>JAESUZ010004589.1:0-368319 GCA_017311185.1 Proteles cristata cristata
CAGGGGTGCGGGGGGGACACGGTGTCAGTGTCAGGTGTGCGGGGGGACACGGTGTCAGTGTCAGGTGTGCGGGGGGACACGGAGTCAGTGTCAGGTGTGTGAGGGGACACGGAATCCGTGGACCAGTGTGCAGGGAGAGGGTGGGAGGGGACGGGGTCCTGCGGGCAGGAGCCAGCTGCGCAGAACTCTCACTTGGTTCAGGTCGAGTCTCCTGAGGGCGCCCGTGTCCTGATGGGGGAGGTGGGATTGTTCAGCCTCTCCACCACTCGCCCCTTCCTTCCTTCAGTGAGTCCTTCCTAGGGCTGATGTAGTCTTTTGTCTTGGTGACATTCATGTTTTAAATTTTATTTTGTAATCAGAGCTACATATATTTGAGGCGTATGCGTGATGATGATACACAGACACACAGTGAGAAGATCACCGCGGCTGAGGTGATCTCCCCTCCTCCCCAAGCTGCTCTCCTAGCAGACGTCTAGCATTCAGTACCAACTCGCTAACTGGAACCATCATGGTGTACGTACATCAGGTCCCTGGACATTAAAAATTTTTTTTAAAGGTTTGTTTATTTTTGAGAGAGAGAGAGAGACAGCATGAACAGGGGAGGGGCAGATAGAGGGGGAGTCCCAGAATCGGAAGCAGCTCCAGGCTCTGAGCTGTCAACACAGAGCCCGACGCGGGGCTTGAACCCATGAACCGTGAGATCATGACCTGAGCTGAAGTCCGACACTCAACCGACTGAGCCCCCCAGGCGTCCCTCATCAGGTCCCTAGACGTACTCATCCTACACGCTTGCCTCCTCATACCCTTCGAACAGCATCCCCTCATTTCCCCACCTCCCCACCGCCCCGCCACTGTTCTACTCTCTCTCTGCTTCTTTGAAGTTGACTTTTTAAGATTCTACATATAAGTGAGATTATGCCATTTCCTTTCTTTCCGTGTCTGGGCTTGTTTCTCTTAGCATAATATCTTCCAGATTTATCCAGGTTGGTCTTGAATGGCAGGCTCCCGTTCTTTCTTATAGCTGAATAATGTGACACTGTTTATAGAGCACATTTGGCCCACTCCCCCGTTAGTGGGCGCTTAGGCTGTGCCCTTCTTGGGCTATTTTAAATAATGCCGCAGCCAGTGTGGCTATGCAGGTATGTCTTCGAGGTACTCAGTTCCTTTCCTTTGGATGCGTACCCGAGGAGTGATTTCTGGATTGCGTGGTAGCGAAGTGGTAGCTTCTGAACCATTTTCCATACATTGCTTCGTTAAGTGCTGGCTGTGGGAGGGCGTGGGGCAGTCTTGTGGTCAAGGGCTTCCAGTCTTCCACGGACTGAAGGCTCCTTCGAGCTCCAGGGCATGGCCATTGGGAGAGTACATTCCTGATCTGGTTCAAGCAAGAATCTGGGACGTCTGTCCCTGATGGGAGCAGATGTGAGGGTGCTCTAGGGGAGGGACACGGGAAACCTTCAGCGCCCACCAAGCTCTCGTTGCTGGTTTGCCACCGATTACGGCTCTGGCATTTTTTAAAAACGTTTTATTTATTTTAGAGAGAGAGAGAGACACACACAGAGAGAGAGACAGAGCGAGAGAGAGCGAGAGAGAGAGAGAGAGGGAGACAGTGTGAGCAGGGGAGGGTCAGAGAGAGGGAGACACAGAACCTGAAGCAGCTCCAGGCTCTGAGCTGGCTGTCAGCACAGAGCCCGACACGGGACTTGAATCCATGAACCATGAGATCATGACCTGATCCGGAGTCGGACGCTTAACTGGCTGAGCCACCCAGGCGCCCCATGGCTCTGGCATTTGATCGCTGCCTTGAAACTCCAGTCAGGAGATCTCTGTGTAAGTGAAGACGGCTCGCCTGGGAAGGCCCAGGAGAAACAGCAGGTGATGTTAGGGTCACCCAGTGTTTCTCTTCCTGATGCCAAATTCGTGCTGGCCATTTCCACCCAACTCTGTACAAGCTTGCCGTGTGTGTCCGTTGTACTTCTGAGTATGATTCTAATCACACTTAAAATAATCCTCAATCATCATTATGCTCACAATCATAAGAGTAAATCAATATGGACTTGACCTGATGGGGCACAAAGGGCAGGGTTTGGCCCTGGAGTGGCCTTGTCTTTGGTTCTGACTGTGGTGCTTACCAGCTGTGTGAGCCCGAGAAGTCACTGATCCGCTCGGAACCTCAGAATCTTCATCTGTAGAGTGGTAGCAGGTGGACTACCGACCTGGAGAGAAGGTCTTGAGAATTAGGTCGCTGAGGGTGCATGACGGTCGGCCAGCAGCTGGGCGGGGCCCTCGGTCAACGCCTTGAAGGCCTTGGGCTCCACGGAGAGCATTCTCTCTGGACGGGAGCAACAAGGACACCCCGTACCACATCTCCGACCGGACATGTCAGCTCGCAGTGAGGCCCCGGACTCCTCTCCGGTTTCTTGAGTTCCTGGCGGGCTGAGGAGGGAGGTGTTGGCCTCGTGTCTGACTACTTGTAGAAGAAAATCACGGAATGGCCCAGCCCTCTGGTCTCATTTTGCATCCGTGGAGGTGGAAGTCAGGAAGGAAAGGTGACTCGAGGGAGGTGACCTAGTCACCGGGCAGGGGCCCGAAGGCTTCTGACTCTGTGTCCGGCCCCTTCCGGTCTGGCTCCCCGGTCCGGTGTTGAAAAATAGTCTCGTGGGACCTCACCCTAACTCACTACGGAAACGGCTGCTAAGAGCCCATTTCCAAGTAAGGTCACATTCTGAGGTGCTGGGTGGACGTGAGTTCTTGTGAGGACACAACCCAACCCATCATGGAGGAGGAACTTTTCTGGAACATGGAAATGGGACTCTGCCCTCTTAGCGCATCCCAGTGTCCGAGGCCAAGTGTGCTTCCATTTCCACCCAAGCCAGCCCTTCGAGGTGGCGTCGTGCTCCCTGTCGCGGGCCTGTCTCGGGTATGAAAGCACCTGGCTGAAGGGTGGCCAGTGGGCAGCAGTGCGAAGTGCCCCCCCCAGGACGGAGTGGCCCCCTAAGAGAGGGCCCCAAACTGGAGGGCCTGTTGGTGGGGAGCCCCACCCAAGCCCCTGCCCCCAACACTACGGTCTCTGATACCAAGGACATCATGGTATGTCCTTAGCCCCACGTTTTTCCAGAACTGCTTTCTGAGCCTGGACTTGGATCCGGACAGGTGAGAGACTGTCCCAGGATGCAGCCACACCGCTGTTGGCCCCTTCCATCCCCCCAGAGTAGGGAGACCGGGGGCTGCCGGCTTTCAGTGTCGTGCCAAGAATCGGAAGAGGGTTTGCTCTGTGTCCTGTCCCTCAAGGGTATTCTGTGCTTGCTCCTCAGGATCATGTGCTCATGTGCACGGTTTTCCCTGTTGGAAACATTTCTTCCATCAACAAACAGAAAACGGAAAACCCTTAGCAAGCATTTACCATGTCAATTTTGCGTTTTGAATTTGACTAGAAAATCATTTCAGCTCTGTTGTCATATCTGAGCATAACATTTTCATAATATCACCTTGTATTTCTTTTTTTTTTTTTTTTAAATCAACGTTCACGAAAGCATCTAGCACGTGCTGACTGCTTTCCCTGGTACCCGGGATAGAGAGAGGGGACTTCCGTGGTCGGGGGCTGTGCAGGAAACGGTGACAGGCTCCCCGAGTGTGGGCTCTGTTGGGGTTGCCGGGCTCACTGTGTGCAGGCAGAGGAAGGCAGGTGCAGACCGGGGGAGGTGTTGGGCTCAAGGGGGCCTCGGAGGCAGGGCAGGGGGCTCAGCCTGGAGACGGAAACAACTTGGCAGTTGGGATTTTATAGTTTTCATCTTCTGGAAAACTTTTAAGATTTTTTGTTACCTTCTCTGATTTTGGAATGGCAATGTATGGTCTTTTAAAAAGGTATGGAATAAAGAGGATATGGGCAAGGCAGTGAGAAAAGGCACTGATCAGGTGCCCGTTTCCTGCGTGTGGCTGGTGGACGTTTGGGGAATGTTGTCCGAGATACTTGGGGAACGTCTCTCTGCACAGGTGAGCGTGGAAGGAAGGAGGGTGCATGTTGGGTCAGGTGGCTGGTGCAGGGAGCTCAGTGTAAGTTGAGATTAGACTTTATATCTTTTAGAATAGGTATTAAATTTAATTTTGCATGAAGGTAAAAGCAACGTGTAAACTTGAAGAGACTGCTGACTTCAGTCCTTTTTAAAGTTTTTTTTTTAAATTTATTTTTAGGGTGCGGAGGGGCATGAAGAGAAGGAGAGAAGAGAGAGAGAGAGAGAGAGAGAATCCTAAGCAGGCTCCACGCTGTCAGTGCAGAGCCCAACATGGGGCTCGAACCCATGAACCGTGAGATCATGACCTGAGCTAAAACCAAGAGTTGGTGCCCCGATTTCAGACATTCAGATCCTTCAAATTAAAAGAGATACTGGCGATACAATGATGGCTCCAAGGTTATGAAGATTGTTTTGCGGAATGGTCAAGTTGGAGTCTTGTTGTCCAAACCACATGTTTTTGTTTCCCAGTTATTGGTTGCTTCGTTGTTAGGACAGGTCCAGAGAGACGCCTCTATTCCAGGCTGTTGTCAGTTCTGATGTTAACACGTCGTCGCTGCCAGCAGATGCACTCACTGTGTGACTAATTCCCACACATGTTTGGTCTTGGGTCTGTGTTCAAGGGGCTCTCCCCTTACCCCCAGTCCTTTTAGTGAAACCCGCCTTGTTTCTAGATCATCTCTATTCATTTCCTAGTTGGCTGGATTTGCCGCCGGTGACTTTTCCCTGGAAGAACCCAGTTACCATATTCCTGGAGGCCTTGGGAGCTTGGGAATGTCTGTCCCTTTCCATAGTCCACACCGCTTTCTCCTGAGGACGCCGTGGAGTCCCCACCGCCTTCTGGTGGCCTGTGTGGGAGTGGTGCCGAGCCCTTTCCCGTGGGCTGAATTTTGCGTCTGAGCAGGTTTTCCAAGAAGGGGTCCTGGTGGTTGTGTGTTCCTGAGATCTTTCGTGTTTGTGAGCCTCTTGTTTCTTGTCCTTACAGCCGGGGGCAGGGTGGCCAGAGCCACACATCCTCCCTCGGAACCTCGGGCAGGAGCCTCATTGTCTGCACAGTGCTGACCTTGGCAGGTGAATTTTGTTTTTTTTTTTTGTTTTTTTTTTAAATATTTTATTTATTTCTAGGAGAGAGAGAGACAGCGTGAGTAGGGGAGGGTCAGAGAGAGAGAAGGAGTCACAGACTGAAACAGGCTCCAGGCTCTGAGCTGGCAGTCAGCACAGAGCCCGACGCGGGGCTCGAACCCACAAACCGCAAGACCATGACCTAAGCGAAAGTCGGACGCTCAACCGACTAAGCCACCCAGGCGCCCCGGCAGGTGAATTTTGTATTTACCTCCGTGGCCCAAGAATCATTTCTTTAAACTGAAACCCGTACCTTAGCCAGGACATGTGTTATTGTAGATTGTTCTGTATAATCTTATCCTGAAACATGGTATGAGATGTGGGCTGTCGATTCCCACAATGCTCCTGTGAGATCTCTCCCTATGTCTGACCCTGTGGGCTCTGTATGGTGGGCTCTGTTTTGGGGAAGCCAGCTTCCCCTACGTTTGATGACTGCTGCCCACAACCCGCCTCTCACCCCTGGCCCCGTCACCACCTCCTCAGCCTCCCTGGCACTCTGGACCTTTCTTCCACACCGTCCACATGAGCCACGTGCAGCTCTTCTCCGGATGCTTCGACTTCACACAGTATTTCTGTAATGATGGTGTTTTGGTCAATTTGTTTCCTGGAGTCTACAATTTCCATTCTCATCTTATTTCCTTGTTTTATAATCTTGCCTTTGAGTGACTATTTTTTTATTGAATTTCTGTTCCTTTTATGTCCTTCTCAGGCATGGAGCACACATGTGGCACATTTTCTTCTGTTCCCCAGGGGGTGTGTTCCGTGGTCCATTTATCTTGCTTCCTAGGCCATTCCCTTCGTCCCTCCTTCTCTTCCGTGCCATCCCTCCCTCTCTCTCCCTCTCTGTCCCTCTCTCCCTCTCTCTCTGGCACTGCCCCTCCTCCTTTACCCCCAGACTTGGTGTCCCAGGAACACCACCCCTAACAAAGGACTTTGCACCCAGGCTGTGCCCTTGCACAGCACTGCTGAAGCCAGCCACCCCCGGGCCAACCAAGTCATACCCTTTGGGAGTGAGACCTGGCTGCCTGTATTTCTAAATCTCTCCAGCTGCTTCCAGGGTGTAAAGCTGGGAAAGCCCTGCTCCTTGTGGGCTGTGACCTCGGAGAATAAGACCAAGAACAAGGACTTTCACCTGCTGTAGAAAAGGAGCAGCCGCGTAAGAACGGGGCACTGTCTGTAGGGGCTTAAACGTCCTGCCTTCCGGAGCTGATGACGGCCTGGGGTGCAGCCCCCTCTCAGTGCCCCTGGCTCCGCCTGCCCGTCTGAGCTCGCAGAGGGCAGCCCCCCCGGACGCAGAGACACTTGCCTTGCCTTACACCTCACTTTTCTTTCCAACGGTTCTTCGTCTGGAGAGAGGTCTGTTCGCCAGGCAGCCTGGGGTGCACTTTCCAGCGAGCGCCGAAGCCGGCTCCTGGGCCGTTGCTTTAAAACCAAGCTGTGAATTGTTCATTCTTCACTAATCCCCGAATGGAGGTCACAATTTTTGTTTACTTTCCTAAAAAATTCACATGTAGCCTAAGGCTCGACTGAAGGAATTTTAAACATTCTTTGAAAGTTGTAAAGAGGCTGAGCTGGGAATGAAATGGCCACTCAACGCTAATCCAGCTGTCATTTTGTAAAGCCTGTCATTAAGAAGAAGGGCACAGTTGTGACTGATGAGCCATCGCCAGCCATGGGGAGAATGGCAATTTCTTCGGACACATCAATGGAAAAGAACTCGTGGTTGAGGAACGGTTTTTGAGCCGGGGGAAACCCCACTACAGCGGGCAACATTATGATTCAGTACACCCAGTGTTTACTGAATATTTAATTTGGCCGGGGAATTGCATGCCGAGCCAGGCACCTGCTCGCACCAGAGTAACAGCACCCGCCGGCTGTGGACGGACGGCTGGGGAGTCAGGGCCACAGGGAACAGACGGCTGGGGAGTCGGGCCAGGTGGGCTATGAGCCAAAGCGTTTTCTAAGGTCGGTAAGTCTGGGACAGCAAACACACGACCCTGCCCGTGCCCGGAACGCACTTGCTCTATAGCTGAAAACACCAAATTATGATTCACTTAGTTTAATCTGGGAGCATTGAGCCTCCCTGCCCCTCCTCTGGGCCGGGTCCTAACTGCCCTCAGGAACAAAGGCTTGAGCTTGGCGGCGGGGAGCAGGGGAGGGTAGAGGGCACAGCCTGCCGAGTTTAGACATCACCTTTGGGAGATTTGCCCTGCCTTATGTGGCTCTGGATGGAGCGTGTCAACAGGGGTGTGGGCATAGGGTGAGGGCACCGGGGCCCTCGGGACATGGGGGTGGGGGGCTTGGGGACCCGTGGGCATGGTGGTGTGGGGCACGTGGGACGCGGGGTGTGGGGCGCGGGGTGCGGGGCACAGGGGCCCCGGACAGAGGTCCTAACACTCCTTTTCTGCTCTTCGTGGTTCGCGGTGGGTGATGCACTGTTCCTGGCCCAGCTTTTGATCTGTAACTTCTAAGCCACTCCCTGCTCGGCCACCAGCCTCTGGAGGACTGGGGACATGACTGTGGCGTCCCTGGAGAGTCCCCGGATGCTGTGCTGGGTGCAGCGCCTCCGGGGGTCTCTGCAGGCTGCCTGCTTCCCTCTGTTCTCAGTGAGCAGCTCTGACCTGCTCGGAGCGGGATGCGCGCGGCCAGACCTGTGACCAGGGGCTGTGAGGGGACAGAGGGGGCTGCGGGTGACGCCTGGGGTGTTTGCACGCGAGGCCTCGGTGACTAGGTTTGTGAGGTGCGGCTGCCTCCCCTCCAACCACAGGCCTGTGCAGGCTGCGAGCCGAGTTCTCGGTGCACAGAACATGCTCGAGGCAAGACCCCGTCGCATGGGAGCTGCGCGGGGCGCCTACCGCGACTTCCCTGTGCAGGCCCCAAGGAACCAAGTCCCGTCCTTCAGAGGCAAAGGCGGCGTTTAAAAACACAAGGTTTGAAAAAGGAAACTTTCAGACATAATGGCAGGTGCTTCTCAGACATTTGCTGGCTAAACACAGAAATGATGCCTCAGGGATGTTTGTTTCTCAATGTGACGGTTTGGAGTTCAAATCCTGACCACTCTGTGTCTTCGATTTCCAGGAAGCCCAGCGGCAGGGTGGGGGGTCCTTCAGTCTCTGAAGCCCCCTGGCCCAGTTCAGCGGGGTCACAGGATGAGAGCCAAGGCCGGGGACCCGCACACTGGCCTCCGAGGCTCTGAGACCTGAGACCCGAGGCCGCAGCTTCTCTGCCTGTGAGAAAGTCCACGGGAGACACTGCCGGGGTTCTTACCGTTACTAACGGCTGCTAGCTGAGTGTTCGCAGGCGCAGATGCCGTGTGGCCTCCACATCTCACTTCTGCCCCCGCCTTACCCAACAGGAGGGGAGGGGACGCAGGGAAGATGTGGGGCGGGCGGAACTCTGGGTGAGGGGCCCACGGGGATCGTTAGATTGCTTTCTCTCTTTCACGCGTGTTTGAACATTTCTCTAAGAAGCAAAGTTGAGATATATTACCATATAGATGGAGGAATAAAAACTGGCCTAGAGATAACAAGATGCATTTTCGAGTTTCAATCAAACCTCGGGCCACTTTCCTTTCCGGTGGGGGTGGGGCTGGCTCCAGGGCTGGGCTGGGAGATCGAGGGTGTGGACACCAGCCTTGCGTGCCCGGGAGCCCTGTGCGGTCCTAGCAGCCATGCCCTGGCAGGCACTTTTACCAGGGTCTCCGTGTGTGTGTGTGTGTGTGTGTGCTTGCACTAGTACACGGGTATCTGCAGGTCTGTGTGTGCACCTGTGCATTTGTGTAAGCATGTACTCACACACGCTTGTGTGTGCACATGTGTTCACATGTGCACACAGATATGCACTGCTTGTGTGCGTGCATATCTGTGTTTGTGTGCACTTGTGCAAGCGTGTCTGTGTGTATCTTCACGTGCATGCATGCGTATCTGTGTGCACACGTGTGTGCCCGCGGGAGCCCCTTCCCCTCCAAGCCCGCCATCCACCCTCCTGTCTGGAAGTTTAGCTGCAAGTCCAGCACCGCGCTTTGCTGACACTTTATGACCCGCAGTTCAGCCTCAGGACTTAACTGCTCGACAACACAAGCTGCCTGGACCTGCTGGCGGTTGAGTCTGGGGTGCACGTCCAGGCTTTCCAGGGCGCGGGTGTCCGGGAGCAGAGCTGGCCCCACACCAAGCGGCCAGGCTTTGCTGTCCTGCTTAACGTGGGTGGTTGGGGGGGTGCCTAGAAGGATCCCGGGCAGCCTGGCCCTGGACTGGCACATCCGGACCCCATTCTCAGAGCCCCTCCCCCCCTCACGCCGGGTCTGGCCACGAGGGGTTTGTGCCGCGGAGCCCTGTCTGGGGTGTGTACGTCCCGCTGCCTCGTGCGGCGTCCTGGCCTGGCGCCTGACGGCTCTGGAGGTGTGGCCCTTCTGCTGGGGACCCGCAGGGAAACAGGTACGTCCTCAGAGTGAGTTCAGCAAAGGGATAGGTGAAGTGGGCAGAGTGTAGGGAAAGCCCGAGGTGGTGTGGCGCCCAGGAGGGGGCCGGAGGCTTGTCTGGGAGGGTGGAAACGACAGGAAGGCGACAGTAGTGACTGGGGAGGAGAGAGGGAGAGAGATGAGACAGGGAGACAGCGGGAGAGACAGAGACAGAGACAGAGAGAGGGGATAGAGGGAAGGAGAGCAGGATCTCAGAGGAGCAGAGCCCACCACCCAGGAGGGCACGTGGCCAGAGGGAAAATCGTTCAGTGAGAGGGCGAGATGGGGAGGGGGTAAATCCCCTCACTGTCCCCCCTCCCCTGACCCAGCCATCTCCTGATCCGGGGCTTTCAGTGAGGGGCTGGGCCCACAGGGAGCCGGCCAGGGGGCCCAGCTATGGGAGCCCACGGAGGAGGGAAGTGGCGGGTCTGGGGAAACAGAAGCCCTCTGCGCCCAGCCCCAGGCCGTGGTGTGTCCCGCATCCTGAGCTTGCTGTGGCTTCTCTGGCCACAGGTCAGCCAGCCACTGGCTCTCGCCGTCGTTGGGAAGCAGCCTGAGCCATCAGCCTCTCTGGCTGGTCCTGAGAACTGAGCACGGGCCACCCCTGCTGGGAGGCACAGGCGAGAGCTGATGGGGACATGGAGCCTCGGGACCTTGCATGCGGTCGCAGGGATGTGCTGGGTGGCGTTGGGCCCGAGCTGTTGTGGACACCCCTCATTCACTGTGCATTTACGTTTGGTCTCATATCCTGGTGATCAGTCCTGGAAATAGCAGGGTCACACCGGAAGGTTCCAGAAGCTCTGTCTGCAAATGGCCACAGACAGATGAGATTAGAGAGGAGGAAGCTGCCATGGGGAGCCTAACAGGGTGGAGACGGGGCTCAAACCAGGAGTTGGTGCCCGGGAAGCATCTGGCGGTGACAGGTATGGCCAGACCGAGGACGGGAGCGCAAGTCCACGGCCAGGGTCGGCATGGCAGATGCCCACGGCTGACGGCAGACACCAGCGTCCTGGGAGAGCAGCCAGGGCCAGGGGCGGCGGGCAAGTGTGGATGGAAAGCGGACACGGTCCGATGGGGAAGCGCAGCCCGCTGGCGCCAGGCTGCCCCCGCGGGACCAGGTGTGGCCCTCCAGGCGCCTGTGGCATCTGCTGTGTGGGGGTCTCGGCAGACCTGGTGCTGCCCTTGTGCGGAGTTGCTGACACGCACTCACTCACTGGCTCATCGGTGATGCCTGAGCACGGCCGTTTGTCCACACTGCTCTGGACGCCGCGGGGCCTCCTGGACCTTACACGAGGCCCGGTCGGGGTCTCCAGCAGTGGAGATTCGACGCGTTTCCTCATATCCACGGGCGAAGCCGACCCGGGGAGTTTCGGACCTGGGCTCAGAAGTGAGTGCGGAGCGAGGGCCCTAGTCGGGGAGAACAGCCCCGCCGCAGGGACCGAAGGGGCGCGCGGCTTCTTTTCAGATTCCAGCATCCGCACGGAGCACGGTCGAAAACACACGCGCCCGGAGTCCTGGCTTCCTCTGGCTCCTGCAACCACTTACCACCACCTGCGAGGCTGAGAGCGAGAGAAGTCAAGGTGTGAGCAGGGTCCTCCCTGGGGGGCTCTAGGCCGGGTCCGCGTCCCCAGCCTCTGCCTCCATGTCCACAAACCTCCTCGTCTTCTCTCCTGTCTCCTCCACAGACACTTGTCATTGCATTTAGGAATCGCTTGGTTAATCAGGAAGATCTCTCTAGAGACTTTTTATTTTTTAATGTTTTTTAAATTTATTTTTTGAGAGAGACAGTGTGAGCAGAGGAGGGTCAGAGAGAGAGGGAGACACAGAATCTGAAGCAGGCTCCAGGCTCTGAGCTGTCAGCACAGAGCCCGATGTGGGGCTTGAAGCCACGAACTATGTGATCATGACCTGAGCCTAAGTCGGATGCTCATCCGACTGAGCCCCCCAGGCGCCCCGAGCTTTTGTTTATTTACATTTGCAAAGACCCTTTTTCCCAGAAGGCCACATTCCCAGGTCCTGGGTGTTAGGACTGGGGTTGGGGTGCTTCACCATTTAACCTGCTACACCCAGTTAAGAAAATAACGATGAAGTGGAGCATGAGCAGGGCCAAGTCAGAATGTTCTAGAACCTTAGAAGTTCTCGGTGTGCAGTGGCCAGCTCTGTCTGCCCAAGACCGTCCTGGTGTTAGTGCTGAAATCCTGCCCTCCCGGGGGCCTTCCCGGTCCCTGGAAAATGGGGACTTTGGTCATTCTGCCGCCGCGCTTCCCAGCCTGGTACCTGCCCCTCCCTTCAGCTCCCCCGCCAACCAAACACTGTCCTGAAATGGAACATAAGTCCCGGCCGGCTCTCCCCAGAGTCATGCCGCTCACGTGGGCACTGCTGAGCCTTTATGTTTCTCTCTTCTTGGAGTTAAGAGACGTAATTACATAGTCTGGAGGCTGTTTATTTCTCTGCTTGACTTTGCAATTTTCGATTTCTATGTATTTATTGATTGATATTTTCAGGGGAGGGGCAGAGAGAGAGAGAGAGAGAGAGAGAGAATTGTAAGCAGGCTCCACACTCAACACGGAGCCTGATGCAGGGCTTGACCCCGTGGACCACGAGATCAGGACCTGAGCTGAAACTGAGTCGGATGCCCGACCACAGAGCCACCCAGGCGCCCCCCTGACTTGTGACTTTGAGATTCGCCTGCGTCCATGCACATGGCTAGTCTGTCTTTCTGGCTGTGTCGTGCTCCATGGGCTGTGTATACCGCTCACGGTCGGCTGGGGCGTCGGGTTATTTGGGGGCCCCGGTGAGCTGCGACCCTGCCTCTCATTCCCGTGCCTCCTTCTGGTGTGTGGGCAGTAGTTTCTCAAGGATGTACCCCTACGGCCCCCTTTCTGCGGGGCCGTGATGGGGACCCGTACAAGTTGTAGGGATGCCAGGCTTCCTGCAAAGTGGACGCTGCTGTTCACACTCTGCCCTCGGGGATGCAGCTTCGGGGGGCTAGTGTCCCCTCACCCCCGGGACCTCCCCCATGTCCCTTCCCTCCTCCAGAGACAGGACACTTTTAGGATCATAATATGTTTCCATATCTGGTGGAGGAAGTGCTCCTACCCCTTATCCTTTTCCGGGAGGGTTTTCGCTGTCCTTAGTCATTGACTCTTCAGTATGCGGTTTAGAAGAATCCTCAAGTTCCATGTTAAGGATGAACGTGTTGGGATCTTGGTTGGACTTGACTGGAACTTGTAGATCAATTTGAAGAAAGATAATCACATCCGGACCTTGAGGTTTTCTAAGGCTCTGGTTTGTTTCTCTGCTTCTTTACCTTTTCCCCGTCAAGTTTTCTTGATTTTCTGCTCAAGAGGCTTGTGAATATTTTGTTACATTTATTCTTAATACTCTGTATTTTTGTTGCCATTATCTGCACACTGTCGTGGTCTGGATGATTCGATGCTTGTCCCTTTGAGAGGAGGAGCCGGCTTCTCTTCCCCTGGAGAGTGGGCTGCACTTCTTTTTTTTTTTTATTTTTTTTATTTTTTATTTTTTTTAACAATTTTTTTTAATGTTTTATTTATTTCTAGGAGAGAGGAAGACAGCGTGAACAGGGGAGGGTCAGAGAGAGAGGGAGTCACAGACTGAAACAGGCTCCAGGCTCTGAGCTGGCAGTCAGCACAGAGCCCGACGCAGGGCTCGAACCCACGAACCGCGAGATCATGACCTAAGCGAAAGTCGGACGCTTAACCGACTAAGCCACCCAGGCGCCCCTAGGCTGCACTTCTTTATTTGTTTCAATGACCAGGTGGAAGCTGGAGAGACACATGTGGCTCCGGTGTGCAGGGCTGTGTCACGTGGTCACTGCCAGGAGGCGATAAACTCCAGATCCCACCACGCATCACCAACCCGACAGCTGGGGTGTGAGCTGTGGACTCCTCCTCGCCCCTGTGTGCTCCGCAGGGGTGGAGGTGTGCAGCCGGGTGCCGGTCAGAGTCCTGGCTCCCTGCCGGGTCTGCACTGACCCCAGCAGGGGTGGAGGGGCCTTGTCAGTGCCCAGGGCAGGTGAAGTCCGGGCTCCCCCAGGGCCTTTGCTGGTTGGGTGGGGGTGGGACCAGCTTCCCGGGGCTGGAGGAAAGCTGTTGTCTGTAAGCCCTTCTGTCTTTGTTAAAAATAATGTTCAGGTATTGGGGCGCCTGGGTGGCTGGGTTGGTTGAGTGTCTGACTTCGGCTCAGGTCATGATCTTGCTGTTTGTGGGTTTGCTCCGTGTCAGGCTCTGTGCTGACAGCTTGGAGCCTGGAGCTGCTTTGGATTCTGTGCCTCCCTCTCTCTGCGCCCCCCTCTCAAAAATAAGTACAGTAAAACATGTTTATGTTTTCTTTTTGAGGGCCAGAAAGAGGGGGAGAGAGAGAGAGAGAGAGAGAGAGAGAGAGACCCAGGCAGGCTCCACACTGTCAGCACAGAGCCTGATGTGGGGCTCAAACTCACGAACCGTGTGATCATGACCGAGCTGAACTTGGACGCCTAACTGATGGACCCATGCCCCCACCCCCCGCCTCGGCGCCCCTGTAAGCCCCTGTCTTTCTGGGGCCCCTCCCCACCCTGTGACCCCCTCCGTGACTGCCAAGGACACCCGTGTTGAGCTTCCTGTCGGCTCCTGGCTGTGCCCGCTGTTCCCCTCCTGTTCGCTTCACACCTGGGGCGTGTGCGACACAAAGGAAACCCGGAGACTCCTTTGGGTCCACGGGGCCTGTCTGTGTGCCTTCTTTCCACCCTCCAGAATCTTCCGGCGCTCCTTGATGAACAATGTCGGGGGCTCCCGTGAGCCTGAGCGAGAGGAACGACGCCTTCTGGACGTGGAGACCAGAGCTTTTAATTTTAATCATCATGATTTTCATCTCCAGAAATTCTATTATTCAACTCTGCTCTTTGCTGCCGTGTTTCCCTTCTATTTCTTTAAAACATCAATCACAATAGGCTTTACCCGCCTGCTTCTGCTGCCTTGGCCGCGTCTCACTCCTGGCGATTTATGTCCCCTTCCCTGAACCCTGCGGGACCCTCTGAGGGGTGTGTGCAGATTGGCTTCCTCTGAGGAGCCCCGGATCCGCCCTTCCTCGGTCCCGGCTGCCAGGGACCAGCTAAATTTAAATCTCCTGCTGACGATTCTGGATTAAAAACAGCGTGAATTCAGGCCGCGGCCGCACAGGACGGGGCGTAGTGCCCGCGCCCGGGTTGGGCGGGTAAAGACCGCGCGGTCCGGTCTGCAGGCCAGACTCCCACCGGGTCCCTGCCCTCGGGCTCGTCACTGGACGTCCGTCTTCCGCAGCATCGTGGCTTCCCCCCGGGAGTCTGTCCCGTCCCGGGGAGGGGAGAGCGGCCGCACTTTCTCCGGTGGGGGCCGGCCGGGCAAGGCGCGGGGGCCGCGTGTGCGGGGGCAGGGGCCTCGGGGGATGCGGGTCTGGACGTCCCCCCCATTCCTGCACCTGCCCCTGAGGGCCGGCGGGCTGGCCGTCTGTTCCCGCAGCTGGGGTTCCAGGAAGTGGGCACCTGCCGAGATTGGGCCGAGTGCCCCGCTTCCCTGTGTCCCCACCGTGCAGCCCGGTTCTCTTCCCTTTGCGAACAGAAGTGAGGCCGGATCGGCCGCGTCTCCAGGGAGCCGGGCCCCAGGCCGGTGGTGGGGAGTGAGGAGCCGCCTCTCTCTGCAGTCCGGGGGAGGGAGAGAGCTTTGAGCAGGTCCAGGCGGACCCCTCCCTCGGTGCCGCGACCCTCTCCAGGTGCCTCATTGCTGGGGCCTCTTGCACGGGGGGCGGGCTTCTCCCCGTCTCCTCGGTGCCCATCACGTTGGTGCAGCAGAAGCCTTCATAACGCCGGACACAAGGCTGTGCTAAATGCTCTATGGAAGAATATATGTGTATATAAGCAGCGGCGACAGTTTCTAAAAGCACCTCCCTGGGACCGACCGCAGCCTGTCTGTGATTCCAGCCACTTCAGCTCCTGACTGTCCCATGTGTCCGTCCATCGGGGCCGCGCGGGCGTCGCTCCCCGCCTGGCCATCCACGCGGTGAGAGCCCAGCTGTGACCACGGCAGCTGCCCGTGCTCCCGGCGGCTGGCCGCGATGGGCCGCACGTGGCGCACAGAGGGCCACTCGGTTTGCTGTGACTGCGAGTGTCTGGGAGACATTTCTGCTCAAGCGCTGGGGCAGCATTTCCCACTGGTGGGTCACCTCCGAAGCTGGTGATGAAATAGGCTTCCAGATCGCTGTGAAACGCTGGGAAAGTCACTTGGATCCTGTGGCAAAAACAGCACTTTCTGCCCAAGAGAGGAAGCTGTTGGTTCATTTTTCCCAGAACGTACCATGGAACCTCTCCCTCTGTGTTCCAGAATCTTGTCCTCGTGGGGGAAGATAAGGGGGTAGGAATAAAGTTTTGTCTTTTTCTTCTATTACTGTGCTTATTTAGTGCCGAGACATACTTACATCGGGTAGCAATGGGTGGGTTCCCGGTGTGAACCGCTGGGCACAGGGGCACATTTCCCCCTTGTCTGTCATTCCCATGCCCCCCCGGTCTTTCTGACCTTCTCTACCACCAGCAACGTGCTGTTGGAAGGTAAACTGAGGCACATGACAGCTTTCCAAGGGTTTTTTTGAGCAAACATTGACTCAGATTGGCAAGTGCCAAACTGATAGTGGCTGGGAGTCCCCCCTCCCGGGAGCTGGGGAGGCGGGTCCCTGGAGAAACAAGGCAAGGGAATGTTGAGGCGGCCGCCTCTTTGAGCGAGCCTGCCTGCTGGTGTGCCTGGGACGATAGGGAGGCATCGTCTCTGTAGCGGAGCCCGAGAAGCCCCCCGCCTGCCGTCTGGCGGCTGGAGGCCCAGCAAAGCTGGTGGTGCGGTTCCGTCCCAGTCCGGAGGCCGAGAGCCAGGCAGGCCAGGGCTGCGGCTTCTAGTCCGAGTCCAAGGGCAGGAGGGTCCGGGGCGCTGATGCCCGAGTGCAGAGAAGACTGATAGCCCAGCTCAGAGGAAAGGGGGGCATTTGCACGCCATCCTCCTGTGTGTTCCAGGCCGACCCTCGGTGCCCTGGCTGACCCACGGCAGAGAGTGTATTCTTTCCTTGGTCTGTTCAGTCCAGTGCTAGTCTCTTCCAGAAACACCCCGGAGACACACCCAGAAACTGTGTTTTACCGGCGATCTGGGCATCGCTTAGCTCAATCAAGGTGACACGTAAAAGTAACCATCACAAATGGGAACCTCCCTAGCGGTGTATTTTAAATTGGTGTGTGCGTGGGCAGGGGAGGTCATCAGTCAAATGCAGATTCCCAGGCCCCGCATGGGTGCCACAGAACGAGGACCCTGGGAAGTGGGCGCTCGAATGTGTGTACTCATGGCATCTCACACACGGACGCCTCAGGCCTGAGCCTTAGGGAGGCTCCGCTCCAGTCCCTCCTCCTCCTGGTGTTTGGGAGCCGCGCCGGGCCCGATGCTCGGCGTGGCCGGGCCGCAGGCCGGCGTGGCCCTGCTGAGCCACGTCAGGGATGGTGCGAGCTGTGGAAGCTTTGAAAGCTTCAGATGCTGGGCTGCACCCCCAAGACACGGTGTTTGTGGATCCGGGAAGGGCCCTCCCTGTAAAGCTTTCCCCTGGGCTGTTCATGGGTGGCTGGTGTCGAGAACTGCACGTTGGGGTCTCAGGTTTTGGGGGCCCCTGTTACAGTGCTCGCCGTCACAGGATTCACTGTCCCTTGGGGTGCCTTCGTGACAGGACGTATCCCTGCCCCCTGGAAATTAGGCTTGGCCGTGGCCGTGTGACCAGTTCTGGCCAACGTGTGGCTGGAGGTGATGTCGCTTGCAGGCGGGGGAGGGGTGGGGTGGAGGAGGAGGGGTACAGGTGCAGGTGTGAGCGATCCGTGCCGGTCCGTGAGCACCGTGGACAGTGTGGTGTAGTGAGAAAGACCGTCTGGCTGCTTGCATTCACTGAGGTCTTGAGCTGCTTTGTAACTGTTTTCTTTCTCCTGATAGACACGTCTGGTTTTCTAAAAATGTACTAAATCTAACGAGAGTTCTGTATCATACGTGGCTTCTTCATCACCTTAACAGAACAAGTAAACTGGCTTTTTTTTTTTTTAACTTTTCCTCCTGTTTTGCTTTTAAAATGTCACCCATTGATAAATGAAGCCAGCCTTTGATGCTAAAATATTTTCCATCGCCGTGTCAAGGCAGGGGCCTGTGAAACGCATTCAGTTCATGGAACTTGGTTATTTAGTTTGTCCCTAGGAAACGAGTGTGATGTCAGGCAAAAAGATCCAAAATGATTAGAACAAGTGGTGGTCTTTTCTCACGGAGAAAAATGCCTCCAGAAAATTGATTGATCCTTGAGTGATATGCACGCTGGTACTCTGTTCTCCTGACTTTTACCAGGGGAAATCTCAAGTTAGGGAGAAGGGAAGAAAATACACCACTTGCTTTAAAATGCATTTTTTTTTTCCAGGGGAAAATTTAGCAGCTGTGATGGTTATGCAGCTTTTTTGTAAGAGATTTTTTTTTTCCCAATGTATAATACATTAGACTTACCGTAAGCCTTCTGCCAAGGTGAGAGCTTGCATTAAGCAAGCGATGGTTCTTATTTGACTTAATTCTTGAGCAGAGTGATGGCCAGGCTTAGGGAAGGAATAGGAGGGTAATAGAAGCGAATTTATTGAGTTCAAGTGTCCTGACATTTGCATTTTGTGAAATTTCTGTTCATGCTTCAGGGAGAAGTAATTCTAAAATACTAGTAAAAGTAAGCAGCCTTTAGAAAAATTCAATACATAGTTTAAAGTTATTTTTCTAGCTCTGAACTGCTATTTAGGGTTGAATTATCATATGACTCTTTTTCAAAAGCCGAAATTCAGTTGACAAGGGGCAATTTGGTTTTTCTGAAGTATTTTCTACGCAGGTAGGACTCTTGCAGATACCAAGTCTAGGAAAGGGAAGTACTGATGAGTCGCTCTTTCCGTGGCACCCCTGGAGGGGCGTGTACAGTGCGCTGTTGTATCTTCCAGGGCCTTCCACACCCAGGACAGTGTGGGTCCTCAGAGTGGAAGGGGCCTGGAGCTCATCCATGTTGTCTGGTTGTGCATGTTGTCTGGTGCAGCCCAGCAGGCGCCTTTATCCTCGGGAAAGCCTGAGACACAGAGAGAGCTATTTTCAGAAAAAAAATTTTAATGTTTATTATTATTATTATTATTTTTGAGAGAGAGAGACAGAGCATAAATGGGAGATGAGCAAAGAGAGAGGGAGACACAGAATCTGAAGCAGCTCCAGGTACTGAGCTGTCAGCACAGAGCCCGATGCGGGGCTCGAACTCGTGAGCCATGAGATCATGACCTGAGCTGAAGTTGGACGCTTAACCGACTGAGCCCACCAGGCGCCCCAGAGAGAGCTCTTTTTGATAAGATTCCTGGGATGGTGCTCACAAGGACATAAAGTCTCACTTATGAAGGGGTGTGACTTTTCAAATCAACACTGTCATAGGGATGTGCCGGCCCACTCACCCAGGACACCGACCGCCCCGGGAGCAGGTTTGGTGGTGGACGCTAGACTAACCACGGCCACCTGGAGACGCAGAGACCCCTGCGGGCCTGCCTGCCTCGCCTCCCCAGACCGTGCTCTCAGGAGAGGGTGGGGCGTGTGCAAGAGGAGGAGTGGTCGGATCCTCGGCCTGAGGGAGGCTGTGGCCTGCCTGGGGCTGTGGCCTGCCTGGGGCTGTGGCCTGCCTGGGGCTGGCTTCCTCTGGGGGCGCCGACCTGGCCTTTGGAATCTCTGGGCCCTGAGAGCCTCAAATGAGATCCTGCTCTCCCCGGGCCGTGCTCATCCCTGGCTGCTCCGAGTGACTGGTGCACTTGTGGAAGCTGGGGCCGAGCTCATCAGTGTGGCATTGTGTGTTTGTGGGGCTAAGAAGAAGCTTTAAGCGTATGGTCCAGTGGGGTCCCAAATCCTCCCCGTAAGGAAGGGGTATCCAAAGGCGAGGGAGCCACTCCACTCCAACTGGGGAAGGAGCTGGTGCTCCCCTTCCAGATGCTTCCTCCGTGGTCCTCCTTCCTCCCACTCAGGGAAGATGGAGGGGACGGTCCCAGAGGACAGAGCTGGGGACACGGGAGAGGCGATGATGTAGCAGGGTAGGTGCGTCCAGACCACAGCCTGTTTGATACCCTTCGGCAAGTCTGTGAGCTCAGCTCTGCAGGGTCCCTGGGGGACACCTTAGGGTCCTGAGGCATCTGCCTTCTGGCCCTTAGGAGGTGGATTTCTAAGACCTCACAGCCCCCTCTCCTGTGAACTTGAGCACCACCTCTTTGCTTGTCGTCACCGCACAGAGCTGCCTGTGGTCCCTGGGCCTCGTCACTCAGAGGGCACCACCGGGAGCCCCTGCCGGACAGCGGAAAAGCATTGCTCTCTGCCCGCAGTGGGCAAAACTCCTTCTATAATAGTTTTCCAGGGGTGTTTCAAAAATGGGACATTATAATAAGGGTAAATACCGAAAACAGTTGCTATCCTCTTAAATAGCTGTGTCATTGTATTGGTCACACTGTGGACTGATGTTGGAGAACGAAAAACACACAAGCATTTGGTTACATCAAGCCTCCTGTATTGATTATTTCAACGTTCAGTTTCAATGCAGCATTTATTCTTTTATTAGAACAGCGACACCGCTTGAGCTCTCCGCCGAGGGTGGCGCACGGCAGGAGGTGAAGTCGCGGCCCCCGGTGCACACAGCTGCATTAAAGCTGTTAGCAATTCGAACAGCAGGGCTCCCTTGAACCCCAAGTGCTACGTGTGTATCCGCGTAACTGTGGGTGTTTTGCACAAAGCAGAGATGAAGACCGGGTGTAATTTCCCATGTAGTCACTCAAGCCACCGCGGGTCAGGGCTACGAGAACGGGGAGACCGTGGGCATCGGTGAGACAGTGCAGGAAAGCAATCGCCATGGGTCCGAAGTCGCCGGCCCTGGCGGGGTTCTGGGCCCTTCCTGAGGGTGGGCTCTCTGCACGCTGTGAGCACTTGACTGTGCTTGCAGGGGGGAGGCTGGGACGCGGCTGCCCTCCCTTCCAGGTCCCCCGCGGCCTGCGGGCGTCGCTCAGGAGGCAGCCATATCGCTGCACCATTGTCACCGGAGCTGGGGGACCAGCGGTTGTCAAGGTAATCAGCCACCGGTGCTTACATATGTGGGAAGTTTCCAGAGCTCGTCTCCTAATTGGTCGTTTGGGTAAAGATGTTGGACTTGGTTCTGTCTCCGTTTATGGCATTTTGGAGAAAACTTGAAATGGGATTTCCGGGATCGGCCGTGACGGTGTCCTTGCTAATGTCACTGTCCCTGCACTGGCGCGGACCTGCCCTTGGGGACTCGGCCGACCTAGCTGTGTCCTGGCTCGGAGGCTGCGAACAGAAGTGGGTCCCCGCTGGCCAGTGCACGGCTCCTCGGCGCCTGGGATTGTGTTCAAGGTGGGGGTGAGGCGCTGCGGGCGGAACCCCGGGGTGAGGAGCCGCACCCCTTCGCTGCTGGCTGTCTCCCTGCTGCCGGCTGGCCCCCCCTCCCCGTGCCTCCTCCCCCTCTGTGGGTAAGAGATGAAAAGGACACTCTGTGAGCCCCGCCCCCAGAAGGATGCGGTTGTGTAACTGGAGGGGTTTGCATCACCCTCCTGAGAACATTCTTGGAATTAAACCGACACAGATACGGTTTTCTTGCTCTCAAGCAGTGTAACTACTGAACTCTTCAGTGGTGTTTCTGTAAGTCAGAGTTTTGGTATATTTGGAAAAGTATCCTTCTTATGAATGTGCATTTTTACCATTCTGGTTAGAGGCTGCCCAGCAAACACCTTCTCCTCCCACGTTCTGGATCTTTCCCTCCGGCAAATGCATACGGTCAAGCCTATTAAGCTCACGTTGCCATCCACCTTATCATTCTAGGGTCTGTGGGTTTTCAGGAATGTTTAACTGGTTCCCGGTCAGCTGGTTGCGTGTAATGGGGGAGACCGGCCACTCTGAGGTCAGATTCTGCAAGTGTCCTTCTACCGCTTTCCCGCTGTGACCCGCGGCCCTGGCGGGTTCCCCTCTGTGCATCGCACTGATGACTTGTAAGTGCAGAAGATGACGTAAGCATCAAGCTAACAGAGGTAGCAAATAGAATAATAGAAATATTTAAGGAGTCTGAAAGTTGGCAAGAAAGAGATATAGGAACATAGAAGAAGAAGGATGGAGAGAAATTGTAAGATTCATTCATTTCAAAGATCTCAGCAACCCCTAGGTTGTGGGTTTGGGGCTTCAGAAATTTACAACTCAAGAAGGAAAATAAACCAAAAAAGGGGAAGAATCCACACAGACAAGCTTTTAATCCCTCAACCCCAATTGGATTGAGTTCTAGTGACCCTTGTTTAGTCACACACACACACACACACACACACACACACACACACACACACACAAAGGACATGCTTTCTGAAGGAGAACACACTGTCAAAATCCTCACATCACATGTACAATTTTCATATGCACAGGTTTAGATTTCCTAAGGTGCGCACCCACACAGAGTCGCCAGCATAGGAGGAGACCAAGTGTGATGAAAAATCAAGGGGCATCTGGGTGGCTCAGTTCGTTAAGTATCTGACTCTTGATCTCGGCTCAGATCGTGGCCTCATGGTTTGTGAGTTCAAGCACTGCATGGGGCTCTGTGCTGACAGTGTAGAACTTGATTTGGATTCTCTCTCTGTCTCTCTCTCTGCCCCTTGCCTGCTCACATGTGCACGGGCTCTTTCTCTTTCAAAATAAGTAAGTAAATTTTAAAATTTTTTTTAAAATCCAAAGAATAAGCAAATGGCACAGTGATGGCATCCAGGAAATAGAACTTATCGGACATGAAAGTATAGCATTGTCAGACACAGAATCTAAGGTAGCCACACTCAGTGTGTTTGTGAGATGAGACTGAAAAGTTTGGCGAAGCTTTGGGAATGATACAAATAAGAAAATGCTGATTCTAGAACTAGAAAGTCCATAACTGAACTGAACTGTGCAGGGGTTGAGCTTAATAACCCTCCAGACTGGGGAAGAGAGTGAGGAATTCCGAAGAGAATGAGAAGAGCATATCAAAATCGAGTCACTGAGAGACCAAAGGATGGAAAAAATATAACCCTCAAAGTGGTCAAATATCAGGAGGAGCTCTATGAGACAATGTGGGGAAAAACGATGGAATGCTAGCAGTTCCTCATGGTGGAACTCACGAAATAAAATTGGGGCTCATTGGGAGAGATGTGGAAATAATAAAAGACCCTAAATGCCAATTTCAGGAGCACTCTGAAACTTGGGGTGGATATAAAGAAAACTGTTCTTCAGCACATTATGGCAAATCTGCTGAAAGCCCGGGCAAAGAGAAAACCTTAAAAGGAATCAAAAAAAGTAAGCAAAAAGCAAAACAAAAACAAACACACACACACACACAAAACCAAAAACACAAAAACAAAACCACCCACATATGGCTTTGAGAGAAGCAACAGACTGCTTGTTTGACAGCTGACTTTTCAACAGAACTACGAAGCTCCCGCAGGAGCTGCACACAGACTTGAGGCGCGAGGGAAGAGGCTGAGTCCCTGGTGTCCCAAGCGCTGTGACGGTAGCTCTCAGACAGGAAGCCACAGAAGGATCCGGAGATAAACAGAAACCATCGAAGGCAACAACGAGACATAATGAGAGATTTGTGTACAAGCAGAAGAAAAACGATTCCAGATGGAAGTTCAGAGAAACAGAAAGGAATTCAGAGCCTAGAGAAGGGCAGATAAGAGGGTGTATTTAAAAACGTATCTGTACTAATAATGTCTTATGGGTGTTTAATATATAGTCCCAAAATACATCAATTCAGTAGCATGCAAGTTGGGAGGTGGCTAATGGAGCTAAATTGTTCTAATTAGAAGGAAACATAGCCTTAAGTGCATATATTGGGAAAAAAAGCTAATAATTAATCATCAAAGGATCCAACCTCAAAAAGATAATTAAGGGGCGCCTGGGTGGCTCAGTTGGCTCAGCGTCTGGCTCTTGATTTTTGCTCCGGTCACGATCCCGGAGTCATGGGACTGAGCCCTTCATCTGGCTCCACATTGGGCACGGAGCCTGCTTAAGATTCTCTCTCTTTCCCCCGCCTCTCTCTCTCTGCCCCTCTCCACTACTCACACACATACTCTCTCTTTCTATAAACAAACAAAAAATACAAATAAACCCAAAGCCCATAGAATGATAAATAACAATAAGAATATGAAGTAATGAAATAGAAAGTAAATATATGCTGTAGAGATTTAACAACGCCAAAGCGGATCCTTTGAAAAGAATCATTGAAAATTGATAAATCCCTGGTGATAGCAAGAACATATCAGGACGGCAGGGGGTCATTGCCAGAGATACTGCCAGTCATTATGAAGGTCATAAAAGGAAAACTGTTATGACCAATTTTATGGAAGTAAATTTGAACATGTAGGTGAAGTTACCAAATTCCTGGAAACAGAAGTTAAAAACAGGAACCCAATAAAAAGCAAAAATCTGAATATTCTTATCAGAATTAAGTGTCAAATTTATAATCACATTTTCACACACATGCACACGGGATATACTCCGTGCTGTCGATTTTGTCAGAAGATTCTATCAATCTCTTCTGGACGACATCACACAAACCCTACAGAAAATCTTCCAGAGAACTGAGAAAGAAGAAACACTTTCCAATTTCTTTCATAATGGTCAAATAATGTGAAAAATTGAAATTTGACAGAGGCATTACAACAGAACAGTTGAGTTCAACCTTATTCGCAAAAGTAGATTTTACAGCCGTAAGCAAGATATTAGCAACCTGAGTCCAGCAACGCATAAGAAAGGTAATGTGTTGTGTCCAAGTGATGTTTATTTTAAAATACAAGATTGATTTAACCTTTGAAAGTCAACCAGTATAATTCAGCGCATTATCAGAGACCAAGAGAAAACTCTCAATGGTTTAGCAGATGGGGGAAAAAGCAGTTGGTAAAACTCTTAGAAAATAAGGACATAAAGGAACTGTATGCAGTTGAATGTGATAAAGGGGTCACACCATCCACACAGCATCATAGCGAAGGTGAAATAGCAATTCTTCACAGAAGGCTGGAAACAGACCAGAGTGTGCCCTCACCATTTTTGGATTGAGCTGGAGCTCATAACTGGGGCAACAGGAAAGAAGAAATAAAATTTATAATAATTGGGAAGTAGGAAATAGAACCACCGCTATTTGGAGATGGTTTATTTGAAGATGGTCTACTTATGTACATAAAACATCCTAAAGAGTATATAGAGAAATTACTGGATTTAATGTACTTATTCAGCAATGACACTGAATTCAGTCGCTGTTATTTCGATGCGCCACTAACCAATATAAAAAATAAAATTGAAATGCTTTGCCATTAATAACAGTGTTAAATGAACTATAGGAATAGCATAGAGTCTAGAAGCAAAGTCCAGCCTGTATGGACACTTGATTTAATTTCATGGCGGCGCTGCAGGCAGATAGATGTTTATGTATTTATTCCTTCAATAAATGATACCGAGTCGATTGGATATCCATGTGGGGAAAAATTAAATTTCAGCATTGCCTCACCACATAAACTAAACAAATAGCAGCCAAACTGCTGATGTAATGTGAAAGGAAAAATAAAAATGAAAATTCTATCCATCCAGGATAAGATTTAGAAATCAGACTGTGTTAAAATGAAGGACTTCTGGCCATCAAGGGAGACCTTCAGGAGGTAGATTGCAAATAGAGCAGGAGAAATTTATTTTTTTTAAATTTTTAATGTTTATTTTTTTGAGAGAGAGAAAGAGATAGAGTGCGAGCAGGAGAGGGACAGAGAGAGAGAGACAGAATCCAAAGCAGGCTCCAGGTTCTGAGCTGTCAGCACAGAGCCCAATGTGGGACTCAAACTCATGAAGTGTGAATCATGAGCTGAGCCAAAGTTGGACAGTTAACTGACTGAGCCACCCAGGCACCCCAAGCAGGAGAAATTTGTAATACAGTAGCCACAGATGGTGCCTATACAAAATCTCTGTGTATGTTTATATGTAGCTATTTACATACCTAATATCCATCCATCCATCCATCCATCCATCCATCCATCCATCCATCCATCGTCTATCTATCTCTCTATCATCTAGCTTGTCTCCCTCTTTCTCTAGAGAGAGACACTAAGATCTTAATGTCCAGTTATGGTGATCTTTCCATTGTTTGGTGTTCTGCTATCAAAACTCACCGTGACCTGGAGGCGCGTTCAGAGTCGTCACCCTGAATCAGTAGCCTCCTCTTTCCCTTTGCTGAGCCTGCAGTGCGGAGTACGACTCTGCTAACTAACCGGAGGCAGACCCGTAGCCTGAGGTCTAGCTGTCCTCTGCTATGGCTTGCTTCCCCGTGTTCTCTTTCCTGAACATTTTCAGCAAGATGCATAGGCGAGTAAAGCTGCAGGTCAGGTGCCCTCCAGATGCCCCCGCACCAGCTGGGCGCGCTGAGGGCTTCTTCCTTTCACGGGCAGTTGTGTTCCTCTTGGCCTTCAGCCCTCCAGCTTGGCTGTAGCGGGCAGGCAGCTCCACTTCTTGTCCAACTACAGAATCTTAGGAAGGTGCACGTGAACTCGGGAACATCACGGCTGCTTGCTGGGGGTCACGCCTGAACCCAGCACGTGTTTGGAAGGTGGTTTTAACGCAATTACTCATACGTGTGTCTGCCCAAGTTAGAGGATCCTTCCCCGACGGCACCTGCTTCTGAGAGTTTCTCCCGGTCCCCACGGATCCTGCCTGCCGTCCTGCGGCACCTGGGCTGTGTCTGTCACTGACCTGAGTCAGACTCGGTGAGCCACTTGTTTTCCCGCTGCTTCATGAAGTCTGGAGGTTGCATTGAGGAGTAGAATCACACAGACACAGAGAGAGTTATAAATAAAGTCACGGCCTCCCGAAAAGAGACCCTACTCTAATCGTTACGATACGCATTAAGGGGCCATCATCAGTAATACAGAAGCCTTATTTGATGGTAGTGGCTGTATGAATTTATGTGAGAGTTTGAGTCAGGAATATTCTGGTTACAATTTAAAGCTGCTGATAGAACTTCATGAATATAATGATGTTTTAGATTTTTTCTTTCTTATTTTAGTTTTATCGCCCTCTCAGTTACATCAGCTTCACCTCTGCCCACTCACCTATACCCTTCGAAGAAGTGCCTCTAGGGAGATAATCTAGAGGAGGGGTCATTTTTATTTTCTCTTAGGGGCATCCCTGCAGCTTGTAATGAGTAATTCTGTTTCTATGAGAAGCCTCACAGATATAAGAAATACACGTATCCGGATAGGTAAGGAGACACTGGAACCTTGTCTATCCTTAGAGTATGATACCAGGTAAAGAGAAACAGTCACACCAAGCACTGTTGAAGGAGCCAAAATGAAGGTTTTGTATTCTTTTCAAGGGAAATCTCCAGTTTCTTAAGTCCCGGACTCATCTGTGCCTCGTCATTCATTGCTCTATCATAAACTTCTCACAAGAAGGGCTGCGGCATTAAATAGGCTGGGTCTCCCCACGCCCCCAAGGTGGTATGATGCTGGGCACAGGAAGTGATACGGACTTTCTCTGGGCCCCCACACTTGGGGCACGTGGCCCCATCTGCACACCTCCGTGAGGGCACGATGGCAAGGACTCGGTGGTGCTGCACAAATGGCAGCATCGAGGGGCACAGGGCTGCAAGGCAGGAGGTCCCGGCAGAGGCGAGAAGCCGGAGGACGTAGCTGCGGCAGGCTGGCACTGCGTGTGCTGGAACGGAAGCTTGGGTTCTGGTCTGGGACTGACTTCTCTGGGCTTCACATTTATCATCTCCCAGATGAGGGGACGGGACACATGCTTGATCAGCCCCCTTCTAGCTCCGACATTCTGGGATCCCTTGTATATGCGTGACGCAAGGTGCCTTTCCAGTTGGGGTGTCCCCGGGGAGGCTGGACTGGGCCACACAATCCGCTGTATGTAGGTTTTTCAGATGTTATTAGATAAGGCTTTAAAAATGTCCCCATAATTTGTTTAGAGATCATATGCTGGTAAACTCAGGAGAATTTTTATTCAAAGGAAACCGTTGTTACTAAGCATGTCTCCTAGTCATGTACGTACCGGTCTAATAGTGAGGTCTGCCAGCTCTGAATTGAAGAGGCCTCCGTTCTGGATTGTTCACGGACGGGGGTAGGGGCCAGCTGGACATTTGGGACAACTCGCGGCAGGGCCCTTGCTTACGGTGTCGATGGCATTTCTAGCTGTGCAGACAGCTCTCCTTCTCCGTCCTCCCTTCGTCTCTCCTTTCTTATCTCAGAAACAGTCATGGGGCACCTGGGTGGCTCAGTCGGTTCCGACCTCAGCTCAGGTCATGATCTCATGCTTTGTGGGTTCAAACCCGGTGTAGGGGTCTATGCTAACAGCTCAGAGCCTGGAGCCTGCTTCAGATTTTGTGTCTCCCTCTTTCTCTACCCCTTTTGCTCTCTCTCTTTTTCAAAATTAAATAAACATTAAAACAATTTAAAAAAAGAAATAGTTACTGCTTTTGCACTAGAATTCACACTCTATACTCTGTACAGCAGGGCAGGAGGCTTGGAAAGACCCACAGCCCCGGGGGGAAGTGGGGACATCATTAGGGTGGTGGTATCACAAACAGTGGTCATCCTGAATGTTTGCCAGGTGCTCATTTTTTCCCCTGGCTGTGCAGGGCAGCAGGAAACGAGATTATTTCATGAACATTTATCGAGTTCTGATTGTGTGCTACGGGCATGGGACTGAACGTAGGTAAAAAAGCGTGGTTATAAGATGAACAATTGTAATCAAGAAGAGGTGAATTAAGTGCTCTAAGAAATAATGCTGGAAGAGCAGAGGGGAGCTGAGAAGGAAGCATCGCAGCTGGTTCTCAGGAAAGGCTTCATAGAGGACCTTGAAAGCAAACTTGGCTTCAGAAGTGTGGGCTGGATGGGGGAGGGCCTCACGGGAATGAGAACAATGCCAGTGTGGGTGGTGTTGCCCACAGTGGGTAAAGAAGTGGAATTGGAGGGATGATTACAATAATACATAAGGCAACATCTTTTTAATAGTCTCAAAAGTATTCCTATATATTGGACAAATGCATGTGTTTCTTTTCTGGTATAAGTTGGAGTTTTGAAAAATTAGTTTACTGGGGAATTCTGGGTAGCCAGGCACCGGTAACTGCATAAGTCTGAAACGTACAATGTATCCCCTAAGTAACATAAAGAGGAATAAGGAAACCAATAAAACTGTGCAAAACCAGTGTCCTCAGCATAACTGGAAGACGGAGAATGATCCAATACAAAAATCTCTGTAATTAGGAACAGAAGCCCCAAACGCAAGGAGCAGACCCCCACACTCCGGTGTTTACAGAGAGTGGGTGCAGTTCACAAGGGCAGAAGAGACCTCACAGTGCATCTGAAATGGACCCAGAGTCACTGCTGGGAGGAGAAAGTCACCCTCAGCATGAAAAATGCAAGTTTCTCTGGCAGATCAAAGCACCTGCCATGGGGAAGGTGCTGAAAAGTGAGCTCTGGGTGTGAGGAAGCCACCTGGAGAGGGTGATGCTCTGGGAGGATTGGAGGAAACAACAGATAGAGGTGCCCTGTGGGTGGCACAGCATCAGAAGAAAGGGAAGCAAGGGAATGTGGGATCCTAGTGCAAAAGCACAGTCAAGGAGTGAGCGCTCCTTCCCGCCGTGGCCACCTCCGAGCGTGGATGCTGATGGTGGCATAGAGAACCACACCCCTCTGCTCTCACACAGAACACACGGGGTAGTTTTGACCCAAGGATCGCATGAACCCCGCCGGGTCTCCTGCCTCATCTACGTGAATGTGGAAGCGCAGGCCATTTTCATCCACAGCAAACTGCTATAAAAAGGAAGTTAAAACTTCAGCCTCCAAACGGTTCCGTGAGAATAAGACCACGTGAAAAGAAATGATACAAACAACACATCCAGGACACAAAGACACATGGCCATCAATACCAAAGTCAATAAAATTGAGATAAAAAAGCAAACACATGGATTAAACAACAAAACAACAGATTAAATATGCACAATAATTATGATACCCAAATAATGTATTGTTTTAACAAACGGTGCTCGGATGTGTACGAAGACAAATTTAGACCCGTTTGTCACACCAGTCACAAAAATTAATTTAAAATGCATCATCGGGGCGCCTGGGTGGCTCAGTCAGTTAAGAATCTGACTTCAGCTTAGGCCATGAACTCACAATTTGTGAGTTTGAGCCCTGCGTCGGGATCTGTGCTGACAGCTCAGAGCCTGGAGCCTGCTTCGGATTCTGTGTCTCCCTCTCTGCCCCTCCCCTCCTCATGCTCTGTCTATCTCTCTCTCAAAAATAAATTATCATTAAAAAAATTTTAAAAATGCATCTTAGACCTAAATGTAAGATCTAAAACTATAAAATTTTTAAAAGAAATTTTAAAGAGAAACATCTTCATGACTTTGGGTTAGGCAAAGATTTCTTAGATAAAACACCATACAAACAATGAATGAAAGAAAAAAAAGATAACTAGGACTTCACTAAAATTAAAAACTTCAGCATGTCAAAATACACCACTAAGGAAATAAAAGGCAATCGACAAAGTGGAAGAAAATATTTGCAACTCATATATTTGATAAAAGCTTTATATCCAGAATATCTAAAGAATTCTAAGAACGTGGTAATAAGAAAAATTTAAAAAGTGGGCAAAAGGCTTGATTAATTTCTCCAGAGTAGGCATAGGAATGGCCAATAATCAGATAAAAAAGACAATGAACAGTCATTAGTTAAATGCAAATTACGATCCCAGTGAGGTACCACTCTAAGACACTCACTACAGGACTCCTAATCCAAAATCTGGTAGTAACAAGAGTTGGTGAGGACGTGGAGACAAGAGAATGCCCCACCCTGCCGGGGTGGGGGTGGGGGTGTCGGTGGCGTAAGGTACTTTGGAAAGTGGTCTGGCAGTTGAGCACATATTCACTATAAGACTCCACAATTGCACCCTTGGGTATCTACCCAAGAGAAATGAAGACGTATTTCCACAGAGAGTCTTTCATGTGAATGTTTATAGCAGCCTTACTCATAATAGCCAGAAAGTGGAAACAACTCACATTTCCATTGACTGGTGGCTAAATTAATAGCATGTGGGATATCTATACAGTGGAATACCATTCACAAATAAAGAGGAGCGATGTATTCGTATTTGCTATGCCATAATGAACTCAAAAACAATATTCTGAGTGAAAGAAACCAGGCAAAAAATGCCACATATTGTGTGATCCCATTTATATGTAATATCCAGAAAAGGTAAATCTATACAAACACAAAGTAGAGTGAGTGTTTGCCTGTTTTGAGGGTAGGAAGATAAAATAACCTTCAGAAGGCCATGTGGTTATTTTTAAAGGGTGATGGAAATGTTCTAGAATTAGATTGTTGTGTTGACTATACAGCTCTGTAAATTTACTAAAAGAATCATTGAATTTTACACTTACAGAATTTTATGATGTGTAAATTATACCTCAGGAGAGCTGTTAAAAAAATAATGACAGGGTTTGAAACAAACATTTAGCCCACTGTGTAAGAGAAAATGATTTCCAGTTTGCTTCAGAAGGGAAGTCCCGGGCGCCTGGGTGGCTCAGTCGGTTAAGTGTCCGACCTCAGCTCAGATCATGATCTTGAGGTCCGTGAGTTTGAGCCCTGCGTCGGGCTCTGTGCTGACAGCTCAGAGCCTGGAGCCTGCTTTGGATTCTGTGTCTCCCTCTCTGCCCCTCCCCAGCTCATGCTCAGTCTCTCTCTGTTTCTCAAAAATAAATAAACATTTAAAAAAAGAAAAAAAAGGAAGTCCCAAATAGATTCTGCGGGCAACACACTCACCTAAAATAAAAGGGCTCGAGGCTGATGAAAGTAAACCCGGGTGCGGAAATGTGCTATTTATTGAAACAAAGGTCAGATAGCAATACTTTCAAGGACCCAGTAAATTCCAAATGCAAAACAGGAAGTACAACAACGAAGGTTGCCTTTTATGACTAAAAGCCAAAATTCACAGCGAGGTTATAATAATTATGAATATTCATATACCAAATAGCAAAAGAACCAACTTTAAAAGGCGAAAGCCACAAGAGATTCAAGGAGACTCACATTGAAACGGAAGCCTTTGGCATGTGACACTTGCACAAGACAGAGAAAGGGCTCAGGCATACGATAGAATGTGGAAGATGTAGAAGATCTAATCAGTAAAGGACGTTTTGGAAATACTGTAACTTATACCCTAATAATTGCCAGCACGTATTTGCATAAAACACACGTGACATGTTAACAAAAACTGACCACTTGTTAGGTTGCAGAGAAAACGATTAATATTAAGTTTAATCGGGTAGGGATATTAGAGAGAACACTTTCTGACCACAGTTCAATGAACGTAGAAAGCATTAACAAAATAAAAAAGCCCTTTCCTCAAAAATTTAAAATCCCATAAACTCCTAAATGAAGGGAGGATACAAACCAAATTATAGAGTGTACAAAAAATGATGACGGGGGGCGCCTGGGTGGCTTAGTCGGTTAAGCGTCCGACTTTCACTTAGGTCATGATCTCGCGGTTCGTGGGTTCGAGCCCCGCGTCCGGCTCTGTGCTGACTGCCACGTCAGAGCCCGGAGCCTGTTTCAGTCTGTGACTCCCTCTCTCTCTGACCCTCCCCTGCTCACGCTGTCTCTCTCTCTCTATCCTAGAAATAAATAAAACATTAAAAAAAAATGATGACGGTGAAAACACTAATTTGGGGAGAAAGGATTCCTGTCCCCTTCGAGGCCCTTCTGGCCGGACTAGGAATCAAACACCCATGAGGCAGCCCGACGGGAGAAAACCCAAGTTAACAGCGTGTGTGCGGGGAAGCCCCAGGGACGGGGAAAGGCGGTCGGGCAACACGAGGCGCAGGGGTCATCCCCCAGGAGAAGGGGCGCGCCTGGGACGTCAGGGAAAGAACGTGACTCACAGGAAGATGAAGAGTCACCGTTTGGCCACAGGTGCTCCCTGCCGCTGGGACGCGGGGGACGCGGGGGCGCGGATCCAGCAGGCTGGCCGGGTGCCCTCCCCTCCCCGCCCACTGGACCTGGCTCACATCCCCGTGTGGATAGCCAGCCGGGACCTCTCTTCCCGGGGCAGGTCCTCCGTCTGGATTCTTCTCGGGCAGTGGAGGGGGAGGGGAGGGCTCTTCCTGGGCTTTGATGACTTTTTAACTCAAAGTCGTCTTCGTGCCCAAGTGGCCCATCTCCGGGTGGCCGGTCCGTGGCCCCTACAAATACATGTTGGAATCTGTGGCATGTTTTTAAAACCATCATCAGAGGAAAACTTAAAGCCTTAAATATCTTTCTAAATAAAGGTGAAAGAATAAAAAAGAATGAATTCATTCTCTTTCTCAAAAAGCTAGAAAAAGAACCACAAAGCAAACCAAAAGAATTCATAGGGAAGGAAATAATAAAGACAAGAACAGAAATAAGTAAACAGAGTCCAATACCCCTTTAAGAAAATGACATCCCACATAGAGTGAGATTTTTTTTTTTTTGAATGTTTTATTTATTTCTAAGAGAGAGAGAGAGACAGCGTGAGCAGGGGAGGGTCAGAGAGAGAGACACAGACTGAAACAGGCTCCAGACTCTGAGCTGGCAGTCAGCACAGAGCCCGACGCGGGGCTCGAACCCACGAACCGCGAGATCATGACCTAAGTGAAAGTCGGACGCTTAACCGACTAAGCCACCCAGGCGCCCCCCACATAGAGTGAGATTTTTTTCTGTTGATGAAACTTTGGTTTGATATTAGAGAATCCATGAACATAATATATATTCATAGACCTGAGGGAAATATTGTGGGTTTCCCCTTAGATGCTGAAGGAGTCTCTTACAAAATTTAGTAATTACTCACAAAAATACTCAAGAAAATAGTTATTGATGGACACTTTATTAACATGGTACAATATGTATGCCTCAGTCCTACAGATGCCCGGAGTCTGCATGCGCCCCACTCACACCGACAGAGCAGGGTACTCAGAGCTGGCTTTCAACGTATGAAAAAGAGTCAACCTTGTAATGAAATAAATGCAAATTAAAATGAGACATTTCTCACTTCACCAGTTGACAAAAATACACAGTCCCCACTCTGCTGGCCCAGCGCCCTCTGTGTTCCTGGTAGGATTACAAATTGTTACAACCCTTTGGGAAGGGAATTTCCAGTGGCCGGAAAAACCGCAGCGCGTTCTCTTTCTGGCCTAGCGATCTCACTTCTATAGATTCGTCCTGGTGATACGCTACCAGAAATATAAACATACACATTTACAAAGTTATGATTGCAACTTTCTATAATTATAAGCTATCGGAAACAATCTCTGTGCTCGTATGCAGGTCGGTTACTGGATGGTCTCTGGGACGTGCGGATCAGGAATATATACCTGCAGCTGATGGGCTGGTGACTCAGGAACAGACGCTAGTGAGAAAGATTTCTATCAAGGAATGTGGAGCCATCGCCAGAGTGTGTTATTAAGTAAAGAACAAAGCAAAGGGAAGAAGAATGCACCGTGCTATTTTGTGTTAAGTAAAATGGGGGAAATAAGAAAATATACACACATTTGTTTATTTGTGAAATGAACCACACGGGCTTGGTGCTACATGGGGTGGGTGGGGGTGGGCGAGAGAGGGGTGGGGAGGGTGTCTGCCTGGGTGACTCTGACTTTTGGAGCCGTGTGAATATTTCACTTACTCAAGAAAGGCAGGTGATAGAATCAGCAAGGATGGGGGTGGGGGACCATCTAGAATGCAACCGACCAAGAAGGAAAAGAAATAAAGCTACTTGTTTTCCAAAGTGAAGGCCAGAACCACACTACAGCGGGGGTGGGGGTGGGGGTGGGGCGCACAGCCGGGAACCTCCCAGGTACCTCTGCACACAGGACCCCGACCCTACGTCCCCTGGCCGCAGACAAAAATAACTCGAAACACATTTCAACTCTAATTTTGGTCTTATTTCTCACAGAGGCATGGATTCGCAATTCTGAAACTTTCTTTTGGTAAGTTAGGGTCAGGCAAATCAGTAAATCGGCTGTGGGTCGTGGGCCAGGAGGGCTTTGCAAATACAGGCACTTGGGGAGATGTGTGTGACCAGAGGCAAGCCTTACCGGGGGGCGATCCTAATGATATGAAATAGGGCAGAGGCTCTGGTCCCCACTGTCCACGGCCTGCGTCATGCTTATGGCGGCTCTGCGTGTCCAGAGGGACACAGATGTGGGAAGCAGGGTCCCGCGTTCAAATCCTGACTCCCTGCTGGCTGCCACTGGCATCAGGATTTCCATGCCTCAGTTTCCCTGTCTGTGTTCTGGACACCCACCTAGCAGCTGGGGAGGGCAAATGAGCTAAGACATCTGAGGCACTCAGCATGCTGTCTGTCCAGTGTGCAGTCCTTTCTTTCTTTCTTTCTTTCTTTCTTTCTTTTTAATGCTTATTTATTTATTTTGAAAGAGAGAGAGAGAGAGAGAGAGAGAGAATCCCAAGCAGGCTCCACGCTGTCAGCGCAGAGCCCAGTGCGGGGCTCTATCTCAGGAACCACGAGATCGTGACCTGAGCCGAAATCAAGAGTCTGATGCTCAGCCAGCTGAGCCACCCAGGCCCCCTGTCCAGTGTGAAGTTCTTAATCAATGAGCTCTTATTATCGCTTCTCTCTCTCTCTCTTTTTTTAATTTTAAAATTAGCGTGTGCTACTTATTCAAGGGCAGAAACAGGCTGTTGCCCTTGTGGGTGGAAAACTGTCGTCGGGATGGTGGATGTTTGGTTGGGTTTTTCTTTGTGAATTGCTGCCTGTGGGCACCTCACTGCCCCCCTCCCGGCTCCTCGGAAAACTCAGGACAGGTGTTTGGGGGAGTCTGACACCTGTCTCGGCGCGAAGGGGTGTTTGAAGGCAAGCCTGGGTTTTCCTAGAGGGCTTCGCTCACAATTGAGACCACAGGCCTGCGGGTGGGGGGTAGTTGAGGGCTGGGGGTGCAGGGAGCCCAGGCTGCGGGTGGGGAGCGAGGGGTGAGCGTGTTTGGGCTGTGAAGGGGCCGCTGTCCTGTTGCAGGTGGCCTGCTCTGGTTTCCTGTGCTCTGAGCACCCCTCTCAGGAAGGTGCTCCTCCCACACCTCCACCCTGCTCCTCTGGGTTCAGATGGGGGTTCAGATGGGTTCACCTCCCTTTTCCCTCCTGAGAAGCACCATGGCAGGTCTGTGTCGACCCAAGCAGCTGTAAAGAAATGACCACAATTTAGGAAAATACCGTCCGTAGCCTCAGAACGCAGATACAAGCACCGTACACATTTTTGGATATTTCAGGCATATTTTTTTCTACATAAAGCTGTACTTTTTCCTTACATAAAATATCCAAACTTTATACAACACGTAGATTCCTGTTTCTGTCTCGTAGCATTTTATCCTAAGACTTTCATAATTTTATAGCACAGCACAGAGTTTGCAAGACCTTATTTACAAAATAGCATTTGTTTTTTTTCACAAGCAACCTTGAGCAACTTTATTGACGTATAATTGGTGCCCCATGAACAGACATCTTGCAAATGTACAATTTGATAAGTTTGGGCGTGTGTCAACCCATGTGACACCGTCCCCACAATCAAGAAAATGAACGAGTCCATTACTTTTGAAGGCTTCCCCTCGCCCCTTTGGTTATCCCCCCTCCCCTTTCTCCCCCTTCTTCCTTCTCTCCCTCTTTCCTTCGTTCCTCCTCCCTCCCCTCCAACTCCCCTCCCCTCCCCCACCTTGCTCTTGGCAATTCACCTGCTTTGTGCCTTACAGCAGTTTGCATTTTCTAGAGTCTTATAGACCAGGAACTGTAGGGGGCACACTCTTTCTTGTCCAGCTTCTTTCACGGGAAATAATTGTTCTTAGATTTCTTCATGCTCTTGAGGGTATCGATATTTCATTCTTTAAAACAATTTTTTTGAAGTGTAGATGACAGTGTTATATTATGTTTCAGGTGTATGAGATAATGGTTCAACACGTCCATACATCCTCCGTGCTCATCACGATGGGTCAACTCCTGATCCCCTTTTCACACCCCCCTGCCCCTCAGCTCCCCTGTGGCAACCACCAGTTCCCTGTATTTAAGAATTTCTTGTTTTTTGTTTCTTTTTTTTACGTGTTTGTGTTTTCCTTGAATTTCACATATGAGTGAGGTCATATGCCATTCGTCTTTCTCTGACTTATTTCACTTAGCGTTACCCTTCTAGGGCCATCCATGTTGTTGCAAATGGCAAGATCTCGTTCTTATAGCTGAGTGGTCTTCCACTGCATATGTGTATATGTGTGTACACTACATCTTCTTTATCCATTCGTCTGTCGATGGTGCTTCCATATCTCGGCTATTGTAAATAATGTTGCTGTAAACATAAGGGTGTATATATCTTTTTTTGACATATTGTTTTCATTTTCTTTGGGTAAATACCCAGTGCTGGAATTACTGGATCATAGGGTAGTTGTATTCTTAACTTTTTGAGGCACCTCCGTGCTGTTTTCCACAGTGGGTGCACCAGTTTGCATTCCCACCAGCAGCGCACAAGGGTTCATTTTTCTCTACCTCCTCATAACACTTGTTATTTCTTGTCTTTTTGATTTTAGCCACTCTGACAAGTGTGAGGAGGTGTCTCACTGTGGTTTTTATTTGCATGCTCTTGATGATGGGTGATGTTGAGCATCTTTTCATGTGTCTGTTGGCCATCTGGATATCTTTTTTGGAAAAATGTTTATTCAGGTCCTCTGCCCATTTTTAATTGGACTTTTTTGGTGTTGAGTTGTTCACTATTTTTATTTGTGAGTAGTGTTCCATGGAATAGATATATCACAGTTAATTCATCTACTCACCTGCTGAGGAACATTCGGATTATTTCCATTGTTTGGCTATTGTAAATAAAACCACTCTGAAAATTCATGTATCAGTCTTTGTATGGATGTGTGCCTTCATTTCTTATGAGAATTACCTCTGAGTAGAATAGCTCTAGCCTATGGCATTATACATCGGACATCTTAGGAAACTGCCAAGCCGTTTTCCAAAGCGGTATTCTCATTTTTCATTCCCAGCGGCCCCATAAGAGAATTCATTTCTCCACAGTGTCTCTAACGCTTGGCCAGTCATTAACTGGTCAGTCATTAATTTTAGCCATTCTATGGGGTGTGGGATGGTTTCACACTGTGGTTTTCATTTGTTTTTTCCCCAGTAACTCACCATGTTGAGCATCTCTTAGTGACCTAATCTACCATCTGTATACCTTCTTTGAAGTGTCTGTGTATCTTTCACCCACTTTTTTTCTTCACTTTTTTTGATTGTTAACTTTTGAGCATTCTTTATACACTCTGGACATGAGTTCTTTCTCCAGATACGTGCTTTGCAGATATATTTTTCAAGCCTGCCTTTTCAGTTTCTTAACAGTGTCTTTTAAATTTTGATGAGGTCCTATTTTTTAAAATTTCTTCTTTCATGGATTGTGCTTGGAGTGTCATGTCTGAGGAATCTTTGTTCAACTCAAGCTCACAAGATTTTTATCTTCTATTTTATTTTGAAGTTTTGTAATTTTAGGTTTTATATTTAGGTCTGTTACCCATTTTGAATTAATTTTTATATATGTTAGGACGTGTGGCTTATGGTTCTCTTTAGTTTTTGTGTATGAATACCCAGTGTTCTAGGACAATGTTTTGAAAGGACTATCCTTTTTCTACTTTATTGCCTGTGTATCTTTGTCAGAACTCATTTGTGTTGTCCATATAGATGCAGATCTATTTCTGAAGTCCATTTTGTTCACTGGACCTAATTATTTCTCTTTATGTCATTGTTATGCTATCTTAACCATTACAACTTTATAATATTTTGAAAGCAGGTAATGAGTTCTTCTTTTTCCAAGTTGCTTTGGCTATTCTAGGTTCTTTACATTTCCATAAGAATTTTAAAATAAGTTTGTCTATTTCTAAAAAAAATAAGCCCACTGGGACTTGTATTGGGATTGTGTCAAGTCTATAGATCAATTTAGGGGAGAACTGACATACTAACCCCATGAAGTTTTCTGGCGAAACATCTTGTGGATGTTTCCTAGAACTGTTCTCAGCGTTCAGTGCACAGGCCTCTCTTAGCTTTTGTCGCATTTACTTCCTAATTTTGATGTTATTGTAAGTGTATTGTTTTTAAAATTCATTTTTTCTATTATTTTTGCTAATATATACAAAAACCTTTTAATTTTTATAATAGTTTGATATCCTGCGACCTTGCTAACCCCACTAGTTTTAGAAGCTTTCATAGATTATGTGTCCATTTGATTAATTGGCCCTTTATCATTATGAAATGAACTTTTTAAAAATCTCGGGTAATAGATTCAGCTCTGAAATTTACTTTGTATGATATTAGTGTAGCCACTGCAGCTATTTTGAGTAATATTTACATGGTATACTTTATTTTCATCCCTTTCATTTTAATCTATGTATCTTTATACTTAAAGTGTGTTTCTTGTCCTAATCTTACTGTTAGAGCTTGTCTTTTTAAATCCAGTCTGTCAAAAACTTCTTTTAAATGACCTGTTTAGACCTTTAATGTGATTGCTGATATAGTTAGATTTTAGGTGATCATATTGCTATTTGTATCATCTCTTCTTTGTTCTCTTTTCTGTCTTTTTGTCTGGATTCTATTTTTTTTTTCTTCCCAGGTCTATTTTATATTGTTTGTTAGCTAATTAGCCATAACTCTTTGTTTTGTTCTGTTTTGTTAGTGTTTGCCTTAGGGTTTGTAGTATGTATCATTAACTTACCACTGTCTCTCTTCAAATGATATTGTAGCACATCATAGAATACTTCCATTTCTTCACTCCTGGCTTTTATGGTATTCTGTCATACACTTGAGCAATATATATGTTATAAACTTCACAATACAGTAGTTTGTCAAAATAGTTAACTATCTTTCACAGACATTTAAATAACAAGAAATATTCTTCTATAGCTACCGAGGCGGTTACCACCTGCAGTGTTCTTTGTTCTTTTTATTGTGCGTCTGCATTTCTGTTGTCGTTTTCCTTCTGTCTGCATTTGTTACAGCATGAGTTTGCTGGTGATGAATTCTTTCAACTTCTATCTGTCTGAAAATCCAAATTTTGTTTGGATTTTGGTTTTTATTTTTGCTGGGCGTAGAATTCTTGGTTGACAGCTTTATTTTTCCCTTTATGCTTTTTAGAGATGTTTGCTCTCTTACATAGCTTTTGACAAGAAATCTGTCATTATCCTTACATTTATTTTTTCTGTGCATAATGTGCCCTTTTTCTCTGGTTGCTGTTAAGGTTCTCTCTTAACTACTGGTTTTAAGGAATTAAATTATCATGTATCTTGGTATAAGTTTCATATCCCTTTTGATTGTGGTTTATTGAGTTTTTGGATTAATAGGGTTATAGTTTTCATCAACTTTGGAAAGTTTTCAGCCATTATTTCTTCAAGTATTTTTGCTTTTCTCCCACCCCAGTTTACTTAGAGAACTCCACTGCGACACATACTCAGCTGCTTGAAGTTGTTCTATAGCTCATTCGTGTGCTGTTTATTTTTGTTTATTTTCTTTCTTTCTTTCTCTTTTATCAGCATCATTTCTAACAGTTACATAATATCCCATCCTATGTATGCTTCCTAATTTGGTTAACTATTTTTCTTTCAATCAGACATATAGTTTGTGTTTGTGCTTTATTTTTCTATACAAATATGGCTGATAATGTTTTTTTTCCAGTTTTCTGAAAGTAGAAATCATGAAATAACTGTTGTTAAAGTTTTCTTCGCATACTCACAGGTTATTTTATGCAAGGGTTTGCTCATTTCCCCTCCCAGGCAATGTATGAGAATGTCCATCTCTTGTAACCATTGGTAGTGTTTAGGGGTTTTAAAAGTTATGTTATACAAAAATAACTTTCCCATGGGAATGAGTGTGTGTGTGTGTGTGTGTGTGTGTATGTGTGTGTGCGTGCTTGTGTATGAATGAATGGGCATGTTATTAAAATGAAAAATTATTTGCTTATTTTTACTTTTAAAAGTTCAATTAAAGCATGAATATATATATATATATTCATGAGATATATATATAATGAGATATTTGAATAACCATAGCATTTTATCCCATCTTTTGTTCCAAATTTACTGATTTTGACTTGCATTGTTTGGTGCTTGCACTACCATTTAAATAACACCTGGATGACTGTTTTAGGGTATAAAATGTTAATATTTTAAATAAAATATTAACAAGCATTAAATTGGAAAAATCCACTTATAAAGCCTACAATACACATATGCACTGAAAAATGACAGGCTTTTGTTTATTAGCTAATGTAAAGTGTCTGTAGTTTGGGGTAAAACGTTCTTGGTTTGCAAGATTATTTGATTAATATCTTGTTGATTTTTTTTTTTTTGCTTTGCTAATGTTTTCCAGTGATTTTTAGATGTATTTTTAAATCATAGTTTTTCATTCTCTTAGTTTTTGATATTAGGGTTGTGTTCACTTTCTCTAGCAAATCTAGCAGTTCCTCAGACTTTTCTGTGCTATAGACCCTTGAGTAAGAATTAAATGTTTGATGTTGTAAGCCACAGAAATTTTGTTTGTTTCTTATACATCGTTAACCCAGAAAACGCTGATCAATACATATACCAATATTGGGAGTTGATAAGATGCAATTTTCATACCTTACATGCAAAGCAAAACATTCCATACTCTTGCTTTCCCTGATTTACTTACCAATTTTTATTCATTGAATACAATATTATGATAAGTTCTTTATACTATTCCATACTAAACAAAGGCCTTTTTTCCATACGCTCATTAAATAACTACAAAACTAGTCACTTTATGGTTAGGATGACTTAATTTTGATGCTTGCCATGTATTCTCTAACCCCTCCATTTTTATGTCCTTAATTTTGGTTTCTCTTTCCATGACGGACAAGGCAGGGTGAGGCAGGTCATGGTGCAAGGGCAGGACATTTCCTGGTGGCCTGTGTGTCTGAGAACACTGTTCCTCTCTGTGGACTTCCGAGCGATTGTGGGAGCACCCTGGGCGGGTGTGGCACGTGTGGCCGCGCCCCCGGCCTCACGGGGTCTCCCGGGCACCCCCAGCAGGCTACCAGCGCTGGCCGGTGTCGTGTCTGCTCCTTTCTCCCTTCTTTGTGGGGCCCCCAGTGGGGTCAGCTGGGAGGTCTGTGGTCAGTTCGCGAGTCCTCTTAGCCTGACTTCTCTCGGCCTCGTTCTCACCCCCGCCATGTCTTCCTGTCGCGCCGGCTTCTCCTGCACTGTCGCGTGAGCTCTGACTGCCTGCCGCGTGCGTTTTCACTTGCTGGTTTTGTTTTCCCTGCGGTGCCTTCTTACTTCTGCCTGTTCTCCGCTCCTGATTGGACTATCCTCTTGAATTTTCTTGGAAACCTCAATCTGATGCTTTATGAAATATTTTTTTATTGTCATAAACATAGTTCAGCAGACTTCCCATCCAAATCGCTAGGATATTTTTCTCATTCTTTCAGGCTGCAGAGTCTCATCGCAAGGCGCACGTGAAAGCATTTTCTGGGGTTCTTAAAGAAAGGCCGACCCGGGCTCAGATCTGAAGACGCGAGGGCCGCAGGGTGCGAGCGCGCAGACCTGGGCGGGTGACCTAGGCATCGCGCCGGCTCGCCCGGAGCCGCCCCGGCCCATGCCGCCCCCTTGTAGGTCAGTCTCAGGTCGTGGTTTTTAAACTGGAGTCCCAGGATCCTGAGAGGTTCTGGGCAGTCTTCCGGGGGAGCTCTTCATTTTCACTGTCCTCAGAGCAGTCCATGATACAGAGCTTAGATTTAAAACCCGGCTTGGGATGTTTGAGACCCACTGCCCCTGCCCCGTGGGCCCGGACGTGAGGGGACCTCGCTCTGTCCGTCACACGGTTGGCAGGGTCGCAGGCCTCCCGCAGCGCAGGGCAGGGGGGCCCCAGAGTTCACACTCACCTCCTCCCCCGCCCTGGTGAGCACGGCTCCTTGGACGGAGGTTCTTTCTGCATCAGGGGCCACCTCATGCTGTGGCAGGTGCAGGGCACTCAGAGGGCCCCCGAGACGAAACCCTACTAATGCCCCATTTCTCAGGCGCACTGTCCTGATCTGCGTGAGGGGGGTGTTGTAGGGGAGAGGAGGCAGGTGTGGGCTTGTCTTCCTTTCCGATGTCTGGGCTCAGAAGGTGGCCTGTCAGGTGGGCGTGCCCGTTGGCACTCCTTGCAGACTGCACGGAGAGCGGGCTCTGTGGATAACACCGGCGCCGTCCTCACGTTAACGGTCCCTTGCCCTGGGATCCGTGCTGGCGTGTCACCTCCTGTCGCCTGCCCTGCTGCGAGGGGCCGGGACTCCTGCTCCGATGCAGTTCTGGCCCCCAAAGCCTGGGTTCGTTCACTACCTGCTTCCTCAGTTCTACTGGAGAAGCATATTTTTTTCCATTTGTGTGTTTTCATGGTTACTTAAGGGAAATTAAGAAATCTTTTAATACACTTACTCGCTATTCTTCACATGGATTTTTAAAGCATCAGAATGAATTGAATGTGGTTAAGAGTTTGTGTAAAGCTGGGGCGCCTGAGTGGCTTAGTTGGTTAATCGTCCGACTTTCGCTTAGGTCATGATCTCGCGGTTTGTGGGTTCGAGCCCCGCGTCAGGCTCTGTACTGACAGCCACCTCAGAGCCTGGAGCCTGTTTCAGTCTGTGACTCCCTCTCTCTCTGACCCTCCCCTGCTCACGCTCTCTCTCTCTCTCTCTCTCCAGAAAAAAAAAGAGTTTGTGTAAAGCATCTTTGCTGTGTCTTGGGGATTGAGATGTGCTTGGACGTGTCAGGCTTGGGCTGAGAGGTCAGCTGCCGTCCGTGAGGCTGACTGGCAAGGTCACACACTCGGCCAAGTGTCTGACCCGTGCTCGACTCTAGAGGGACGTGGACACGCACGAGGCCTGTGGGGCTCGTCTGCGGGGGCGACAGACCCCTCGCAGCAAGCGCATTAGGAGCCCTGCAGTGTGGGGCGTCTTCCTTCCAGGCTCGGTGGCCAGGGAGCCATCGGCGTCCTTTGTTCACGGTGGCAGAGGAAATGTGTGGGGTGGCCGGTGGATTCGTAAGTGGCTGTGAGGCTGCAGGGGAGGCCTGGAGCCACTGGAGCGGCGGGGCCCCCAGGCCCCCTCCCAGAGGGCCCTCCCTCCCACGGGGACACCGGCGCCCCGCACTGGGTGCTGTGCATCTGTCTTCCGGGTTATGTCTCCTCGCAGGCAGGAGCCACCGTGTCCTCAGCCTTGGGGTAAAGAAACTGAGGATTCAGAGGTTGCTGAGACCTTCGGCATCGCAGAGCCGGTCAGTGGTGGCTGATGGGTGGACGGGGTTTGGAGGCCAGCACCGGGGTAACTGAGGTTGTCCAGGGACAGGGGAGGGACCTACCAGACACTTTCACTCTTGCAGGTCAGGTGACCAAGGGAGCATGTGCTTTAAAATGGTGGAAACAGGGGCACCTGGGTGGCTCAGTCAGTTGAGTATCTGACCCTTGGTTTTGGCTCAGGTCCTGATCTCATAGTTCATGGGTTCAAGCCCCGGCTCGATCTCAGCAACTGCTGGTGCAGAGCCTCCTTGGGATTCTCTCTGCCTCTCCCCTGCTTGCTTTCTCTCTCAAAATAAATAAATAAACTTTGAAGAGAAAAGAAAATGACGGGAGCACTTCCCATGCTGTGCAGAAGGAGAGGCACACTTCAGTTATAAGCGGGGGTGGTCAGGCCCGGGGCTTGTAGCTAAAATTATTTCCCTTTCTTAGTCAAAATGTATCTCGTCCATTCGTTTCTCAGCGTGCCGGTGCTAGAGCCACTGCTGAATTTCTCTCACGCTTGTCCTTTTGAAAAGTTCATGCTTTTTATTCAAAGTAAAACAAGATGTACTCTGTTCAATCACCTGAGGTCAAAAGCCAGCACTCGGAGGAGGCGGACACGAGCCTCTGGGTAATTCTGTTCCGAAGGAGAGAGAACCCATTTTCCTGCGCAAAAGGAACTTGGAATGTCATGCTTTTACCACCAGTCTTCGCAACAGTGGCCCGATGTTAGAGGGGTCCCTGCTGTCCTTGGTAAGGATTAGGACACGATCTTGTTTAGGGAGAGGTTTCCTTTTGCATCTTCTTTGTGTCGAAATAAATTCTGGTTCTTTCTGGGCATGCATGGGCTTTTATGTCGGAGCCCGCGTGGAAAAGCACCGAACTTCTGCTGTACAGTATTTAAGATGTCAGCTCTGGGAGGCTATTGAGATATATTGTTGAAAAATGTGTGCTGTGTGAAACATATTGTCAAGGCTTGCTTTAAATAATTGCTGTTGTCAAGGTCAAATGGGATTTCACTTAAATTAATTAAAGCTACAGGAACAAGGCTCTGTGTGATAAAATTATTACGCTCTTACCTTTACAGTTCTGTATTATAGGCGTAGAGAGACGCCAGTTAGAGCTTCAGCGAGTGGAGGGGTATGTGTCTGTCGAAATTAAGATTGCATAGAACTGGACAAAACATCTGTTAAATTGTGATTAGCCAAATTTCCCAAATTTCATTTGGACGAGCACTAAAAGGGCACATTTGCTAAATAATGAACAAGACAGATGCTCTAATTACATGATCATGTTTGCAAAAACAGTTTATACAAAGTCAGAATATATTAGATAAAATGGGAACTAAGCGGCACGTAGCCCTATTTTTTGCCGAAGCGAGAGGACTGCGGACGTGGCTGCCTCAGGGCGTGCTGTGTTTTCTGGTCTGAATACAGTGTTTTCAGTGCTAACCACGTTTTTGACGGGAATCTGTCAATTACCACAGATCTGACCCGTAGCGTGAAACGAACAACCACACGCCTTCATAACATTTAAATGAAGAGAATCCACATCCAAGTCCCAGAAAGCGGATGCAAGAGTCTGGCAGCTCATGTTGCCAACAGTTTTTTTTTTTTTTTAAGTTTCATTTATTTATTTTGAGAGAGAGAGACAGAGTGTGAGCGGAGGAGGGGCAGAGAGAGAGGGAGACAGAGAACCCTAAACAGGCTCCGTGCTGTCGGCGCAGAGCCCGACGTGGGGCTTGAACCCACAAACAGCGAGACCACGACCTGAGCCGAAATGAAGACTCAGACGCTTGCGCCTGCCATGCTGCAAGCATTGTTGCTGGAAACCCCGAGAGTGTGGCGTGTCCAGCGTGCCGCCGAGCGCTGGCGCTTTCCCGCGCAGCTGACACCAGCACGGGACTCAGGAAGAACCCTTTCGTGTGGGGCGATGGGCCCGATGCCATTTGTTTCTTGGCCCCGCCGTGGGGGCCATGCTTGTGAAGCTCGCTCTTCTGCCTCTGAAGTGGCTCTGATGACGACATGTCACCTCCTTGGATCTCAGGGCTGGCGGCATGCACAGAGCCACTCGCGGGATTCAGGCGCTGGGGGTCATGTGCCGACTCAGGAGCAGAAGCTTGCCGCCCATTCCATTTCCTTGAACGGTGCCTGCCAGGCCGCCCCTCCTTGCACCCGGTTGTCTGCCAACCCGTTGCCCTCCTCCAGCCGCGTGCAAAGCCGAAGTCGGCTGCCCAGCCTACTGAGCCACCCAGGCGCCCCTATTTATTTTTTTAAAATTATTTTTAAATTTTTATTTACTTTCATGGAGATAGAAAGCAAGCAGGAGAGGGGCAGAGAGAATATGCCAAGCAGGCTCCTTGCTGTCAGCAAAGAACCTGACACGGGGCTTGAACTTAGAACCCTGAGATCATGACCCGAGCAGAAACCAAGAGTCTGATGTTTAACCTACTTCGCCCCCAGGGGCCCCCTTTACTCTTTAAAGTAAACTGGCCCACATTACAGTAACAGGTGCCTGCTGTGGGCTCTGCGCTGACCCACTGCTGCCCAGGGAAGGAGAGACCCCGAGGGGCAGCCTCCAGCAGCCCCCACGCTGGGGGAACAGCGGCTTGCCCAGGGTCACAGTGCTCGGTGGCGGCACAGGTGGGGCCGCGTGTGCGGGCCGCCTCCGCCTCCCATGCCAGCCTTCCCCCTCCATCCTGACACACGGGGCTCCTCAGACAGCAGCAGGGCACCACTCGGGCCCCTTTCTCTGTCTCTGAAACCAGGAGGGGAGTCTGGGGCTCCGGAAGAGGTGGCACAGGAAGGAGCGTGTCGTTTACTAGCCGTGGACAGGGCCCCGGAGGCACGAACCCACGAGCCGGGAGAGCATGACCTGAGCCGAAGTCGGACCCTCAGGGGACTGAGCCGCCCAGGCGCCCCACAGGCATCGCGCTTTTAACGTGAAGGTTTGCAGCAACGCTGTGTCGGCGAGTCTGTCGGCGCCACTTCTATGAGAGCGTTTGTGCAGTCGGGGTCTCTGCGTCGCACTCTGAGAATCCTCAGGGATCCCAAACTTCATTGTTATTATGTTATTCTGACCTGTGATCAGTTGCCACACCTTGCTCAAAGCTCAGATAATGGTGAGTATTTTCAGAAATAAAGTCTTTTTTTTTTTTACTTAAGCTACGTAGTTCTTTAGACAAAATCTATTGCACACCTAATAGACTACAGTGGAGCATAGACATAACTATTATATGCACTGGGAAACCAAAAATTCACCTGATTAGCTCTAGTGCAATATTTGCTTTATTGCAGGGGTCTGGAACCAAACTTACAATATGTCTGAATTATGATTGCATATTTCCCAAAGAATTCGTCCATCCTGGGGTAGACAGGGCTCTCTCAGAAAGACGGGGCTCGGGAGACTACTTGCGAGTGGGGAGAACAGGGAAGGCTTCCTGGAGGAAGTGCCCTCTGAGACTGATCTTAAGTGTCCTTACCCTTCTCTGCAGGGCTCCGGAGTCATGGCTTTTCCTTCCCTCTGAGATACCAGGATTAGATTCTGGCTCAAGTTTGTTTTTTAAAATATAGTTTATCTTTAAACAGTTCCAGGGCATACATTTTAGACATTTGAACAACTTCTCAGGGCGTGAGAATTAAAATAGGCTCTCCGTTTGGGCGCACGTGTCTACGTGGGTCAGCCCTGGTTCTGTGCACCGTCTCACCAAGCGCTCACATTACGCCTCAGCTTTACGTGGAAGGACCCAGAGCTTCTGCGTTCATGGGGGTGAGCGAGTCCCGGGTTGTGTTTGGAGCTAATTAGATGGAGAGAAATTACCCAGGCTATTTTGGTGTCGGCCAAATATTTTGAATATGTGTTCAACAGTGATAATCAACTTCATCTTAATTGCCTCGCAGTAAGTTAACAGGTGATTAATATTATGAATATAAACTTGTGCTCAGTGAAGGATTGGGATAATGAGAATTTAAGGAATTCTGAGTCAGGCAGGAGGAGCCAGATTACACCCTTGGAGGCTCCTTTTGTTACTCTTGGCGCAGTGCTCCCCCGAGTTCTCCCTTCTGTTGTCCTGGGTCTCAGAAGGCGCCTGGGCATCTGTGCCTGGGGCTATGGGCTGCTCCCACGGGGGCCCTTCCCTTCGGGTGCCCCCGCCCTACCCCAGACCAGGGCCACCTCTCTATTCCCCTGACATCCCCCAAAGACCTGTTCCTTCTGTGGCTCCGACAAAAATTCAATCCTGCTTCTCTGCTCTGCTCTGGGGAACCGCCTCTCCGTTCCAGCTGCGTGCGGGAGCAGTTCCTCACTTCCCTGAGCCCGCGGTGCCCGCGGGGGACACGTGCCGGCGGGACGCCCCTGTGGGGACAGGCTCGTGGGGTTCTGGGTCGCGAGCGGGGCTGCGGCCCCCGGAGCAGTGCCCCTCGCTCGGCCTCCAGAGGAGGTGGGAGTGGGACGGGAGCCTCCTGAGCAGGACCCACACTGGCTCCTGGGACTTTCTCCTTTGTGGGCGGTTGTCGCGGTTCCCTGTGGCTCTGGCTGCGGGCCAGGCGAGCCCTCCCGGGCCAGCCGTCCGTCCCTCGTCGGTCCGTGAAGGCGTGACTTGCCCACTGTCTCTGCGCAGGGAGCTCTGGGGCCCAGTGACCACCCGTGGCCCTGCTTGCCGTTGGGCACATCCCCGTGCCCCTCTGTCCGTCCGCCTGCCCACCCAGTGCTGGCGCCTCCTAGAGCCTCTCCAGGTGACTGGGCGCCAGGAGCGGCTGCCGCGGGGGCGGCCGGGCAGCGGGGAGCCGTCTCGAGAAGGTCTGTCCCCTCGGCTCTTCATGACACAGAATCACTCTAGTCTCCTGGGCCGTCTTCTCCTCACTCTGTTCTGACTCTAAAACGGCTCCTGAGGGCGGTGTCCCTTCCCGAGCGCTGGGGCTTCGTAGATCTGTGTGGCCGGCTTCTCGGTGGGCGTCTCGCAGGGAGGGGCCAGGGGCACAGCCCGCAGCCCTCACCCTCCGTGTTGTCAAAGGCCCTGCAGGGCCAAACAGCAGCAGCAAAATCCCTCCGTCTTGCCGCGGAGGCTGGCGGTCAGCCCGTGTTTTCCCGCTGGCGGCCGTGACTCTCAGGGGGCGGCTTTCAAACTCCGCGGCCGTTGGGTGTAGACAGTGTCACGGGTCAATTCCTGCCCTTCCCGTTATGGGCTGGCTTGGGGCATGGTTTGCTGCTGATTAATTCTTAATATAAAATATGTGGTATGCAAATCTCATTTCTTAACCGTCAGCTTTTATTTGCCAGTATCGCAAGCCTTTATTTGTTTCTATTATAAAACCAAATCCCTAAAACTCTAAGTTCTCAATATTTTGAAATTTCAATTATCCTCCGTGACTGTATCCCTATTTACAGGTGCATCGGCGTGTGTGCGGCAGGAGCCGGCGGTAAGGTAAACAGCGGGCCCTTCCCAAGGGAGGAGAGCTCTTTGAACCTCCAGCCAGAGGCTACCGTTGTCCGCGGACAAGGTCCCTTGCCCTAAGCAAGCCGGAGGAGGGCCCGCCACTCTGGGGAGCCCGAGGGGTTTGGGGACAAGATCCTGGCTAAGTCTCGGTCCACAAAGCCCGGGAGACAGGCACGGACCTGCCCATAGGGGATGCGCTCTGGTGAACCTTAAGGGTGGTTGGCCCTTGCGACTTGAGCCGGGGGCCAGTCAGCGCCCCCCTGGATCCTTGGAATTGCGTCCTGGGCGCTGGCACAGGCTAGAGAGCACACCCATGTCTCGAAATGCCCAGAAGTGAGGGGGCTGGACCGTGTCTCCGTGACTGTTTATGGAGCACCGCTGGGTGCTGGGGGCCCAGCGGCAGCCTGGTGGAGCCCTGGTGTGGCTCACTCCCTGGTGACGGGATCTCGGAGCATCTATTTGAACAGCTGTTTGCAGATTATAGGGATCGCCCGTGCACTTACCTAAGCACCAGGCCAAAGCTATTAGAATAGTCAGATACTGTTTCCGGAAGGGCTGGGCATGCTTTGGAGAACCTGAATTCTATTCCTTGAGCCTCCACCTTGAGAATGACGAGGGGTCAGACTCCGCTTACCTGGTGAAGGCACGAAGTGGGGACGCACGGCGGCCCTGAGGACAGTCCCGTGTGGAAGACAGGAGCCCCAGGGCCGGATCAGTGCCCGCCAGCGGACGGCCACCCTGCAGCCACCTGCCAGAGGTCCTCAGGCTGGTCTCCCTGCCGCCTCCCCTGCCCCAGGCCATTGGCCCTGGCTGCCTAAGCTGAATCACCGGGTGTCATTGCCAAGGGGTGAGGGAGGAGGGGGCAGGGCTGTGAAGGGGGAGCCTGTGAGTGGAGCCTTTGGGCGCGAGGGCCCTGGGGCACTGCCGGCTGGGGCTGTCAGCTCTGGGAATGCAGGGCTCCGGGTCCCGGGGCCGGGGATGTAATTTGCCCGCTGTCAGATGGCTGGAGGGAAGCAGGAGATGCCTGATCTTCCCATTTTCTTCTCGAATTCAGACTGATGTCTGGCAAAAGAGCAAGGGAGGCTCTCGGGGCGCGGAGCCCCTGCAGGAGTGAAGAAGGAGGAGCACGTAACCTCCGTGGGCTGCAGCCCTGCAGTCCGAGCAGAGGGGAGGGGTGCGCGGGGAGGGGCCCAGCACATTCCTTCAAGAGGGATCTTTTATTCTGTTGATTGAGCGATTCTGGGTTACTGTTCCTGATCTGTGCGTGTGCGTTTGGTTATTTGAACATTTTCTTTAGCAATTTGCCAGACCCGGTATATTTCTTTGTTTCACTGTTTTTCCTCTCTGCATAGATTACATGTTTTCAGCAGCATCTGCTGTGAATTTTAATTACGACGTTCGACTCCAAGGGAGCCTTGCACAGCAGCCAGAGTGCTTAGCAGTCCAGACTGAGGGCTGCAAAGTGTGTCAGGAGACGCGGCCAAGACAAAGGAAATACGGCCCAACAGCCCCCCCGTCCCCCTCCCCCCTCTTTAAGGGACCTCTGTAGCGAGGGACCGATACCCGTACAATTATTTTTTTTGTCTTTTTGTTTTTTGCCGATAATTGCTCTTTGGTTCTTTAAGGCGGTAGCTTTTAAAGTAGCAGTTATGGGATTCGTAGCTCGACGAAAATGGAAAATGCAATTCTGTGCTCCACTACTTCAGATCGCAGAAATAAGCTTATGGGATGTCATAAAAATCGGGCTGCTATTACCTCGCAGCCCAGGGAGACTGCAGGGTCCAGCGCAGGCCACACAGCCGCTCCCCAGGGCCCGTGCCGCCTCTGTGGCGGTTCTGTGCCTTCGGCACAGGGGCCTCAAGGGCCCATCGCCCCGAGTAGCGCGTGCGCCCGGGGTCTGGGGGGCACGGTCCTCTGGCCGGACGGGGCCGTGCGTCCTGCCTGTATCGGGCTCACTCCCGGCAGACGAGATGGTGTCCGTCCCTCTGTCACGTGAAACCAGCCCCGTGGCCACATTTAGTGCAGAAGCAACACCGTGTACTATGTGCTGATCATCTGGCTGCTTCCAGAAGCAGAGGGGAGCCCAGCGCCAGGGGCTGCGGGCGGTTGTCCTTGGAGGGCTCTGTCCAGAGGAGCTGAAATCCTAGGCCTGTCCCTTGGGCGTGTCCAGGAGGAGCACATCCACCTCCTCCAGGGCAGGATTGGGCGGGGGGTGCCCTCTGGGGCCTGGGCTGCCTCCCGGCCCGCCTCAGCGCTGCAGGAGGCGCTGGGCCCTGGGGGCTGGGATGTGCCGCGTCCTCACCAGAGCCCGGCCCAGAGCTGCCGTCCGGACCCTTGGCCCTTGCACTGGAGATGCTGCTCTTCTTAGCGGATCCTCCAGACTGGCCAGCGCCCGCTCCCGATGAGAGCCGGCGTGGTGCTGGGTGCGGTGCTGGCGCGTCGGTCTGCGGGGGCCCCGGCCGCGCCACCGGGGTGCCGGCTCCGCCCGCCCACCTGCACCGGCCGAGGGGATTTCTGGCCCAAGAAGGTCACGGAGAAGGCTCCCTGACGCACAGATGGTAACACGCGGCTGAGGGGTTAAGTGATTTGCCTTCACTGAGTCTCAGAGCAGGGTTGGGGGCCAGGACCCAGGGTGGTAATGTTTGCCGCCCTGATTCCCTCAACCCCAATCTGTGGTCTCACCAGGGACCCTCGGAGCCAGCCTCGCACCCCTCATCAAGGCCTCTCGCGCTGGGCCCGGGGAAGAATGTTCTGGAGATCCAGGGGTGCTACATCCTTTCCTTCTGCCCTCTGCTGCTCCAGCTGTGCCCAGAGATGTCATGGCTGCCTGCAGTTAGGAATTCTCTAGAATTCCTTCGCCAGCTCTGACCCGCAGTTTCTGGGCCACTGCCTTATTCCCCCCGCCCCCCCCAGCCGGCCCTCTTTTGGCCCCGGAGGCTGATTGACCCTCGTCTCTGCGCCCAGGCACCAGAGGGAGGCGGACATGGTCGGCCTCGGGGCTGCCTCCTCCTGGTGTGCAGAAACGAGGGGGCAGGACTCAGGTGTAGCCTGGGCAGTGGGGACTCGCGAGGCCGGAGGCCCTGGGGTGGCCGAAGATCGGGTCTGGGTGCGCCCCGCTGCCTGCTGGTGGAGTGGCTCATCTCTCCCTCGGTGGCCCAGTCCCGGCGGCTGTTTCGGAGTGGGGCCGCCTGCCTGCTTCTCTCTGCGGATGGTAGGCGAGGCCGGGGTGCTCCGCCCGCACCCGTGAGCTCGCTGACGGGACGCGGGGCGCTAACGGGTGTTACACCTGCTCGGCCCCAGGACCGCGTCCACCACCGGCGGTGTAACCAGCAGACTTGTCCAGGAGTGCCCAGCCACTCGGGAGAGGGGCGCCCCAGGAAGAGCCCGTCATTTGTCTTCTCCGTGGCATACAGGTCAGCTCCTGGGGGTTCACCCCCAAACGGCACCCAGGAAGGCCCTCCGAAGGCCTCGGAGGTGTTAGTTTCCAGGCAAACAGAGGCTCATTGCACTGACGGTGTGTTCCTGGGTCCCTGTGATTCTGGGGACCGTGTGTTCCGGTGTCCCTGCACCCTGGGGGTCTGTGTGCTCCTGGAGCCTTGTGTCCTTGGGGTCCAGGACTCCCTGGGGCGTTTTGCTCCCAAGGTCCATGGATTCTCAGCATCTGTACAGGGTGAGGGGGCGGGGGTGCAGGAAGACGGTTCCGGAGTGCTGTGGACAGGAAGCACTTTGGGCAAATTGGTTTCCATATACTCTACTCCCTGTACTTCCTTAGCTTGGCCAGCCCCACCCCTACCCTGTCGTTCCCTACCCACGCCTGCCCTTCCCCACACCCTTGCGCGGTAAAGGCAGGTAAAGACCCCTGGCCCTCCGGTCTCACCTCGGTGCACGCCCAGGTGAGACCAGTAACGGCCAGGGGAACCTGAGATGCTGCTGGCTTTGCTGGGACAAGAAATGCTCCTAAGGAGTGAGCCGGGTTCATTTTGCAAGTGAAATGGTTCCAATACCTGCTTTCAAGACAAAGCTGAACGAAGTCCCAGGCTAGTTGTTGACCTGGTAGATGAGTTAACCCGGTAGATAATTACAACTCATCCACATGATGGCTTTCCGTGCCCCCAGGAGGAAGTTCGCAAGCTAGTGTGATAGAGCCTTTACAAAGCTCCATTTTCATCTCTACACTTGAGGTGAAGCGTTCTCAGTTCATGCCTCTACAGAAAATAAATGGAAATAGAATCAATCTTTGACCCCAGTCCCAATCCAGCAATAAGTAATGGGATCATCGCAGGATAAATGAACCATTTGGAAAAATCAGCACATCCATTTCATTGAAGATGCACTTCTACTAACATTTCATTTTTACGCTTAATGTGTATCTATTGGAATATAGATAACATTTATGTTGTTTTGGTTTGTTATGCCGGTACTAATGCAGAAAAATCCAATCCAGAAGAAAATTATTTTTAACACTTAGAGTCTATGGTCACTGGCAATAAAGAGTAGATATATATTTCATATCAATATTCTTGAGCAGAGAAGTATGATAGGATGATGAATAACACAATTTCAAGCGGAAACATTGATCCCTTCGGGACAAAATTCTGTGGAAAAAAGCTTGGAAATACAGGTTTAAGTGGAAGAAAAAGGAAATATGTAAGATTTTCTGGTAGTGAAGGAGCTGTTCTTGAATTTTTGAAATGGCGACCGTGGGTATGGAATGCCCCTCTATTTCGAAGCCATTTGATACAATGAATAATGATGTGATAGTTTTGTTTTAAAAGAGCGATGTTTACAATGTGTCTGAACTTACAGCCTAGTCCACTATTTGAACTTCTAGCAAACACCTCGACTTGCAGTCCCAAGGGGTGTAGGGCAAGCGGAAGCCCCACAGGCTTCCCGGCGGAGGAGGCAGAGGGCTGGAGGGAACACAGCCCTCCCCTGGGTGTGGCCGTGCAAGTGGTGTTCTGTTTTCAGTTTCTTCGTGGTCCCGGGACAGGGTCGTGGTGTGTGTGTGTGTGTGTGTGTGTGTGTGTGTGTACTTTGTTGTGCGTATTGCTGCACATTGTGTATTGTGTGCTGTGTGTCTTTGGTGTGTGTGCATGTGTCCATTGTGTATATATGTTGTGTTATGTCTGTGGTGTATGTGCCAGATGTATGCTGTGTGCTGTGTGCACATTGTGCTGACTGTGTGCTGTATGTATAGGTGTGTTGTGTGCGGTGTGCACTTTGTGGTGCATGTGTGCTGTATGTATACGTGTGTTGTGTGTATGTTGTATGTTGTGTGCACATTGTGCTGACTGTGCTGTATGTATACGTGTGTTGTGTGTGATGTGCACATTGTGGTGCATGTATATGTGTGTATGTCACGAGTGTGTGTGCTGTGTGCATGATGTGTGCACATTGTCTTGCATGCGTGTGTGTGCACGTTGTGTTGTGTGGGTGCACGTGCACACGCGTGGGGTGGGAGCGAGGGGGCCGGCCCGCCCCGCGGCGCGTCTCAGGGCCCTGGCTCCGCTCCGCCATTAACGACATGTGTCCCGGAGGAGAAACCAGACGCACCTGGTCTGCGGTCCTTCAGCTGGAGGCCGGGGCCGTGTGCGGCGTGAGCAGTCCGGCCCTGTGCCCTGGCCAGTGCCCTCCTGGGGAGCTGCCTGACGGCTGCCCTGTAGCTCAGCTCGGCTCTCTGCACCCCTGCACCCAGCCCGCGGCGCGGCGTCGGCGGCCAGCAGGGAGGGGCCGGCGGCTCCCTGTGGCTCCCTGGGCCCGCGGGCTTCTGCGGGCCGCTCCCTGCACCTCGACCGGCGCCGGAGGCTGGGCCCGGGCACGCCCACCGTCTCCCCTGCTGCAGCCCCGGCGTGTCCCCGGCCTCAGACCTGCTCTCCCTGCTCTGAGACCCGCACTGCTCCGGGCCGCGCTTGCTCAAGACCCTTTGGCTCCAGACCCTCCCTGGGCGGCAGACGCCCACGTGGTGTGTGAGCGGAAGACCGGGGCGTGTGGGAGGCCCCTGCGCCCACCCCGTTTCCTCCGGGATCCTCGTCCCCCTGGGGGAACCTCTGTGGCTACTGCAGTGCTGTGCTTTGAGTTCATTCAATGCTATCCCCTCACGCGGCGGGTTTTGTGAGATTCTGCTTTCAGCGGCCTTAGGACGGCTCGCGGACTGCACTAGACTTAGTGTCTGCTTGTGGACTGCGCTCCTGGTGCAGAGGTCAGGGCGCCCGCCAGCGCCTCCCGGGTCAGTGCCGTGGCTGGGCCTCTGGGCCCTCCTTCTGTGGCCGTGGCCTCGGGGGCGGCTGGTGGCCCCGTGCCCTGCCCAACATGTGGGGCTTCTGGCAAAGGACCTGTTCACCCTGGAGTTTGTGGGGTGTGATGAGGAATGTCCCCCAAGCCGGCGTGAGGCTCCCCCACTGTGTGGCCTGTTGTTTAGGGACAGGGACTTCCAACAGAGTAGGGGGTGCCGGATGGGGAGTCCCTGGCCACCTTCCTTCCCCTAAGACTGCTCCACACTGAGACGGCAGGGATCCACTCGGGAAGCCACTTCGATTTGAACTTCTCTTTGGTGTGTGTGCACATGCGTGAGAGAACTCTGTGTGTGCGTGTGTTTGTGTGTGCGTGCCCAGAGCGCATGCACCAGCCAATCCCTCCTGACCCTGTACAAAGCAAGACTATATTCATCAAATGTACTGAGCCCTCACAGCTAAGAGGGTTCTGAATTTTTATCGAGGCATCTCGTTCTACAAATGTCTTTTGGAATGACCTTCAGGGGGATTTAAAGCCTGGCCAGCGCAGCCTCCCTCACTCACTCACACGCAGGCATTGTTGACACGAGCATCCCTCTCCTTTGGGCCCGGCCCTTCTGCACCTGGAGACCCAGGCCCCCTCCCGGGCCACCATCCACCGCAGTAAAGGGCAGGACCACGGCTCCCCAGAAGACCACGTCAATCGTTTGGGAAAGAACATTCTAGTGGGTTTGTTAAGAATCAGTCATATCTTTATGCAGCTTTTCACCTTAATTATGATAACCTTTTTCCGCGTCTGGGGTGCACAGAATGGATTCACTGCCATGTTGTTGAAAAGACTTGTCACTGATGAGAAAGAAACCCAAGCGTCCCGGCACAGGGGGGTCGGGGGGCAGTGGTTCCAGAGATGGAGTGTGGGGGAGGGGCATGACAAGGGCCCCAGGTCATCCTCCAGGCGTCTCTTGGGCTTGCTGAAAAGACTTAGAAACCTGGACATAATGTAATTTAACAAAGCTTCCTTGTTGATGTTGACCTGATGCTAAGTTATAACCATTCTTCTATCTTTTCCTGTTTTGTATTTATGTTTTGTCTGTGTTGTAGTGCAAGTAAAATTCGAAACCCCCCAAATACGCGCCTCGGGCCCAGCTGTGCTGGAGGCCCGTGCCCATGACACACGCGGGTGCCAGCACAGGGAGGGCGACATCTTGGCTGCGTCCGGGTTTCTTCCAGAAACAGGCTATTGCTTGTGAACAGCTGGAGTTGCTTCCCTGGTCCCGCAGGAAAATGGATCATAGTATTTTATGGTTATTAACCTCCTGTTATTAAGTTCTCAATACTGCTGTTCTACCAGAGCAGTGATTTCTTACTTGTGAATATTAACTGTTGTTCTTACCGAGGACGTATTTTTCTCCTTACGAGCATTACGGGCTCTCACGTCTTAAGCAGCTGGGTGAGTGGGAGTGGTGTGTGGGGCTCCTGTGCGAGGACAGACAGGCGTGATTCGTCACGACCACAGAGGTCCCTGCGGTTCCCACGGACAGGACAGCGGGGATCCCTCTGGGAGGTGGGGGTACAGGTGGGGGAACAGCGGTGGGGAGCACGAGGAAGGCAGGGCGTAGGAGCCAGGTGCCTGGTGCATGAGGAGGACCCAGCGTGCTCCGCGGTCCTGGGTGTGGGGCTTCCTCCGTGCCACACAGATGGTACCACATCCCGATTTTGAGCCCCTGTGGATGCCCACGCGTACGGAAGGTATATAGTGACAATCAGCGCACGTCTGGGGGCATCCTCCTTCACCAAGGTCGAAGAGCATTCCTGACTTATCACACGTGGGCGAATTCCCTGCCCAAACTCCTGGGACGGAGATCCATTTCCAACTCATCCAAAGATGATACCAGCCCTCGCATTGCGATCTCTGGGAAACAGCCTTTTCTCTTTTGAGGAAAAAAAATCAGCATTTTGTTTTCTATTTTGGTACCCAAAGGTCCTTCTGCATTTTTCCGTTGCTAAGCTGTAAATCCTATAATTCCCACACAAACCTGTGATGCGTCCACTGCTTTACAAACAGGGGAAGCACACAGCTCTCCGTGCTGCCTGCACTCCGGGCGGGGAGGTGACGTGGGGACCAGTGCGGGTCACACCAGCCCGGCTGCCCAGCTCACCTGTCACCCCACACGGATGACCAAGGAGCAGGGTCTGTCTTGGCTGCGATGCGTCTGGGGCTCACTGTCGCAGAGCCTTGCTGGGGCGCAGTGGCTGTGGGACCCAAACCCATGGCGCTGTGAGAGGGTGCCACCACGCTCCAGTTCTGATATGCACGACTACGCCAAAGAGAGGGAGCACTGCTGCTTCCAGTTCTTTCCGGTAACTCCAGCAGCGTTCTTCAAAACTGAACGCCCCAAACAAAGAGAAAATAGATGTCCCTGTAGAACATTGAATTGTTGATTTATTGATTCATTCATTCACCAACTCTTCATTGAATGTCTCTATGTCAGACACTGAGCTCATCGGTGTGAGGATGATGGGATTAAAGAGACAGACAGGTCCCAGACCTTCATCCGGGGGCGGAAGGCAGACATTAATCAAATAATTATAAGTCATAGCTTAATTATAGTTGTGAGAGCTGTGACAGAGGAAAATACCATGAAGATAGCGTGGGAACCTGGGACATCATTCTGACTTATCTGAAAATGAGGAGCCCCTCATCTGGCCCCCCTCCCAGCAGGACTAGGCTGGGCACGCAGCACCCTGGCACCTGACGACAGGTCCGTGCAGGGTGCTGGGGCCGCTTTTGCCCGGTCATCGTGCACAGCGGCTGAGGGGCAGGTGTCGGGAGGGTCCGACTTGGGAGGTGGGGCAGGAGGCTGTGGTTTTTCTCTGCACACTGTTGCCGGGGCTGTGTCTGCATGCTTGCAAACGTTATGCTGGGGGACTTCCCTAGTGGGTGGAGCGTCGAGTTTTGTTGAGTTTCCAATCAGGCTAATGAGGAGAGGTGGCTCTTCCAGCTAAATCATATCATCACCACAGTGCAGTCGAACGTGTCTCCTCGGAGGGCACGAGGTACTTGGGAAATAGCATCAAGTCCAAGCTCTTCTCCCAAAATAAATACAAACTGATTGCCACCTGCTTCCAAATCAAAGCTGATAAAGTTACAGCAGGAAGAGCATTTATTTCCATACTAATTTCTTTTGGAAAATAATTTGGGACGATCGTGATGCTGTAAATCTTTATAAAAAAAAACGAGGCTCTGAATTTGATAGGGGAGCACATCAGTGGGAAAGTGCCATCGGTCCCTGAAGCCCTTGGGCCCTTCTGGTGGGGTAACACCTGTGTGTTGACTGCGAGCCCTGGTGGGATCTGTGAACAGAGTAAGTCCCGCAGAGCAGAGGGCCAAGATGCACACTTAGCCCGGGGGTCCAGAAGTGGTCCTAGGTCAGGAGAGGGTTTTAGCGTTGTTGACCAGTGAATGAGTCAGGCATCGGATGACCTCATGGCAGGATCGCCTCGTAAGTGCCTCTGAGCTATGGGATGGTGGATGCGGTTGGTGATGCTCCTGTCCGTTCAGTTTCTATATTTTATTATTATTTTTAATTTTTAAATGTTTACTCATCTTTGAGAGAGAGAGGGAGAGACAGAGAGAGAGCAGGGGAGGGACAGAGAGAGAGACACACACAGAATCCAAAGCAGCTCCAGACTCTGAGCTGTCAGCACAGAGCCCAGTGCGGGGCTCGAACCCACGAACTGTGAGATCATGACCTGAGTCAAAGTTGGCCGCCCACTGACTGAGCCACCCAGGTGCCCCATCAATTTTTAAAAAACTAATGCTGATTTACTTTCCATCCAACTTTTATCAAGTGCTTCTGTGCCCATACTTTCTTTCCACCTTGCGAGTGGAAAATGCTATGGAATCAGGACTCAGGGATGATGGTCCTGGCATCACCTGGTTACTTCTCCTCCCCTAGAACTTTATCTGCACTTGAAGTTAGAAGTCACGACCTCTTTCTCTTTTCAAGGCTAAAATCCCACATTTGAAGCCTGTAACCCTAAGACCTTCCCCCTTTCCCTTCCTCGTGGGGTTTTCTGTAGATGCACTAGTTCTCTCTGTTCTCTTGGGCTGCTCACTCAGGAGCTGCCAGAGCCTTCTAGAACGTTCATGGGAACAGCCCTGTCCATGCTCCCAGGGGCTGTGTCCCTCTGGATCTCGTTTACTGAGCTGGTGAAACATACCCTCCCTTTCATCCTAGACATGTGCTGTTTCTCTCCTGCTGCTGGATTTCGGGAGAAGCTGTATCCAGATCGTCAACAGGACCTTAAGTCTCAGCTCCTCCAATCACCATGCAGCAAGACACCGAGTGTTAGATATCAAGGCTGCAAGTTTCTGAGGCTCATTTAACAAGGCCGAGCCTCCTTCAGGAAGACTCGGTTGGTTGATGAAGCACGGCCCCTGCCCCCGGCCCCCGTCCACACGTCCTTCCTTGGCTGAGGCCCTTCTGCCTCGACTCCCGGCAACACGGGTCTTCGCTGCAGCCCCTCTCTTGCGCTGCGCGCCCTCATTAGAGCCGTCTGTGTGGGACCCACCGTGAAGTGTCTGTTCCCAGGCCTTGGGGGTTTCCCCATGACATCCTGAGGTGAAGTGGAGGACTTTCAGTGTGGCAGTGAGGCTCTCCCGTCCGGACTCGCTCAGCTGCCCGGCCCAGTCTCCCATGCAGTGACTGGGCACTTACTGCTTCTTTTGTGTGGGGCGACCCATGTCTCCCCGGCTCCTTCAGAACTTCATCTTTGGAGCTTGACCCTCTCCAGGGCTTTCTCCTTGAGGCACACATTCCTGCTCAGTCTCGTGCCCTTCCACCCTGCACCCCGGGTTTTGATCTCTTCCAATTCTGAGCCTCCACAGAAAGGCATTCATTCATCCACTCCTTCATCCATCTATCCATCCGTTCATCCATCAAACAATGAAACATCTCCTATCACGTGCCTGGTACTTTGGTAGACTACAGAAAAGTAATGGTCCCTGTCTTCAGGAAGCTTCTTTGCTGCCTGACTTTTTGAAGGAATCATCACCATCTTCTGTCCCAAATTTCTTCGCTCCCATCCCTTCCTCTGTGCTGGCCAGCTGGCTCCTGCCTGCATTCTGCTCCCACCGCTTCCCCACAGCTTCCTTCCTAAGGCAGCCAATGTCCTGCGTGTTGCTAAATCCAACAGAGAATTTTAGGCTTTATCTTTCTTGACTTTTTATCCCTTTGGACACAGCTGGCTGCTGACTCCCCCGTGACACTACTGCGTGTGTGTGCGTGGTACGCACTGCATTGGAGGCGGGAAATGTGGGAGGCGGTGTTAGGGGACCATTTTGTTGGTCTGGGAGGGAATCGTAGAGGGAGCATATTAGGAGAGTCTTTCTCTCGTCCTCGTGTTAGAAAACTCCTTATCAGTAAGGCACCAAGGACCCTCATCATGGAGGCCAGAAACCAGACCCCCACATCTGATGGTCCAGTTCCAGGTCCTGGGCGTCTTTATCCGCCCCCACCTGACTCATTTCCAGCCTGGACGGGTGCTCTGGTTTCCTGCCTGCTGCCCTCCTGTCCACTCCGGCCCACGGACAACACAACAGGGCAATCTCTAACGATGCGGACCGTCTCCAGGGTACACTGATGCCGAATTTGCTCGGGCATCATAGCAGCTGCCATCCGTAAAAGGGACTCTTTTTTGTACAAGTATTTAACGCCCCTCTGCCTTACTTTCTGGCTTGTAGACTTGTGTGAAGGAGGGTATGAGCCTGATTACTCACGTCTTCCCCAGCCCGGGCTGTGCTGGACAGGGGAGCAGACAGCGGAAAGGCCGACGGGCTGAAGGAGGTCCCCTCCCACCCCTCCTCACAGTACCCGTTGCATTCGGCCGCGCAGCAGACCTGTCGAGGCGGGCTTCTCTGCCCTCCCCCACTCCGTCGCCACCCATCTGCTTCATCAGGCTTGCCTTGCCCGGAGAGGGGGAGTGGAGGGGAGTAGTGTGATGGACTGGCCTCTCCGCATGGTGACCTTTAGTACAGCTTCGAGGATTTGGCAGGCCTTCGCAGTGTGATCAGATTTCATCAACTGTGCCGTTCACTTCTCTTTTCTCCCGGTGACCAACAGAAAGAGAGTTTTCTTTTTAAAGTTTATGGCCTCCGTGGTTTGATCGCCGTTATAGAGCCCCTAACAGCTGTTACTCCTCGCAACAGTGGATCAGAAATGAAGCTGAGCTTGGGCTTAATGGAAATTGTCCCTTGAAAGGTTTGAATTTGGAACGTTTATTCTCCATTAATTTCAAGTAGACTCTAAATTGAGTAAAACATTCTCTGTCTTCCCTCTCCATTGCAGGATTTTAGCTGACAAATAGATGTCCCAGTTGCTGGGGGGTGCCCTGCCTGCCCCAGAGCAGAGAGTGACACAGACCTGGCTCTGGGCTAGGAATGTAAAGAAGGGTTAGACCAGGTTTTTCCTCTTCTTATTTATTTACTTATTTATTTGTAACATTTATTTAATTATGAGAGAGAGAAGAAGAAGAAGAGAAGAGAGAGAGAGAGAGAGAGAGAGAGAGAGAGAGAGAGAGAGAGAGACAGTGTGAGCTGGAGGGGAGTGGGTGGAGGTGGAGGGCACACACTCCGAAGTCCTGCTGCCCTGCCCCGGCGTCTCTGGGCTGCTGCGTCAGTGGCCCGGGCAGGGGGAGGCCTGGAGGGAAGCACGGGCGCTACAGTGCGGTCCCTTCCACCCGCCTCCCAGGTGCCTGCAGCACTTACAGAACGTGAGGTGGTTCAGGGTTTTGATAGCTCTTTGTCCTCAGCTTGGGGGTCTGAGAGCCACGTTCAGCGCCATAGGTCCTGAGCCGTGTGGCACCCTGTCAGCCACTATTTCCGCATCCTCCCCAGCAGGGACCACGCCCCTGTTCCGCTTCGGACCGCCCTTGGGCCGCAAGGATGGGGGCCGGACCTCTGCCTCTCTGCCGGTCATGTCTCGCCCCTCTGTCTCCTCTGGGTCCCTGTTCCTTCTGCCACTTTCTCTTCCTCTGTGTCTGTAATCAACCCTGCAATTCATCAGACTCCAGTCAGGAGAAGCGACTTTAAAGGATCGGGAAGTTGTCAGTGTTTTTCAAGGCTGAGAAGCTAATGTATCCAGGAGACCCGAGTAAAAGTTGAGACTAGAAATGTTTTTAAAGGTAACTTTTTTTTAAATGTTTATTTACTTTTTAAAAAATATATAGTTTATTGTCAAGTTGGTTTCTATACAACACCCAGTGCTCATCCCCACAAGTGCCCCCCTCCATGCCCATCTCCCCCTTCCCCCCAACACCCATCAATCCTCAGTTTGTTCTCAGCGTTCAAGAGTCTTTTATGGTTTGCCTCCCTCCCTCTCCCCCACTATTTCCCCGCTTCTTCTCCCCCATGGTCCTTCGTTAAGTTCCTCCTAATCCTCCTATACGTGCAAACATATGGTATCTGTCTTCTCTGCCTGACTTATTTCGCTCAGCATAACACCCTCAAGGTCCATCCATGTTGCTACACAGGCCAGATTTCATTCTTTCTCGTTGCCATGGAGTATTCCATCGTATAGATAAACCCCATCTTCTTGATCCATTCGTCCATTGATGGACACTTAGGCTCTTTCCATGTTTTAGCTATTGTGGAGAGTGCTGCTATGAACATTGGGGTCCATGTGGCCCTGTGCATCAGCACTCCTGTGCCCTTGGTAAATTCTAGCAGTGCATAAAGGTAACTCTTGAAAACATTCACTAGTTATTGGACTGTTGGATATTTGGAGGCCGTTTTGTCCCCCATACCTTCTAAGTAGGGGCTTTCTGTCTCTCTGATAACATTTTGCCAGACTCTGCGGATGCGGAGCTCAGCCCTTCCAGGCTCTCCAGCCGCGCGATTGTGTGCTGCTGCTTGATTTCACGTGGGTCCTTTTGGAAGCTGGGAAGGGCCAGCTTTGTGTTCAGGTAGTGGGGCTGTGGAAACTTCAGGACCGTCTTCTGCAGGACTCTGGGATGATGGCATTTGTGGGGAGAAAGGAGGCCTCACATGCAATATAAATTCTTAGAGAGACTGGCTTTTCAGTGATTTGTTTCTTCTAAAGAACAAAAAAAGTCACTACATTTGTACATTTAAAGTGGGAATATATTTAAATGATTACAGACCAGACACGTTTGCAAACCTTTCAAGAGTAATAGCTCCATCAAGAAAGTGCTTAAATAAAAAATAAATTATTGCAATTTTCAGGTTGAGTAATATAGTATGTATAATTGCAGCAACTAATATATGCATTTAATGAAGTGTATCTATCTTCTTACTGGAGCGCCACCAATCAATTTGTGATGAAGTCAGTGTAATGAGCAAATAAACGCTGTTCCCTATGCTTTAAAATCTCCCCATGTCTAATGATACCTTACATTCATCAGCAAGTAGTTAGCGTCATCTGTTTGCCTGTTCTTGCTAAGTACCGTAAGATTCGCCCCCAGCAAAGTCTGGGTGTGCCCCCTGGCACCTGTGGTCAGGTGGGCGAAGGGGGCTGATGTCCCCAGAGCTGGCCTCACAAGCACCACGTCCTGTGGTTGGGACAGAGCGCTTTAAAGTCAGACAGTCCTGGGTTTGAATTCTGCTTCTTTTAATTGCTGGTGGATTTCAGGAAATCTCATAAACTTTCTGAATTTTGATTTTCCCATCAGGTAAAGGGCAATAATAATCATAATAACTATGCCTACAGATGAGGGTCATGAGCAGGCTTTAAAATTTTTTTCTTTTAATATTTGCTTATTTTTGAGAGGAAGACAGAGCATGAGCAGTGGAGGGGCAGAGAGAGAGGGAGACACAGAAACTGAAGCAGCTCCAGGCTCTGAGCTAGCTGTCAGCACAGAGCCTGATGCGGGGCTCGAACCCACGAACCGTGAGATCATGACCTGAGCTGAAGCCGACTGAGGAGAGAAGGTTACACTTGAGGAGGGCTTCAGGGCTTGGTCAGATTCAAAATGGGAGAAATGGGGCATTTTATGTCCTATTTGTCCAGAACTTGTGATCTAGGCCCCCAACTTGATTCCCAGGTAGGTTAGTTAAAATCTTCCATTAGAATTATTTTTACATGGTTAGATGTATGGTTACATAAAATCGGTCACCTGCTGGCACACGCAGGGCGTCCGAGCCCTCCTCCCCCCCACCCCCCCCGGGAGGAGCGGTGGAGGAGGAAAGACCCAGTGGGTAATCTGGAGTAAGAGGAGAAGCGAATCATACAGCACACAGCACCGTGCGTATGTTGTATAAAACACTGCATTTTTGGCTAGATTGTATATACCTGACATACATGGCATATGTGAAGTTATACTAATGAACCAAACACCTGCATCCACACCACCCGACTAATGGAAGGGAATATCGGCGATTCTTTGAAGCCCACGCTGGGTCTCCCACTGCCAGCACCACTCTCCCTTCTGACCTGAGATCGTCACCACGCCACAAGTCCTGGTGGCCATCCTAGCTGCTCCTGATTTTTCATGACATGTGTGCCATAAATGGTATTTTACTTAGCTTTACACAAGTGTGGATTTTATATAATTGCAAGTATAACCTTCATGCATTCCTCTGTAGTTCCCCTTCGTGTTTCATATTATGTTTGTGAATTCATCCATGGTGATGAAGGGACAGAGCTGTAGTTCATTCATCTTTACTGTTTTGTAGCATTCGGTTCATAGGAAATAGAATTACTTACCTGTTGCACTGTCAATGGATTATTTTCAGGGTTTTGCTATTAGAAAACACAGCTATAAATATTCTTGGCCATCTGCAAGCAAACATGTTCATATACATATATATCCTTCAGGGCATAGGTTAGACACATCTTCCCATGTAATGAGGGAATGCCAATTTGTGTTTTCCCCCAACTTTATTGAGATATGACTGACATGGAACATCATGTAGGTTTAAGGTGTACAACACGCTGATTGGACAGACTTATGTTTTGCAAAGTGATCGCCACCGAGTGCCAGGCAACACCTCCGTCATGTGACGTAATTACCATTTTTTTTTTTAGTGGTGAGAATATTTAAGATCTACTTTCTGAGCCACTTTCAAATATGTTCTACGGCCTTATTAGCTGGGATCACCATGCTGAGCGGTAGATCACCAGAACTTACTCCGCTTTGAAACTGATTACTCCATCTGATGTTCCCCTCAAAAACTTGGCTGGTCCCCCTTCATTAGAGGTTCCTGCCATAAGGTTTTCAGTTTTTCTTCAGCTGTTTGGTATGAAAAGGGGTCTCACTGTGGTTGTAGCTGCCACTTCCATGATTATTTGTGAGGCTGATAATCTTTTCATATATTTGTGAAACTTCTGCTTGAGCTTTTTGCCTGTTTTCCTATTGAGTTGATTGTGTTCTTCTAAAAAAAATAGCTTTGAGTTCTTTACACATTCTGAGTACTAACGTCCTGTTGTTGTTTTTTAAATGTTGTAAAATATAGATCATCACGTTTGATGATGTGTTTTATGACTATTTTTTATTTTAACATAATCAAATTTATCCATCTTTCCTTAGTGTTTGTGCTTCATTCTCTTGTTTAAAAATCATTTCCTACTTCAAACGCATGAAGATATTTTCCTCATTTTTTCTGCAAAGCTTATAGTTTTGCCTGTCACATTTAAGTCTATAATTATCAGACACTAGCTTTTGACAAAGGTCAGTGTGACACAGTTGGTAGAGTATAACTAAAGTATAATTTATTCATTTCATACCGCATTTCATTATATACATTAGACACAATTTCTTTATTCATTATTCTGTTGAAAGACACTGGAGTATTTCTCTAGTGTTGGACTATGTTGAATAATGTAGCAATGAGCAGCTTATGTAGTGTGTGGGGGGGTTGGGGGGTGTGGGAAGGTGGGTGTATGGGTGGCTTTGTGTGGGTGTGGGTATGTGGGTGGGTGGGTGTGGGTGTGGGCGGCTGTGTGTGGGTGTGTGGCTCATGTGTACGCGTATCTACTGGAGACTGGGAGGTCAAAGACCAAGGTGCCGGAAGATTTGGTGTCCGGTGAAAAGCTACTTTTTGGCTCATAGATGGCTGTCTTTTTGCTGTGTCCACAGATGGTGGAGAGAGGGGTGAGGGGGCTCCCTGAGGCCTCTGTTATAATGGCACTAATCCCAAGTTGGGGGCTCTACTCTCATGATGTAATCACCTCTCGAAGGCCCCACCTCCAAATACTGTCAACCTGACAGTAGGATTTCAACATATGAAGTTTGAGGGGACACATTCTGTAAGTATCTTCTCCTACCCATTTAGCTCGCTTTTCACCGCCTTGATGATGACTCATAAACATAAATTCACACTTCTAATATACTCAAGTGTATCAATCCTATCTCTTTTGTTCATAATTTTTATTTCCTGTTTAAGGAAACTTTCCTTATTTCAAGTCATAAGTAGGATTTATTCCTGGGAGGCAAAGGTGGTTCAATATTTGCAAATCAATTAACATGATATATGACATTAACAAGAGAAAGTATGAAACCACATGATCATTTCAACAGACATAGAAAAAGCATTTGAATAAGTACAACACCTGTTGATGATAAAAAAAACTCTCCACAAAGTAGGTGTAGAGGGAGCATAGCTCAACGTCACAAAGGCCATAAACAAAAAACCCACAGCTAACATCATCCTCAATGGTGAAAAACTGAGAGATTTTCCTCTAAGATCAGGAAGCATACAAGGTTGTCCGCTCTCACCATATTTATTCAGCATTGCATTGGAAGTCCTAGCCACAGCAATCAGACAAGAGGGGAAAAAAAGGCATCCAAATTGGTAAAGAAGCAGTAAAACTTCAACCACTTGCAGATGACCTGATACTCTATGCAGAAAACCCTGAAGACTCCACCAAAAAACTACTAGAACTGATAAATGAATTTAGTAAAGTTTCAAGATACAAAGTAATGCATAGAAATCTGCTGCACTTCTATACACTAACAGTGAAGCAACAGAAAGATAAATTAAGAAATTGTTTAATTTCTTAGAAGTTTTACTGTCCTTCCTTTCACCCTGAGGGCTACGTTCCAGCCAACCCTGCATCATTTGCTGAGAATACCGTCTCTTCCTCCCTGCTCTGCAGGGCCATTTTGTCGTAAGCCAGGGATCTGTATACGCGCGGGTCTACTTCCCCACTTCCTACTCCGTCTCACCGGTGCGCGCATGCTTATGTCACTTCCAGTCTGTGTTATTTACTTTTGCTTTGTAATCCATCTTGATGCAAGTAGAGCGGGCTGTCTCAACTTGTTTTCCAAGAATATTTCGCCTATTCTGGGTCCTTTTCATTTGCATTTAAAGTCTAAACTATGTTTGTGAAGCTCAACAGATTGGGATTTTGATTGGAATTGTTTTGAATCAATTTGTGAAAATTGACATTTTATGATATTAAGTCTTTGAATCACATCCACATGGTTTATTCCTCCATTTATTGAGGGTTGCCTTAAGTTGTCTTAATAATGTTTTCCCCACCGCATAGCGATCTTGCAATATTGTTAGGTTTAGCCATAAGCATTTGTTATATTTGTAAATGGCATCTTTATAAACTGTACTTTTTAATTTTGATGGCGTCTAGGAGTATAATTGATTTCCACAGATCAAATGTGCATGCAGCAACTTTTCGAAGCTCCCTGATTCTGATGAGTTATCTCTACCTTCCTTGGGATTTTATGCATAAGCAATCATGTCATCTGTGCATAATAACAGGTGTGTTTCTTACTCTTCAGTTTTGTCATAGGCATTTTATCAATACAGAAAAATGGTATCAAGAAAGGTAGTTTCCTGCTCTTTCTAGTTTGCTGAGATTTAGTTTTGCCATCATCCTGCGTGCTGTCAAAGGACTTGCTCATTTTCTTTTCCAGAACCTCGTTCTCTGGACTGGATATGAGCCCAATGGGAAGTGGGTCCCAAAGCAGGACATGCCTCCTTGAGTCAGTTTCTGCCTCTGATCTTAGTGGATATCCAGTGTCTTGAACAAATTTGTAAAACATATTTTAACCTCAGGGAAGTGTTAGTTCAAATTTCCTATTCCGCCGCCTCCAGAAGTAGAATTCCCAGATTCACTAGTTAGTCTTAATAACATTTTTTAAGAATAGAATTAATGCTTGTTTAAATTTATTTTCTTTTGCTTTTTTTATTTAAAAAATACATATTTTATTTTATTTTTTTATGAATTACTACATCTATTATTTTTTTTTTTTTACAAATAGTTTATTGTCAAGTTGGTTTCCATAGAACACCCAGTGCTCATCCCCACAAGTGCCCTCCTCCATGCCCATCTTCCCCCTCCCCCCACACCCATCAGGCCTCAATTTGTTCTCAGCATTCAAGAGTCTCTCATGGTTTGCCTCTCTCCCTCTCCCCCACCATTTCCCCCCTTCTTCTCCCCCATGGTTCTCCGTTAAGTTCCTCCTGATCCTCCTATACGTGCAAACATATGGTATCTGTCCTTCTCTGCCTGACTTATTTCGCTCAGCGTAACACCCTCAAGGTCCATCCATGTTGCTACACAGGCCAGATCGCATTCTTTCTCATTGCCATGTAGCATTCCATCGTATAGATAAACCACATCTTCTTGATCCATTCGTCCGTTGATGGACACGTAGGCTCTTTCCATGTTTTGGCTATTGCTGAGAGTGCTGCTGTGAACATTGGGGTCCACGTGCCCCTATGCATCAGCACCCCTGTGTCCCTTGGGTAAATTCCTAGCAGTGCTATTGCTGGGTCATAGGGGAGTTCTAGTGTTAGTTTCCTGAGGAACCTCCACACTGTTTTCCAGAGGGGCTGCACCAGTTCACATTCCCACCAACAGTGTAGGAGGGTGCCCGTTTCTCCACATCCTCGCCAGCATCTAGAGTTCTCTGATAAACTTATTCATACTTACCTTTTTTTTTTCAATCTCAGAAATTCCTTCTTGGAACAATTTTCCTTTTCTTCCCCAAATGTATCCACGAGACATCCCTGTTGGCAGTAAATTTGAGATGTGTTTGTCTAAAATGTCTTCGCTTCTCCGTCTTTGGGGTTTGGTGGGGAGCATCTCTCTCGACTGAGGCTGGTGTCCTTCTGGGACTCTTCCGGCCACCGATGTGCAGGTGAGCAGACCGCTGCCAGATGGTCACCAGCCACGTCAGATGATCTTTCCTTTCTCTCTGGCTGCTTTCCAGATTTTTTTATTTTAATGCTCTTCAACTTGTCTGTGATATGCTGTGATGTGCATTTCATTTTGTTTATTCTTTGGGCTTCATTGTGTTATGATTCTGAGGATTTCTGTCATTCCTGAGGATGGAGGCATCTTGTACCTTGTCCCCAGATATGGCCTCTGCCCCAGTCTCCTGGTTCCTTCCCGAAACCTCCATCAGACGTGCCAGCTGTCTCGTCCTTTGTTCCTATCTTCCCTTCCTTCGTCCATCCCTCTGCTGTCTTCTGGCGCTGTCTTCCCATCCGCGTCCCCATTCACCAATTCTCTCTGCATTTGCTTTAATCTTTTCTTGACTCTCATGTGTTTTAATTCAATATAGCATTTGATTTCCTCAAGGGTTTTTCTGTTTATTTTTAAATCTGCATAATCATTCATCTCTTGTTCTTTGCTCCATTTTGTGTCTCTCTTTTGTTTGTTCATAATGCACATCATTATTTTGAATCTAATATTATAATTTCTGGCATCTGTTTTAAAAACTTTTTAAAAAAATGTTTAATTTAATTTTGAGAGAGAGGAAGCATGAGCAGGGGAGGTGCAGAGAGACAGGGGACAAGGATCCAAAGCAGGTTCTGCATTGACAGCAGCAAGCCCGATGCAGGGCTTGAACTCATGAACCGTGAGATTGTGACTTGAGCTGAAGTCAGACGCTCAACCTACTGAGCCACCATGTGCTCCTAGATTCGGCAGTTTTTTAAATCTGATTCTGCTGCTGATTACTCCTGTTGCTCGTGTGCCTCATTTCCTTTGTTGTTGATTTTGTTTGATTTGTTTGCTTCCTTATGTGCCGGACCTTTGGGGAAGTATTTGGATTTGCATCTTCCAGGAAACCAAGGGTCTCTTGACTTAGTACCTGCAACCACTTTCATCCCAATCCTCAGCTTGTGTTGTGAGGGTCTTGCAGGTGGCTCTCGAAGCTGCAGGGCTGGGCTGACATGTCACCATTGCAGGGACACTGCCCGTTGCACCCAGAGTCCGGGCACGAGAGCAAAATGGGCTGTCGTTCGCTGCGAGGGTGTCCTGGAAAAGTTCTGGCTGCATACACTGTCACTCTGCAGGATGGTCATAGGAAGGCCTGTGTCACCGCAGATCAGCCTGACTCCAGGTGGACACCAGACAGGGACGCACCTCATTTCATATTTTAATCTTGTTTGAAGCCTCTGAATATTTGTGCAATTTCCTTTAAGCTCATTCATGTATTTAAAGTAGAGTGTTCTTTTTTTTTTTTTTTTTGAGAGAGGGAGGGCACAAGTGAGCGAGGGTCAAAGAGAGAGAGAAGCAGGACTCACCTGATGTGGGACTCAAACTCATGAACTGGGAGATCATGAGCTGAGCTGACATCAGATGCTCAATGCCTGAGCCACCCAGGTTCCCCAGCGTAGTGTCTTTATATTTCACGTTCCAATACGCATCCTCTCCCTTCCTTCTCTGCTTTTCCCCCGCCAAGCCCACCTGCCTCCTAGTACGGGATTTTAGTGCCTTTGTTCAGCACAGTGTCTCATGACTGTTTCCCATTGTGGACAGCTCTGTGCAGTGTGTGGCCTACACCCGAGCTCCGCTATTTCTTCCTCATTTTAACCTTAAACATGACCTAAAATGATGACATTTGTATTATTGCATTTCTGACAAGTGTAAGGGAACGATCCGTCCCTAGCACTGTGAGTGACAGCTGACGAATAAAAGCTGAAAAAGGCATGTCCTTGCCCGGCTGGAACATCCTGCCTAAAACCCATCGTGGTTCCAAGGCGACAGGTATGAAATCAAAGTGTTAATGACGCCGAGAAGCTTTCTGAGTGAGGATTGCATTAGGACATGACTAAGGGAAAACTTAAAAGGAAGTTGAAGTGGCGAATTCTGTTCTGGAGATGTAAGCGGGAAATTGTCAGGAAGGCCAGTCCCCTTCAAACAAGCTGGTGCAAACCTGGATATTGCAAAAAAGTTTCTATTTGACTCACATGGTGTATTTGCATCAGAACAAGACACTTTGTCAAAATCAGATACAGGACTGGCATCTACATCATCTTCTCCTGAGCGCCCGTCGGAGTTCCCTCGTGTCACTCACCTGCAGTGGCAGACGGCTCTGGTTTTCAAACAGCAAAGTGAGCTCAGTCACCTGCTGGATGGTTTTTGCCACACAACATCAGCGCTGTCAGATTTCTGACTTGTCACATTAGTGGCAGATGCCGCGATAGGAAACAGAATTTTACTGCGTGAAGAGTGTAATCCAGGAACCTGGGTCGGCCTTTGTCAGGTGTCGTAGCAGCATGAGACCTCGCCCGACAGCCTTTCTCGTCTTTAATGATTTGATGGAATTATTGTCCTTGGAGGGAGGTGTTTAAGAAGTGAGAGAGTCTTTTATCTTCTCTATTACATGAGCTTTTGAAACGGGACTTGGCTCACGTCAGATATTTAAGCCATAATACGTGTTTCACTGCATCCTCCTCTGATCTGTCTCTTATATAACTGTAGGGGCTGTTCCTAAAATCCAGTTTGGATCTTCTTAAAATATGGTCTTGATCACGAATCCTCAAAAGCTCAGGGACAACTTTAATACTTTTTGGTAACCACTCTACGGGACACTTGGTGGCTCAGTCAGTTGGGCATCCGCCTCTTGATTTTGGCTCAGGTCATGATCCCAGGGTCATGACACTTGGTGGCTCAGTCAGTTGGGCATCCGCCTCTTGATTTTGGCTCAGGTCATGATCCCAGGGTCATGAGATCAAGCCCCATATCCAGCTTAGCACTGAGCATGGAGCCCTTCTCCCTCTTTCTTTCTGCCTCACCCCTGCTCATGTTCTCTTTCTTAAAAAAACCCGAAAAGACCAAAAAACAACCACTTTGGTCTCTCTAAAATCTTGATTGAGGCATATTTTGTATATCATATATATCACCCATTTTAAGTTGATTTTTTAATGTAAATTTAATTTTTTAAATTTCTTTTCGTACATTGACTACGTTGTACAACATCACCATAAAAGGTTCTGGAACATCTCACTGGTCCAGTCGGATTCCTTGTGCACATTTATCTGCCCTAGGCAACCACTCATCTATTTTTGTGGATTAAAGCTACTCGGTACCTTTGCCTTCTCTGGATAGTTCTTTTTAAATAATTTTTTTAATGTTCATTTTTGAGACAAAGTGAGAGTGGGGGAGGGGCGGAGAGAGAGAGGAGAAGACACAGAATCCGAAGCAGCTCCAGGCTCCCGAGCTGTCAGCACAGAGCCCCATGCGAGGCCCAAACTCACGAACTTTGAGATCATGACCTGAGCTGAAGTCAGTCTCTTAACTGACTGAGCCACCCAGGTGTCGCTTCTGGATATTTCTTGAAAATCAGACTATATAGTGGGTGGTTTCTTGTGTCTGGATTCTTTCATGCAACATAAGCTTTTTGAGGTCCATCTGGGTGATGGAATGTACCTGTGGGTTTTCCCTTTGACTGCAAAGTAGTATTCCATTGCTCGTTTCCCAGTGGATGGGCATTTAGGTTGTTACCACACTGAGGATGTTGTGAGTAAACACTCAGAATATACAGCAAAGAAATACACTAATGTTCTTGTGTGGGCGTGCCGTTTTACGCATCCTGGGTGGATACTTAAGAGTGGAACTGCTCAGTTATATGGTAAATTCATGTTTTACTTTTTAAGAGGACAAAATTTTTGGAAGTGGCTGCACCATTTTACATCCCTACCAACAGTGCACATGGGATCCAATTTCTCTACATCTTCACCAGCTTTAGTTGTTTGCCTTTTTTATTATATCTTTTGCTCATGAAAGGATCCCTCATTGTGGTTTTAATTACCGTTTTCCTAATGACTGAAGTGTTGAGCTTTTATTCATGTGCTTAGTAGTCATGTATGTTCTCTTTGAGGAAACACCTACTTAAATTTTGCGCTAATGTTTTGATTGGGTTACTTGTCTTTCTTTGTTTTGTTTGTTTTTTGGGGGAGGAGATAGAGTAAGCGTGAGTTGGGGAGAAGGGCAGATGGGGGGAGAGAGAGAGAGAGAGAGAGAGAGAATCTTAATCAGGCTCCAAGCTTCGAGGCTTGATCCCATGACCCTGGGATCATGACCTGATCTGAAATCAGAAGTCACACGCTCAACCGACTGTGCCACCCAGGCATTCCAGGTGGCCTGTCTTTTATTATTGAGCTGTAAAAGTTTTTTGTTTTTGTTTTTGTTTTGCTATATTCTAGACACAAGTCCTTTATCTTTTGCAAATATTTTCTCCCAGCCTGTTGTTTGTATTTTCATTTTCTTTCCAGCATCCATTGACTTGGTGAAGTTTTGAATTTTAATGAGGTCCGATGTATCAGTTTGTTTTCTTTTATGGACCATGGCAGGATCATATGTTGAATGTATGTTTAGATGTATGGAAAACCGTTTTCCAGAGTGGTTGTACCGTTACATGTGCGGAGAGTCCCAGTTCCCTACCCCCCTCCCCCGCCCCAACTCACCAACACTAGGCACGCTCTGTCTCCTCTAGTTTTGCGACCTGACTAGGTCTGCAGGGACACCCCGCTGCGGCTTTCATCCACATTTCCTTGATGACTCAGGCTATGGAGGGTATTTTATTAGATTACTTGCTGTCCATACAGCTTCTTTGATGAAGTGGTCAGATCTTTTTCCTCTTTTTAAAACTGGTTTACTGTGCTGAATTACAGTTTGAGAGTCCTCTGTAGATCCTGGATACAAGTCCTCGATCAGATATGTGATTTGAAAATATTTTCCTCCAAATATTTCCTCTGTTCTCTCAAAGGGTCTTTTGAAGAGTGGAAACTTACAGTTTCCATAAACTCCATTTCATGGGTGTTTTCTTGTCCGGATGGTGCTTTGGGGATGATATGTAAAAACTCTGCTCCTCCGTGAAGATCACAAGTATCTCCTTTCACTTTTATTTTCTTCTAGAAGCTTTATGGTTTAGGTTTCACTTTAAAGTCTCTGAGACATTTTGCATTAAATTTTACATCTGGTTTGAGAGGATATTATGTATATGGCATATTTGTACAAGTTAATGTTTGCGTTTTATTTCTTATTTTTTTGCACACGCAACACTGCTTTTCTCAGCACCAGCCAAGGGGACTGTCTTTTCTCCACTGAATTCTCGTTGCCTCTTTGTCGAATGTCAGGGTCCGTACTTGCGTGTCTGCTGTGGAATCCCTCCTTCTCTCAACAGACTTGTTTATTGTGAAATGATGGCGCACTGCTTGGTTAATCTAACCTCACGGTGAGCTGTCGTGCGAGGTGGCGCCGTCTTCCCCACGCGGTGCTTCTTTCCCAAAGCTCCTTTCCTTTTCTAGGTCCTTTTGCAATCCCAGGTGAATCTTAGAATCACTTTCTCAATTCCAGCAGAAATCTTTGTCGGGCTTCTGTTTGGGTGTCACCGGATCCCCACATTTTGGGGGTGATTGGGATCAACATGACAGGGGCTCCCTATCTGTGAACAAAACTGGATCTCCAGTCACTAAGTCTTTCATGTCTCCTCGCAATGTTTTGTAGATGTTAGTTTACACAACATTTTGTTGAATGTATCCATTGTCTGTATTTTTAATGCTATTGTAAACAGCCTTTAAATTTCCAACTGTTTTCTGATATAGAAATAAAATCGATTTGGGGCGCCTGGGTGGCTTAGTCGGTTAAGCGTCCGACTTTCGCTTAGGTCATGATCTCGCGGTTCGTGGGTTCGAGCCCGCGTCGGGCTCTGTGCTGACTGCCAGCTCGGAGCCTGGAGCCTGTTTCAGTCTGTGACTCCCTCTCTCTCTGACCCTCCCCTGCTCACGCTGTCTCTCTCTCTCTCTCTGTCTCCTCGAAATAAATAAAAATATTAAAAAAAAAAGAAATAAAATATATTTTGGGGTACTGGTGTTATTTCTACACGACATCCTCGTTAAGCTCATTTACTTGTCCTTGTAGCTTTTGCAGATTTTATTGAATTTTTGTCATTTTGATCATGTCATCTCAGATGAAAGGCAGGTTTACTTTTTCCTTGCCCATCTGTTCGCTTTTGACTTCTTATTGTGTCCTGAGCACAGCAGACAGAAGCTTCAATACAATATTGATGGACATGGTGAGGGCAGATCTCCCTGTCTTGTTCCTGATCTTAGGGGAAAACATTTATCATTATCTATGGCATTGGCTGTAGTTTCTCATTGATGCATCTTATCAGGTTGAGGGAGTTCACTTTTATTTCCTGTTTTGTGGGAGTTTTTAAGGAGAACAGATGTCAGATTTTGTGAAATGCTTTTCCTCTCCAGTTCAGATGATCATATAGTTTTTATTTTTTACTGTGGTAATATGGTGAGTCATAATGATTGAGTTTCAAATTGGACAACTCTTGCTTTTAAGGAATAAAGCTTACTTGGTCATGATATATTATTATTTTAATGGATTGGTGGATGATTTGCTAAAATAAAATTTCGTTTAGGTTCTCTTCAGTCTACGTTTATGTCAGCTATTCATCTCTGGACTTTCTATCTGATAATGTCTTTGATTTTGGAATCTGGGTAATGCTGGTCTCAAAAATGAATTGGTTTCTTCCTGTTCAGTCTTATGGATGTGTTTCTGGTGAATTCATATGTTTCATCCTTCAATGTTTGGTATAATTCATAAATAAAGCTGTCTGATTCTAGAGTTTGGGTTTTTGGTAGATGTGGCCAGCATTAGGTGTGGGTGAAGACTTGTCACTGTAAATGCCATTTCTTTAATAGATATAAGGCTATTAACATTTTATCTATTCTTCTGGTAGTTTGTATCTTTCAAGAAATCTTTCATGGGATCTATGTTTTTGAAAGTAGGCTTCGAGTTGTTCCTAATATTCCCTTATTATCCTTGTAATAACTTCTGAATCTATAGAGAGGTTACTTTTCTCATCCCTAACATTGGTAATTTGTGTTTTCTCTGTTTCTTTATCACGCTATCCATTATGTTGATCTGTTCAAAGAATCAACTTTTGATTTGATCCATTTCTGTTTTCTTTTTTGTTGGCTTCCCTTTTGAGTTTTCCTATTTCCTTTATTCTGCTTACTTTGGGTTTGATGTGCTGTTGTTTTTCTAGTTGCTCAAAGAGGAAGCTGGAGTCCTCATTTGAGATCTTTCTTCTTTTCTTATGTTGGCATTCGGTGCTATCAATTCCTCCCTAATTACTGCACTTTCTGTGTTTCACACATTCTGATAGAATGTGTTTTTCATTCAGTTTAAAATACTTTCTAATTTCCCTTTTGGTTTCTTTGACCCATGGGTTATTTAGAAATACATCATTTTTGTTTTCAAATATCTGGGCATGTTCAAGAGATCTTTCTTTTAGGAATTTGTAATTAAATTCTGTTTTGGTCAGAGCACATACTTTTATGATTTGAACCTCTAGAAGTTTGTTTAGACTTAAATTATGCTTCAATGTATACTCCAATGTTATCTATCTTGGTAGACTTTATGTGTACACTTGAAAAGAATGTACATTCTGCTTTTTTGGGTCGAGTGTTCTGTGTCAGTCAAGTTTGTTGATGGTGGTATCGAAGTACACCACATCCTTCCTGGTTCTCTGCTCCTTTGACAAGGTTCTGAGTGAAAGCTACCCTGGTTTTATTTTCTCTCCTTTACTTTGTGGGTATATCTGTTTCACTTAGTGTATTGGAAAACTTTGTTATTGGGTTCATAAAGGTTTAAAATTGTTTGAGCTTCTTGGCAGGTTGAGTGTCCTTTTCCTCATGAAATGACTTTTGAAACCTGTTACTTCCCTTTGTCTGAAATAAGATAGTCAATCCGGCCTTCTTTTGTCTAGTGCTAGCAGGTATGTATTCTGCCTATGCTTTTATTTTAACTCATCTGCACACTTATATTTAAAGTGACTTTTAACCTAGGTAGCAAGTAGTTAGATTGCTTTCCAACAAGATTTCACTGTTTCAATGACCATATGCGGTGGGATTCATTAAGCTTCTTCAGTGTATGGATTTATTTATTTTATCAAATTTATTTTATCACATTGAAGCTTTTTCTGCTACTGTTTTCTCAATGCTTTCTCTGCCCTCCTCTCCATTCTTTCCAGTACTCAAATCACACCTATATTGTAGCTCTTGAGGTTGTCCCACAAGTGACCAAGTTGGCTCATTTTTCTTGATTATTTTATCTCTTTGTTTTTATTTGAGATAGTTTTGATTGTGTATCTTCAGCTTCACTAGTGTTTCTTCTGCAGTGTCTAATTTGCCTCCAGTAGAATTTTCATTTCAGATTTGTAGATTTTGCCTTTAGGATTTCTGTTGTGGTCCTTATTTTATATCTTTCACATCTGCAAGAAACCTGAACATATAGGCTGCATTTGTAAAAAAAAGTTAATGTTTTTGTTTGCTGATTCGATCCTGTGTGTCAGTTCTGGCTTGGCTTCAATTGATGAATCAGTTCTCCTCATTATGGGCTGTGTTCCCTGTTCCTTTATCTGTTCAACTCTGACTGAGTATCAGAAATTGTAAATTTTACTTAGTGCTGGATATTTTTGCAATCCCATAAATGTTACTGGACTTTGTTCACAATCAAGTTATGAGGAGGCAGTTTGATTCTTTCAGGTCTTATTCTTCCCATTTGTTGGGTGGGGCTGTAGGCGTGGACCATCTAGAACTAACTGTGCCCAGTGCTAAGGCAAGATCTCCCTGCGTGTTTACCCAGCGCACCGTGAATGGTGAGATTTTGCAGCCTGGCTGGAGGAAATAGGCACTATACCTGGTCCTGTGTGAGGCTCGGCGTTTTTCTTTTGGGTGGTTTTCCCCTGCCGTCAGGTAGACCCTCCGCCTGCCACACAGGCTAATGTGTACTTGGTTCTCCCTGGCTGAATATCACAGGATATCCTTTTGTAGAAATGGGTTCTCCCCATGAGCAGGGCCCTCCATCAGCACTCCGCGGTGTAAACTCTCACCAGTCTGGTTTCTGGGAGTGTCTGTCCTGTTTCCTGAGTTCCCGTTCCGGAGTTGTGACCCTCAAGACAGTGCAGGGGCAGTGAGAAGGCTCATGTGGTTTGTTAACTTTCTCCCACACATCACGTCAGTGCCTGACGTTCAGCCTCTTGAGAACTTCTGTTTTGTCTGATTTTCTGTTTTGATAGATTCAGGTGGGGCAGTGAATCCTGTCCCTGTCACTCTCCTGCAGAAGGTAGCACAAGTCTTGCCTCCCAGACCCCTAGTCTGACATTCAAGGCTTCCTAGGATCTGGCCTCAACCTGCCTTTCCAACTGAATTTCTCATTACATGCCTATCATTTGAAATTCCCAATAAAAGTCGCCTGTTTTCTGCACCACTATGGTCTGAATGTGTCCCCTCCCCAATTCCTATGTTGAGATCCTAATGCCCAACGTGGTGGTTTTAGTAGTTAAAGCTTTGGGGAGGTGCTCACGTCATGAGGGTGGAGCCCTCATGAGTAGGGTTAGTGCTTCACTGAAGAGGCTCCAGAGAGAGATCGCCACCCCTTCCACCACTGAGGACACAGTGAGAAGGTTCCTGTGAACCAGGAGGCAGAACCCCATGGAAGACAGCCATGTTGGTGTCTTGATCTTAGACTTCCAAGCCTCCAGAACTGTGAGCCATACACTCCTGTCATTTGTAAGACATCTGGTCTGCGGCGACTTGCTGTAGCAGCCTGGACGGACTAGACACACTTGCTGGGTGTCAGTTACGGATGCTTCACAGGCAGAACAGTGTGAAGACTTTCCTTCCTTGCCTCGTCCATGTATATGTACGAAGCATCTGCTGCCGGTCAGGCGCTGCACCAGGTGCTAGAGGTGACGATGGTGGGCCGAGCAGACACTGCGTGTGCCCTCACAGAGCCCCTGTCTGGTTGCTAAGCACTCGTAATAATGGTGTGGGGAGTCACATGGTAAGTCAAGTGCAGCGCCTATTGCGGACAGAAGCAGGAAGCCACACAACCCAGACATGGAGTCACAGAGGAAGTGACGTCCACAGTGAGACAGGAAGTGGATGCAATGGGATGCAGTAGAGCGAGGGGTGAGGTAGGGGGGAGGGTTCCAGAGCAAAGCAGGGCACGTGCAAAGAGCCGAGTGACGTTAAAGATTTGGACGTGAGAAAGACGTGAGGAGAAAAGAGAGAGGCTTTACCAGCCTCTTAAGAACTTTGGACTTAAGCTTAAGGACAACAGAGAGCCACTGAATGGTTTTCGCTCAGATACCGGGATGACCAAACTTGTACTTTTCAAATTGATGCGGGTGCTGCTGTGGTCAGGGGAGCAAGACTCGGGGCGGGGGCCAGGCCACGTGGGAGGTGATGGAAACCACCAGGAGGTCAGAGGCCCCAGCGCGGACAGCGCGGGGTGGGGAGGCAGAGTGCAGCGACAAACTGAGCGCGAGGCTGGAGGCGACGGGACGCCCAGGCTGGAGCCCTGGGCTCTGCCGAGGCCGCGGGTGGGCACCGCGCCTGTCTCTGAACCCGAGCTCGTGAGGAACAGCGTTGGAGAGAAATGCTACCTGCTCCCTCTGCCCCGAGCTTCCTTTTCCTTCATATTTAACTGCTGCATTTCCTTGGCTTCCATAGTTTCCCACGCAGTCCTCGAGGCCCTTCAGCTGGTATCCGAGTTTAGCGAAGTTGAGTCCGGCGCGAGCCTCTCGCGCTGGCCCGGGGTCGCCGCAGGGGGCGGAGCTCGCCTGCGGTTCCTCTGTGTATTCCTGTTGCTGTCCCCAACTCCAGACAATGCGTCGCACACAGTAAGTGATTAATACATTCCGATGACTTAGATGAACAAAGGAGCTCCCTTTTATGGGACATAATAGATGCCCATCGAATGCTTTTCTATCATGGAATGTAGCACCGTGATGTCCTTTGCTATATTCTCGAGGACTTTGTGGGCGCGCAGTTTTAATTTTGAGATCTAAATAGATGTGTCAACAGGGAGAGGTCACACAAGAACTTCTCGGCTTGGTTTTTTCACTGTCATAACATCTGAGCTCCTGTGGAACCACAAGCAGTTTCCTCGGCTAAGAAGGATAGCAATGAACAGGCAAGCGGGACGCTAATGCCGCCGAGGTACCTGGGCAGTTCTGATGCTAACGTGGGCCAGGGAGCCGGAGGCAGCCTTGCAACGGCTTTTGTGGAAGTAAGTCTTCCACAGGCACGGAGCTCAGTGCCCCTGCCCCGCAGAGGCCCGGCTGGAAGGTGCTCGGAATCCCAATCCGGGCGCGGAGCCGGGAGGCCATTTCTATTAGCTGGAGATGTGCCTGTGGTTCATTGTGGCTGATAGAGTCAGCGCCCAGCGAGGGACCTGTTGGTTTGTGTCAGGACATCAGTGCGGAAATATCAGCTCCTGGAGGAAAGTCTTTTGGCAAAGATATGAGAGACTCAGAAAAAATCAATGCCCCCAATACAAAGATATTCCTGGAGGTGATCCTTTTAGAATGAAGAGACACCAAGCTCTTGCCAATACTTCATGTCTTAGAAACAATATTTCTTTCTTAAAGAATTGGATCTAAAACACAGGGCAGCTTAAAACACTACAAACAAAACCACTTACTTCTTGTCCAGTGAGCTCTTGGGACAGTTCCGAGCCCAAGCCATGGCCCGAGGACCCAGGCTCCTGCGTCTCCTTTGTGGCCCCTTCTCCGCACCTGTGAACCGTAGCACTGTGATGATGCTTCGGAAGCAAGAGCTGCTCACACCTGTTATTCACGGCCCAACTCTAAAAGTGCGGGGTGCCTGGTGTTTCCAGTGATTTCTAGAACTTTGACTACTCCACGTTTGCTTCCCCAAAACTTAACCAGCAGTGGATGTTAAAGTGTTTGGCATCTCGGGCGCCTGGGTGGCTGAGTTGGTTGAGTCACTGACTCTTGATTTCGGCTCAGGTCATGATCTCACGGTCACGATCCCAGGGTCGTGGAATCAAGCTCCGTGTCACCTGCCACACTGAGCATGGAGCCTGCTTGAGATTCTCATTCTCTCTCTCTCTCTCCTCCATCTACCTCTGCCCCCTCTCTCTCCCTCACTCTTTTGTCTCTCTGAAATAAAAAGGAAAAAAAGAAGAAAGAAAATGTTCTGAATCTTTGACAGGTGTGGCCAGAATGTTATCTTGCTAAATTTCACATGAATGTAATTACATGAAAGTGGCACCTTTTCATAGTTTATTTCCATTTGTATTTCTTTCTTTGTCTCTGTTCACATTCATTTTTCTGTATCTTCTCCCTCTGATGTTTGGAACCTTCACTTGTTAAATATGGTGGCCGATTTACTCCACCAGTGGTTTCTGTCAGTCGCTTCTTTTTTTTTAATGTCTTTTTTTAAAAATTTATTTCTGAGAGACAACGTGAGCAGGGGAGGGTCAGAGAGAGGGGGAGATACAGAATCAGAAGCAGCTCCAGGCTCTGAGCTGTCAGCACAGAGACCAACGTGGGGCTCGAACCCATGAACCGTGAGATCATGACCTGAGCCGAAGTTGGACGCCTAACCGACTGAGCCCCCCAGGCGCCCCTCTGTCAGTTTGCTTCCTGAGCAGCTTGTCCCCAGCGCCGTGGGGGTGGGTTTTATTGAAACACCCATGTTGAAAACCCATGTTGAAAATTGGGAGGGCTTTATCATTCTGAGGTTTGTTTTATTTCATTCCATAGTATGTGTTCCCTTGCAGGTTGGGGATCCTCGATGGTCTCGTCCAGCAAGGGCGGGGTGGGAGTCCCAGGCGGTATGTGGGGACCCCGCCCCCCCCAGCATGTTGCCTTGGTCTCCCTGTTGTTCCTGTTAGGGATGTGCAGTAACTGGTCCGCAGCCCACTCGGGTTTTCCCGATGCTGGAGACCCGCCGTGGCCGCCGCGCACTCCTGAGCCTCTCTGGGGGGGTTTGCCACAGCAAGAAAGGAAAGTCTCTCTGGTGCCTTCCAGTCACTCTTGTTATCACACTTTGCATTTCTTTTATTATTTTTTTAATGTTTATTTTTGACAGATAGATGAGTGGGGGAGGGACACAGAGAGAGGGAGACACAGAATCCGAAGCAGCTCCAGGCTCTGAGCTGTCAGCACAGAGCCTGACACGGGGCTCGAACCCACAAACTGTGAGATGGTGACCTGAGCCGAAGTCGGATGCTCAACCAACGGAGTCCCCTGGGAGCCCCTACACTTTGCATTTAAGTCTGACTCGTAGGTAATTACGACTGTGTTTTGCTTGAGAAAGAGACACATTATTTATCCCATTACCACCCAGTTTCCCCAGAGCTACTTACAGAGTAATCCATCTACCCCCGAGCCTCTAAATGCTGCCATACCGCGTTCTAACTGCTCATGTGTTTGGAGCTCCCTGTTGAGCCTGCGGCCTCCTATGCACCCGTGAGCGTCCGGACGCCTCCCCGGTGTCTGCTCCACGGAGAGCCTGCCCGCGCTGCCCTGGAAAAGACCATGGGTCCCCTTGGTCTCTCTTGGTTTTGGCTTCATCTTTCTTGTAACTGTGAAATTATCTTCCCCTTTAATTAGTTTTTGTACTTAGTGCCTCAATTCGCCAGGGTTCTCCAGAGAAACATTAACATTTCTTTTTTTTTTTTTTTTAAATGTTTTTATTTATTTCTAGGAGAGAGAGAGAGACAGCGTGAACAGGGAGGGTCAGAGAGAGGGAGTCACAGACTGAAACAGGCTCCAGGCTCTGAGCTGGCAGTCAGCACAGAGCCCGACGGGGCCCGAACCCACGAACAGTGAGATGATGACCTAAGCGAAAGTCGGACGCTTAACCGACTAAGCCACCCAGGCGCCCCGAAACATTAACATTTCTTATCAAGAATTGGGCCCCTCGATTTTGGAGAGTGACCTGCCCATAGTCTGCAGTCGGCAAGCTGGAGACCCAGGAGACTGGATGGTTTGCTTCCAGTCTGAGTCCAGAAGTCTGAGGCCCGCAGAGCGGACAATGCCAGTTCCAGTCCCGAAGCTGCAGGCTCAAGGCCCAGGAAGAGCTGACGCTCCAAGGGAGGGTCACCGCTTTAGTCCACTCAGACCTTCAGCTGATTGGATGAGACCCACCACGCTGGGGAGGGCTCTCTGCTTTAGTCAACTGTGGATTCAAACATCTCATCCAGATGCGTCTCAGAGACATACCCAGGTTCATGCTTGACTAAGTGTCTGGGTACCGGAGGCCCCATCAAGTGACATAAAAGTCACCATCCTATTGCCTCTCTCCCCCCTAGAAATAAGCTTCATGGCTTCATCCCTGGAAATCAGGACAGGGCCCTGCATGTGAAGCGTCTGTTCAATAATGGCCCCAAATACTCTTCACTGGCAAGCTTTTAGCAGACACGCTAACATCCAGAAGTATAGATTCTCACGCAGTAGGGCTGTAACATGAAAAAAAACACTCTCGTGCTCCCCTTGAACTCAGATAAGGAGGACCCGCCTCCTGCAGTGCCACTGCCCCCTCGGCTCTGGCCCTCCCTCCTCACCGGGCGCTCGTGCACTTGGCCTGGTGCCGCCGTCCCAGCCGCGTGGCTTGCTTTCTGGTCCTTGCGGGGCAATTCTTGCTGCCTCGGGTCTGTTCCCCACACCGTTCCTTGTTCTCTTTTCATTTCTATGTTTTTACTTTTGATTATTTTGATGTGTCTTACTTTTGAGAAAGAGAGAGAGAGAGAAAGCACAAGTGGGGCAGGTGGAGGGAGACACAGAAGCCGAAGCAGCTCCAGGCTCTGAGCTGTCAGCACAGAGCCCGACGCGGGGCTTGAGCTCACAGACCGCGAGATCCTGACCTGGGCCGAAGCTGGACACCCAGCCCACTAAACCACCCAGATGCCCCTCTTTCCATTTCTTTTAAAACTTTATAGTATTTATACTGTTGGCTATTTTTCTTTTGTTTTGTGAGCTGTGACAAACACACATAAAAGTGACGGGGGAGTAGATCTACAGATTAACAAACTATAGTAAGACAAACCCGTTTATTGCCTCTGCCTAGGTCAAAACTAAAACTTTATCAGAGTTCCAGAATCCCTATCCGTGCTTACCATGTAGCTGCTATCCTGAACGTTATGGTATTTCTTTGATTGATTTTCTTACAGGTTTACTACCTAATTATGCATCCGTGACAAATAGAGTTTAATTTTGCCTGGCTTTGACCGTGATGTCAATGGGATGCTGTAATTCGTGTTCATTGGTGTCTGGCTTCTTTTGCTCACAATGATGTCTGCGACATTTATCTGTGCTGACCGTACCCGTGGCGTGTTCGTGTTTATTGCTGTAGGGAAGAGCATCATGTAAACATGTCACCGTTTGAAGGCTTCCTTATTTATTCTACTGTCAGTGGACGTTGGGCCGTGTACAGATTGCACTGCTGCAGAAAAGCCCGCTACAAATGTTCTCACACAGACACCTTCGTGCGTGTGGGTGCGCCTTTCTGCAGGGCCGGCACCTATGTGTGGATTTGCTGGATCCTAGGGTTCATATACCTTCTGCTTCAGTAGATGCTGCCGGATAGTCTTGCAAGTAGTTGAACCCCTCAGCATCCCATCAGCAACGACTGTGAGTTCCGGTTGCCCCCTGTCCTCATCAACACTTGGTATTATCAGTCTTTCTACGTTTGGCCAGCCGGCAGAGTAAGTTGTATCTCATGGACTTTTTATGCCCGTTTCCCTGACTGCCGGTGAAATGCGGCGCATTTTTATTTGTCTGTTTGCTGGTTGGACACTTTCTTTGTGCAGCGCCTGTCCATTGGCACCGGGCATTGCGCTGAACTAATCATTTGGAGAGAACGGTTGCTTTATACAGTCCTTTCCTTGATTTGTCTTACTTGACCTTTAAAACCTTATTTTCCTCCGTCGAGTCCTTACATGCCTTTTCTTGGATTTATTCTGATACTCTATCTGATAATTTTTAGTACTGTTAATGTTTTCAAATATTCATGTCACATCTTTTTATTATCAGGATAGAGAAATACAGTTGATATGATATAATTTTGAGCTGGAAAAGCCTCCTATACATTTTTATAATTCACATGGAGGTTTATTTGGGTTTTCCATATGCACCATGATATCGTCTCCAAAACACAACAGTGATTAGCTCCTTTCCCGTCTCCACCTGTTGCCTTGTGACCCCTGTTCGTGCTCTTCAGGTCAGAGCCTGTTTGTTGTTTCCTCGGAATGGTCTTCCCTGACCTTCCCGTATAATTAAGTGCGTCTCGCTGTGCTGTCACCGCACCCTGTTCTTTGGTACTAGATGTGACCTGTGCTAACTCCGGGGGCGCCCCTCTCTCTTATTAACACCTGGAAGGGACTGGCTGTGTCTGTGGAATTCATCGGTACACACCCCAGCCCAGGGCAGTGCCAGGCGCACTGTGGACACATAAATACATTTCTTGAATACACAGAGGAGTTTATTTATTCAAACAGATTTTGAAATCTGCTAAATTCACTTCAGAAGCTCTGATTAGTCCTTTGATTTGAATCTCATTATATTTTTAGTTAATTCTGAGGAGCTGTAATAAAAGGAGAAATCAACAGAGACATAGGAATGATGTAATTATATGCATGTTAACAGCATAGGTTTGAAATAAAAAGAGCACACACAGGCAAGATTAAGAGGAAACCCGGTACAAGTCTGTCATCTCAAAAACAACTGTGCACGGGGCCAAGACAGTTCTTTTAGCGTTGAACCAATCAGGCAAAAACTTGGAAAGTCTCAACTGAATTTTGGATGATACACACGCAGAGATGTTGACATTCCCCAAACAGAAAGTCATATCCTTCTCTTTACCCAAAGTACGTCCACAAGAATGAGTGGGAACCATGAAAGGAAAGAGACTCTGTTCCAGTTCCAAAGAATCAATATACATAATGTGTTCTCTGTTTGTAAGACAGTGCGTTTAGAATCCGGCAACAAAAAGATGTAAGAAAAAGAATGCTCCTATGATTGGAATCTAGACTGTAATTTGTGGCAATTACAAAATATTTAGAATCATATCCCCAGCACCCAGAATGGTGGCCGATGCGCAGCTGGTACAGTGAATGTAGGTTGGATGGATAAACCATAAAGGAAACACTATAGGTTGTAGCACTGTCATTTCTTTCAGGAGATTTAGTGCTGGTGCACATATTAGAACCAAGAAAGAAGAGCTGTGATCACCTATTGTGGGTTAAATACTTAAGTTTTTCTCTCTTCCATCCGTAAATTCCACTAAGCATCACTGGTACTAGTTTTGGGGCTTCAGGCCCAATAATGAGATACCATTTTGCACCCAGAAGACGGGAAGTACCTGATAGGACTGCGTGTTGGTGTGGACACGATGAGGGGAGAATACTGTCGGGTGTGAACTCTTAACCACATTTGCAGAGCAGCGTGGTAATTTCTGGTATCCGCGGTGGGCACTACCTGGTGCTTACAGTCTGTGGAGCCGTGCACAGTGGCATCTGCTGCAGCTTGGTTTGCAGAGATAAATTTGGAAAGCAATCTAAATGTCCACTGACAGCAGAGCTAACACAGACGCAGAACTGATACGGTCCATCAGTGCACTTCTGACACAGATTCCTGTGCTCTGCAGAGATGAGGATTGACCCCATCAGCAGTGTATTAATTCGACAGATCTTAGATGCAGTGTTGAATATAGAAGCAAGTTATAGAATAAAAGGAGAGCTTATTGTTTGTGTGTTCTTTAAAAAACACACAAACTATATATCATTTGCAGGTTCGGGTGATAGTAAAGCAGAAACACGAAGGATCAACATAAAATTCATGTCTGTTGTTGCCCATGGAGAGACAGAGAGGGACTAGGGTCAGGGAGAAGTACAAAGCGGGCTTTATTGTACCTGCAATATTTCTGTCTCACACTGGGTTTTCTGGAGTGGCAGGTTATCACAGAGGGAGAGCGCACGAGAGAGGGAATCCACCGGCACTGCTCCTGGGATCCACACCAGCGCCCGTGGGCCAAGGGAGAAATGAGCTGTGATGTGGACCCAGCAAAGACGCCCTGGGGCAGGCGCTGGACCTGCGCACCCTTCAGATTGTCCTGAGTGGGGTCTTTTCATCCCCCGTCGTGAGGCTTTGGCTGTGGGCTTACCCGGGGAAGGGGGTGGGACCCAGGGAGGGGCGGTCCCCCGGCACAGCTGAGAGCGGAGGGGTGGTCCTCTGGCAGCCCTGCCGAATCCTGGGTTCCTGTATTTTCCTAAAATGAGACACAAAGAAAAAAACTTAGTATTGTAAAATTCTGGGTGGCAGTTCCTGGATGTCTTTGTCATATTATTTGTCGTAATCTTTATGCATTTTTCAAGATTTACAAACATCTCCCCTAAAACCAGGGTGGGGCACATGGTGGTGCAGGGAGCAAACTCTGGGCGCCTGGGGAGACAGCCAGCCAGCAGGGTTCTGCCCTGCAGTGTCTGCTTGGGTGGAGACTCTGGGTTTCCAAATTGTGGGGGGAATGACCTTCGCACCGTTCACAGTGACCGGGGCTCAGGTCTCCTGTCGTGAGGAAAGGCCCGGCGAGCTTTTCTCATAGAACATCTTCCTGGAGGAGCGCCAGAAGTTTCCCAGCCTGACTTCTGTCCTTCTGGGGACTCGTTGCTTTGTCCATGAATTATTTCGGGAAAGAGCAAGGGATGGGGTGCACCTGTGGCTTCCTAGACGCCGTCTTAACCCCCAACACCAAGACAGTAAGCTCAGTGAGGACATCACGTGCGGCAGGCAGGTCCTCCATCCTCATGAGGCTCGATGGCCACGTATCGGACAAGGATTTTTCCAAAAGGCTCTTCCTGCTTCCCGTAGCCCACTTTTTATGGTCCCCCCAGGCCTGCGTCCACTTAGGACCTCACAAAACACCTTTGGCAGATCTTTGGAAGCGCTCACACATTCTTTTCTTCTTTCTTTGTGAAACTTCATTTATTTTTAATACATTAATTAAAGATTCCGGGCTCAAAGTTTTCGAAGGGGTATCTAGGGAAGTGTCCCTGACCCCTCTCTCCCAACCAGTTTCTTTTGTAAACTTTCTAGAGGGCGTTGGATGACAGACCAACACACTTGACCTTCACCCCTTGGGAAGTCGGAGCTGAGGGACACTTGGGTGCTGGGGGAGAAGCACTGAGTCTGCTCGGGGGAGAGCCCGGTGGGGAGTGTGAAGGCGGGTTGGGTGGAAGGGACAGGAGGCAGGATGTCATGTGTCAGACTCGCCTGTGGTCTGAGCCAGGGTGACCAGGGAGGCCCTTGCTGTTGGGCCCCAGGGGTCCGCGATGTGGAGATGCATGTGCAGAGCGTGGTGTGGCTCCGGGAGGTGTGCTAATAACGCCACTGTCACTATTATCTCTGCACACCACATGCTGTACTCGAGTTCAACCTGCTTTGCTCTTCACCACCGTTGAAAAATATAGATAGAAAAGCCCATTTCTCAGGTTGCTGTTGGAGCTGTCTGGCTTTCCTGAGACGCTGTTAAGCCAGTGAGATCTGTGGGTTCTTCAGGGAAAACCTGGGGGATAAATTGCCATGTGAATCCCATTTAATTACATAAGGAAAACAGCATTGTGAGAAAGAATTGCTGGGGTGCATTCATTATGAATGAGATTGTTCGCTGGCTGACAGGGAGGAAGACATGCTTCTTTGTAGCCTTTACCACCATTGTAAGGACCTAAGCGGATGTGTGCTTCCTTGTATACCCGCCCGCTCTTTGCTGGGCTGGAAACTCCGTGAGATCAGGGCCCAGGCTTGTCTTGGCCAACATTTCATTGCACGACTCAGCACAGCGCCGAAATGTAGGGGCATCTGAAGAAAATAGTGATGCGTACATGAAATGAAACGAATAGACAGGTAGATGGATGGAATGGTAGATAATTGCTGGAATTGGGCCCAGAAAACTTACCAGACAAACTAACTCTCTCGGAATGCCTCTGAGACACGTAGAACGTGGGTAAGAATATGAGGATTCCAGAGGTGGGATGAGCGTGTGCATGCGTGACAGTGTGTGTACGTGTGCACACGGGTGTGTGCAGGTGGCGGCATGGGGGCCACAGAAATGATCATGTCTAAAATGTGAATTCCCTGAAGCGGAGCTGGAAGCTCCCACCCAGCCGTTTAAAAGAAGATATAAACTCCACGCGAACTTACTTCACTGGGCCAAGGAGAATAGAGGGCTTATTTATCTCCGAGAAGACTCAGCCTACAGGAGTTGATTTAAATTTCCGTGAAAATATTACCCGAGAGGAGGGTGACTCGCCCTTTTCACTGCTGCTGTTGACAGAACAAAAAGAAATGTCTGCAGCCTCTGAGGGGCCGGCGTCTGTGCGGAAGGCGGGTGGTGCGGCCGGGGCTCCGGCAGAGCAGGGGTGCAGGGCCGCCGGCCGGGCTGGAGAGTTCCTCTGTCTTTAAAGGTCAAGCGTGAACGTTCCTGGGGACAAGGGGGCAGAAGGGGACAGCGTCCTCCCACAATGAAGCCGAGCTCTACGAACCTTCCCTGTTTCACACACATTCTGGGCCGCGTCGGGAAGAATTTGGGGAGACGGCCAGGGACACGGTGCCAGGCTGTGCTCAGGGGGACTTGAGGATAAAGGGCTGTTTCCCGGCGTTTGCCCCATCGACGGACGTTGGTCGCACATCATTATGCCTGTGGACGTACTCGCCAGCCGTCTGTCTGTGCCCAAGTGTCTCCACGCTCCCCAGAGAAGCAGCCGGTTTTGGGGGGCACAGCCTTGCCAGGGCCTTAGCACTAGCAGCCGCACTGTGGGGTAGATGAGGGGCCCCCACCACGTCCACCCCGTGGGGAGTCAGGAGCTGTGTGGCTCTTGCGTCAGGGCCAGGGTGAGACTGTGGTGGCTGGAGAGCCCAGCAGGCAGGGGGCTGGCATGAAGCTGTGCCTGCCACTCTCTGAAGCCGGGGGCGCGGGGGGCAGGGATGTGCGGGGCGGGGCGCGCCCTCGGAGGGAGCCAGCTGGTCCTCAGACACTTCTCCTGGCCTCCGGCTGCTTGCCTCACTCTGGGAACAGAGGGCCGACTTCATGCCACTCGCTCATCGTGGGGTCATTCACTCAGTCTGCTCAGCGCTGGCCTGGCACCAGCCCGGGGTTCGAGCCCACTCCTGGGGGCCCATGTGGCTCTCCCGAGGCAAGTCTCCGCCACCGGGGTGAGCTGCCGGGCCGAGCCTCCCCATCTACAAGTCATGAGCTCCTTAAAATGCTGTTTCTTTCTTCCTTTTGCTTCTGCTCATCAGGCTGTGTCTCGGGCGGCTGTCAGATCTGAGCTGAGTCTTCTCTCTGCCCGAGTCCTTTTCATCTTGACGCTCAGTGCCAGTTGCGGGCACTGGGGACCAATTTCCACCTATCACCTGCGTGTCAGCTGAGTGCTGGCTGCGGGCGCCGGGGAGCACCGCGAGCCCGAGTGGTGGCTCTGATTGCTGTCACCTCCGTGAGTTCAAGGCCCTCATTTGTAACTCCTTTTTTTTTTCTTTTTGTTCTATGTGCTTTACTCTGAAGGCAGTGAGGAAATTTGGGACACTTAATAAAGGGATATCACTTTTTGGTTCAACATCCATATTGTTCACGATGGGAGAACATGACTGGTAGCCAAGGGGACATAGACTGGGGAGTGGGGGGACCTACCACTGGCTCCAGACCCGTGCCACCCTGTGTTCAGCGCATTTCATCTTTAGCTTTAGATGTTCAAAAATGGGATTATGCTATTAGGTTAACAGTACGGTCACTTTAAAGGCATGTGATGGACATCTCCACATTGTTTTCTGAATGGGTTGCGGGGGTTTTTATACTTGGCATCTGTGGGTGGGAGCCCTGGTTTTATGTGCCTGGTGTTAGGGCTGAGCTGGTGCCTCCTCTCACGGCGCTGGCAGCCAACACCTCCCCAACCCCCTCTGAGTTTCCCGGGAAGCTTGTGTGTGGTCGTGGTGGGGGTGTTCACACCATGGAAGTCGTCACAGCCGGACCCCAGGATGTCCCGCACCCTCTGCGCCCGCAACACAGAACTGGTTGTTACCTGTCTGCCCGCACACCGCTGCTGCCGTAGCCGAGCCAAGAAACCACACAAAACCAGTTGGGAAAGGTTTAGTCTGTGGTCACTGCTGCTCCCCGTGAGCCGAGCTGCGAAAGGGGAGCCAAAAGGTGTTGTTAGAAGCATGATACATTTGTAATTTCTCTAGGAAATCCTTGACTGCCACAGGATGGCCAACATGTTCTCTTATGTTTTTTTCTAGAAGTTTTATGTATTAGCTTTTATTTTTCAGTCTGTGGGCACTTTCAAGCTACTTTTGGTGTGTGATGTGACTTGTCACCCCCACGTTGACATGCAAGCATCCTAGCACCATCTGTCGTGTATCCCTCTCTCCGTTGAATGGCTTCAGTGCATTTTTCAGAAATCAGTGGAAGAAGATCTACGTGCGGGCCCATCTCTGGACTCTACTCCGTCCCATTGATCTGTACACCTGTCCTGCCAACACCACACGTTCCAGTTATCGTAGCTTTATGGGAAGTCTTGAAATCGGTCGGTGAACGTGTGGCGGCCATCGGGACGCGCCTCCTGGGCCTCCGACTTCGGGTGTGGTCCACCCAGGACCCAGCTGCGCGCTGAAACCCACCCTGCATCCCGGGGGCTGCGCCAACCTCACCTCCCTGCCGGCGCCGGGCCGCTCAGAAACAGAGGCAGGCTCTTCCCGGGAAGACCTAGGGGCTTGTCGCAAGGGCGTCCCCAGGTGGGGCACAGCCTCAGACCTCACGGCAGCCTCGGGTGGTCCCACAGCCTTCCTTTCTCCAGCTTCCTCTGGGTCCTTCCTGCGTCACATCCAGCTGTGCCGACCTCGGCTTCCAAAGCTCCCGCCTCCCTGTCCGCTCTCTCACGGGCGTCTCCCCAGCAGCAGCCTCGCATTGCGTCTCAGAGGACTCGCACAGACACAGCCCGCTCTCCAGTTATTTTTCCTTCTTATAAAAGTTAATTCTATCCCTTGCATTTCCAAAGACATTTTTGAATCCTTTTGCAAATTTCTACAATAAAACGTGCTGGAATTTGGACTGGGATTGCATTGAAGAGAGAAACCAATCCAAGAGGAGCTGTATCGTTCCTGTATTGAGTCTTCCGATCGATGAATGCCCTGTGTCTCTCCATTTCTTTAGGACTTCGTGTCTTTAGGGGAAGTTTTGTGGTTTTCAGTGTATGAGCCTTCACACATACTCCGGTTAATTCACCCTTAATTATTTCATAGTTGTGGATGCAATTGTAAATTAAATTTTTACCTAACTTCCAACCATTTGTTGCCACTATACAGAAATGCTCTGGTTTTTCTATACTGACCTTGCTTTCAAGAACAGTGCTAAATTCACTTAGTTCCAGTAGCTTTTAGGTACATTCCTTAGTGTTTTTCATTTATACACAGCCAATTCGACTGTGAAAAACGACAGCTTCAATTCTTCTTTTCTAATCTGCACACCTTTTATTTTGTTTTCTTGACTCGTGGCATCAGTTACATTAACCCTACCCCGATGTGTGGCCCTAACCCTAAAGCCCTATAACTCTGCCCCTAACCCAGTTACCCTATCACCAGTCTTTCCAGAATGAAGTTAGCTGTGCGTTTTACACAGACGTCCTTAACCAAATGAAGTTTCTCTCTTTCCCTAAAAAATCTTCGCTGAGATTTTTTTTCTTATCACGAGTGGCTTGGTTTTGCTGAGTAGTTTTTCTTCATCTATGGAGGGCATTATGCATGGTTTTCCTCTTTATTTTTGTAATATGGTGTATATTAGAATTTTTGAAAAGAATCTTGCATTCCTGGGACAAACACTAATTGGTCATACGTTACCCTTGTTATATATTGTTGGATTCAATTTGCTAATGTTTTATGAAGGGTGTGTGTGTGTGTGTGTGTGTGTGTGTGTGTGTGTGGTTACGAGGGCTTCCGTTTGGTGGCATCCCCTCGCGGGTCTCTGGCGCTGTTGTCAAAGTGAAAATTGATCTCATCAAACCAACTGACGAGTGTCTCCTCCTTCTCCTGTTTTCTGAAAGAATTTCTGAAGAGTGGGGGTTATGTCTTCCATAATGTTTCAGAGAATCTGGCATTGATGAATTCTTAGTGTGGCGTTTTCTTTGAGGGAAGGGTTTTAATTTTCTTGGTAGACGCAGGTGTGATGTGTCTTGTATCACTATTGGTCATTTTTGTCTGCTCTGGTGCTGGTTCAGTCATAGATGTCTTTCCGTCTAAGGTGTCAAATTTGTTGGAATAACATTATTTTTATGATTCCCTTATTATCATGTTAGTATCTGGAGAGCCTGTAATAAGTCTCCTCTGTTACTCTTGATTTCTATAACTTGGGTTCTCTGTGTTTTACTTGTGCAGACTTTTCAATTTTATAGATCGTTTTAAAGAACCAGCTTTCGGGGCGCCAGGGTGGCTCAGTCAGTTGGGGGGCCAACTTCGGCCCGGGTCATGATCTCACGGCTCATGAGTTCGAGCCGAGCATCGGGCTCTGTGCTGAAAGCTCAGAGCCTGGAGCTGCTTCAGATCCTGTGTCTCCCTGTCTCTCTGACCCTCCCCTGCTCACGCTCTGTCTCTCTGTCTCTCAAAAATAAATAAACGTTAAAAAAAAAAAGAAACAGCTTTCCTCTGGTTTTTTAGTTGTTGTTGTTTTGATCTTATTGCTTTTCACTCTTCATTATTTTTTTTCTTCCACATATTCTTCAGACTCGTCTATTTATCTGTAGACAATGTAACTGGCTTTTCTTCTCTGTTATCTCCAATCTGCTACTGAGTCCTTAGAATGGATTTGAAAATCCGTTGCTGTACTTTTCAGTGCTGAGTTTCCCTTTCTACAGCTCCGTTTCTCAGTTGAGATTTCCTATCTCCTGTTAGTAAGACCACCTTTCCTTTATCCTTTAATTCTCTTTGTAAAAGCTGCTCTGAAGCCCTTGCTCGCTAAATCCAACATCAGGGCCCTCTGTGGTCAGTTCCCAGTGGCTGCCTTTCTTCCCGTGGAGAGATTCCACTTTTCTGTTTATTTGCATATGTCTACTAATTTGGGCTTAAGCACTAGACATTGTAAAGCATATGGTGCCGTGATTCTGGAGTCTGCTGCGTTCTGAGTATTTGTTTTCCTTGTTCTCACATGTAGTTCAGTTGCTTGGCCTCTACTGAAAAACTTTGCCTTTGGTGTTTTATACAGCCACGGAAATCCTTGTTCTGTTTTCACGAGTTCCAGGTGTGGATATATAACCTACCTTTGTGCATCGAATTTGCTTGTATTTATATTTTGTTGTCATTTTTAAAACTGATTTTTCACAGCTCTTAATGCATTTGGACAATTAGCCTGTGCCCAAATAATGTCGCAGTCCAAAGACTTAGCCTGAGATTAACTTAAGGCTTGGGGCTCAGCTTTTCCAAAGTTCCCTTGCTCCTAGGGAACCCCTAGTTTCCAGCAGCTCTACCATCTGAGGCTCTGTCTTCTGAAATATCAAGCCCAGGAGATGTTAGCGTTTTGCCCCTTGAACTGAGCATTTGGGGAACGCACTCAGCAAAGCAGCAAACACATGAGCACACCGTGCAGCTTAATTTCAAGAACGATACCTCCCCGTGTCTGCGGCTTCTCCATGGACCCCATTGTGGTGTCCCTGGCTGTGCAGGGGTGACCTGCACCTCGAGGTGGCCGGGCTGCCGCTTCTGTGACCACAAGCCCCTTGGGCTCAGAATGCCACAAATTCATATTCTCACATTTTTTAGTTGTTTTTTTTTTTTTTTAAATAACATGAACACTTCCTTGGCCTTTGTCCATTCCTTTCTGCTTTCTAAATGTCTTTAAGTATCTGTTTTTAGTATTTCATCTGGGTTATCATCTATGTGTGAGAGGGTTTCTAAGAACACTTGCTGGCCTTCACCTTTTGCCTCCCTCTGTGATTAAACGAATAGCTCCCTTTAAAGTAAAGGATCTTTGTTTTTCTGTTTCAGTACATTGGCCACCCTTCTGGAAGAATTTAAGTAATTTTGGGATAAGTGAGTGTATTGGCTTTTCCTTATTTTTACTAGAACACTTTTAGTCTTTCATTGTTAATTAGGATTCTACAGGTAGTCAAAATCTCTGAATATGCCGAGTTTTCAATTCTTTTTTCTTTCGGTAAATCAGAAACGCACATCTATTATGTGCATTAACGCACATTATTATGGACATTACGTGACTTACTGTTTTTGTTAATAGATTAAAAACACTTGAAAATGAATCTACTTTGTTAACTTGGTTTTTGCACTGTTGGTACTGTTCACATTTCTCTGATGCTCTTCCAATTGAATATGTTTCATATGTTTATGAGCTCTGCAGAATTTCTCTTTTGTGAGGTGATTTTGCAGTTTCCTGTTTCACAATAATCTTTTTTTTTTTAATATTTTTATTTATTTCTAGGACAGAGAGAGAGACAGCGCGAGCAGGGGAGGGTCAGAGAGAGAGGGAGACACAGACTCTGAAACTGGCTCCAGGCTCTGAGCTGGCAGTCAGCACAGAGCCTGACGCGGTGCACGAACCCACGAACCGCGAGATCATGACCTAAACGAAAGTCGGACACTCAACCGACTAAGCCACCCAGGCGCCCCTCACAATAATCTTTGTCTGTAGATTTGCTCTAGCGTTTCTGCATTACGGTTATACCCCTTGCCGTACGTACCGTCAGTAGCTTCCCCAGGCCTTGTGTACTTTCTAATTTTGTTTATGGTGCTTGTTGATCTGGAGTTCTATTGTATTTTTCATTTTTTAAAATGCTTACTTATTTATTTTGAGAGAGATTGAGAGAAAGCAGAAGAGGGGCAGAGAGAGAGAGAGAGACAGTCTCAAGCAGGCTCTGCGTCACCAGCGCAGGGCCCAATGACAGGCTTGAACTCATGAACCATGAGTTCGTGACCTGAGATGAAGTCAAGAGTTGGATGCTTAACTGACTGAGCCCCCAGGAGCCCCAGACTTCTATATTTTTATATAGTCAAATATGTTACTTTTTTCTTTCATCCGGTATTACATTTAAAATGACCTTCCTCTACATACTAAAGTCATCTGCATTTTCTTTCAATGCGGTTCTGGCTTACTTTACATTTAAATTTCAGTTCACCAAAGATGTATTTCGATGTAGGTTGGAAAAGAGAGATCTAAATAATATTTCCATAGAGTTTCCTATTTTCTTCACATCATTTATTGAATGTCGTCTTTTCCCATTTTTTTGTTTTTTGAAATTCCACTGCTAAATTTTAAGTAGCTCTATGTACTTGGACTTGCTTCTTAACTTTTTTTTTTATTCTGATGCTCTGCGTGTGTGTGGCATTTATGTCATTCTAATGAATATTGCTGAGATTCATGTTTTATATTTTACAGGGCAAGCATCTTTATTACTCTGCTAACTTATGTTTTATTTTTCCCCCTAATATTCTTATACAGGTTCTTTGACAAAACAGTTTTAGAAACATTTTGTCAAGTCCAACCATCTCTTTGTGATTTCTGTTAGAGTCGCATTACACCTATTGAGTCAACCAGGGGAAACAAGACATCCTCACAAGTATTGAAAGGTCTCATCTGGAAACGTGATGCAGCTTCATTTGTACAAGTTTTGTGACTTCCATAATGCGTACATTTTCTTTGTGCAGGTCTCGTATGTTTTAGGATATTTTTTTCCTAGAAAGATTATAGTTTTGTTGCTATCTTAAATGGGTCTTTTGTATCTTTACATTATACTTCATAGTTATTGGCTCTGATAAACTGATCAGTTTTGGAGTCTACTAAACTTACAAACATTAAAACACTTTGTCTAATACATTGGGATTTGATTCTCTAAGTCAGAGCAGCTATAAAAAATTACAATAAAAATTCTTTATATGATACTATATCATATTTTATTGGTTTAAAAATATTTTTAAAGTTTATTTATTTATTTTGAGAGAGAGCGAGAGAGCATGAGTAGGGGAGGGGCAGAGAGGGGGAGAGAGAATCCCTACGGGGCTATGCACTGTCAGTGCAGAGCCCGATGTGAGGCTCAAATTCATCAACTGTGAGATCATGACCTGAACTGAAATCACTTGTTGGACGCTTAACTAACTGAGCCGCCCAGGTGCATATTTTTAAAATTTGCTTTGACTTCAAAAGTAGTAGTATGAGAATTTTTGCTTTAATAGGAAGGGCTAATAATTAGAGATAAATCTTTTTTATCATATTTATTTTTTATTATTTCATTTTTTAAAAAGTTTATTTATTTTGAGAGAGAAAGAGAGAGAGAGAGATGGGGGGTGGGTAGAAATAGAGGGAGAGAGAGAATCCCAAGCAGGCTCCATGCTCAGCACAGAGCCCAACGTGGGGCTCGATCTCATGATTCATGACACCATTACCTGAGCTAAACCCAAGAGCAAAAACCAAGAGCTGAAACTAATAGTCAGGCAAGTGCTCAACTGACTGAGCCACCCATCTTATAATATAAAATAATATTTTATCTTATTTTAAAATATTTTGAGAAATATTCTTCTGTCCTTATTTTATAAATAATTTATAAAATCAGGAATTTATGCGGAATTTGGCCAAATGACCTTTCGGACATTTATTACAATATCATGTAGTTTGTTTTTCTTGGACCTACTCTAGTAAATTATATTAATAAATGCTCTAATATTTTTTAGAATTCAACATTTTTGGCTGTTTTTCATTATTTTAGATATATTGATGGATTCGATAGATTATATTTGCTACTCATCTGGAATTTTCAAATATGTATTCACAGCTAAGGTTATTATATAGTTTTATTTTTGTGCTTCTGAAAAGATTTTTGGCCTCAGAGTCATGTGTGACGAACGGGGAACTTTTCCAAGTTTCTGTGTGCTGAAATAATTTCAATGGCTTAAGAACGATTTCTTTTGAAATAACCTTACTCATACAAATGCCCAGACCCGGCGTATTTTATGAATTTAGTTCTCGGGCACCTTTAGACGTTTCATCTTTTAAATTAATTTCTAACTAAAAGCCGTATGCGGATATACTTTTGTTATATGAAGTTTTACAAATACAGGTAAAGCAGAAGCCTCTTGTAAGAATTCCCGCAGTGCTCTGCCTGCTCCCATCCCTGGGCGTGGATTCTTCTGGATTTTTCTTCCGTGCATTTCAAAGCATATGCAAGCACTCTCGGAAATACACCATCTTCCTCTCTGCTTTATTCTCAGAGAAATTCAATAATTCTGAATGTTAACTTGTGTGTTTCTTTTAATAATAAATCCTATAGAAAGCTTTTCGTGTGAATATATGCGGCAGATCCGTTGATCCATTGAATTCTGTATTTTACTACTGGATACCATATGATGGAAATCACCTTAGTCTAACTGCCTTTGGTGCTATTTCTTTGATGGTTATTATTTGTTTATATTTTCCAGTATTTCCTTAAACGGGTTTAGAAACATTTGCTTTCCTAAGGTATCTTTAAGTTCATCAAGATTTCCTTTCTTCTCTCCCTCCACTTACTGAATCGTGCTTTCATGCATTCAACAGATACTGATTGAACACTAGCTATGTGCAAGGCACTTTGCCAGAGGCTCAGCATGTAATTTCTGGACAGAACAGACTAAAACCCCTGACCTCATGCCACTATTGATGCATATTTTAAAGATATAGGTTTGAATGTACTAGCATTATGAGCATCAAAATAATTATTCCAAATTTTATAGGTATTAGCCACCTTTGTGAAATTTACTTCCTGTTTGGGATCATCTCTGTTTTCATTCCCTTTTGCCCTGTTTGATTAGAATGCATGTGTTTTCTAAATTTGTTTTTTCTTCTTTATTATCAGTTTTTGTCATGATGAGAGCCCACAGACAAAATTTATGAGTTTCACAACTTTAAAGGGATTTATTTCTTCACCTGTATTTTTAACTGTATTGACTTTTCTTTTCTTTTGAATTTTACTGTTTCCACCCCTAAATTTTCAGATTAGATGCTTAGTTTATTTACTGTGTCTTTGTTATTTAAAAACAAAAGTGTTTCAGGCTGTGTATGCTCTTGTGAAGAAGGCTTGACACTGACCGTGTTTATCTTTGATGGTCAGTGGCCAGGACATCCACACTTTCCTGGCACACGCACGCCTGCTCTCTGTTACACTCATAACAGTCCAAGAATCTGTGGAATCCTTGGGAGCTTTCTCCATGTTCGTCCATCGACGAGGAAGCATGTGGCTGAGGACAAGCGGCTGCAAGGACATGGCCCTAGAAGTCAGCCCACACGGCAGGTGCCGTAGGGCTGTTGACTTTAGTAAGGGGGGGCAAGAGAAGAGACAGACTGCCCCCACGGGAGACAGGGAAGTCTGAAGCCACCCTGCTCGTACTCCTTTCTAGTCAAACTGTCTATCTGGCTAGAAGACTTACAGTGGCTTTATGGTAAATCTTATAGTTCAGGAGTTTTATACGTTACGTGAACATGTACATCTCTTCACGAGTTTTCCATGATAGTTGTTGGTGTTTTCTGAGATTCATAAAAGCTATTATTTATTCACACAATGTACCGAGGACTCCATTATGTCTTCCATCCTTGGAATGCATCCTCCACAGGCACCTCGGCAATTTGACAGTGAAGACAGACCCCAGATGGTGAGCTCACCGGGCGCGGAGATAGCAGCGTGGCCGTACTTGAACTCCAGGGACTGCGGCCCCAGAACCTGCACTTCTCACCACTTAGATTTTAGAGCACAGAGGCATTTTATTTTAGTTTATATTTTACTTCTATTGCTCTTTCTCCCTTTTCTCAGCAGTCGAGGGAGAAATTCTCCAGCTGGTCATCCAATTCGCGGATGAGATTTTCTCCTATTCCATTCTGTTCGCTCCCCCCATTGTCCTGTTAAAAATGCGGCAATCTTGTTTTTTGACTGAAAGCAGCACTTCTGATTGCAGAGTGCACTGTCATCTGAAATTTCATTTAAAAAATTAAAATAGGGAAATGCAACATTTTCTTTCAGACAGATATTGCGCTGAGCTCCGCACACAGGGAGACATTTCTGACTATGCAGATTATTGCTTTTCTTTTAGCCGCTAATCGCCATGAAGCTTCCTCTTTGCTCATCCAGCTGCGTGGGGCTGTGGTTCATGCTTGGGGCTCTTGGATGGGACTCAGGTTCCTGCACAGATTTTGTGGGATTCTGATTCACATCTTTCAGAATGAGGGAGAGGCTGGCTTTGCTCTCATTTTATGTTGCTGATTTAGGGGGTCAGTTGTTGAGGGGAGAGCCGGGCCACCGTGGGCGAGCCGGGGGCCTTGGCCGGTTCTGCTGCTTTTCGGCTTCAGCCACGAGGCCCCCCCACCCTGTGAATGACGAGAATAACCTTTCCTTTAGGACCTGCCCAGGGTACCTGTTCTTACGGCTTCCATCTCACCACTGGGGAAGGGTCCACACTAAAGTTGATTTTTTTTTTTTTTTTACCAGTTACTATGTGCCAATACTCAGAAAAATACAATTTCTGTGTCTGTGCCCCGAGATTGGCCCCGCTCTGCCTGGTTTGCACGTCGGGATTTGCAATGGCCCCAGAGGCGTGGGAGCCTGACGCCCCACCTCTCAGGCCTCCAGGAAGTCTCGTCCCAGGAGACAGTCTGGGTAAACGTGTTGTCCACTGCTTCTTGCTTGTCTTGGGCCTGACAGCTCATTCTCCTGACCACTTTTCCCAGGAGGTGTCCAGTGGTTGGGGTCTGTTTGCAGCCTGGCGGGTTTGACACGGCTGCTCAGTGCTGCTCAGTGCTGGTCTCAGGCCGGCGTGGACCGGAGGGCTGGCGGGCCTCGCCTCTGAGCTCCCTCCTGTCTGTCAGCCCGGCGCCCACAAGACCATGGCCTTCCTCCCACAGCATCACACTGCGGGCTCGGCTTGGCCACGTTGTCCGTTTAAACCTGTGTGAACCCCTCTTCAATTCTTCTCTTCTGAACTGAAGTCGGGGTGGGGGTGGGCTCCGAGGACCAGGGTGCCTGGTACCCTCTGTGAGGCCCTTTCAGCCCTCACACGTCCCCAGCAAGGCCAGGGACCCAAGTCCCTATCACAGAGGCAAGGAGACTCGAGGTTCATCACCAGGAGGCTATGGAGCCGGGTCCTTGCTGGGCACTGCATCTGGGTGCCGGCGTCCCACACCCCACGCTTGGCCCTGCCGTCTTGGGCTGACATCATGGACACTGGGGAAGGGATTTGGTGTGTGGGGACATTTCTAGTTCAATCCATGTCCCTCTGTAAGTGCATCTTTCTCTCCAAACACCACCTGCCCCAAGGCCTGGAGAAGATTGGGACATGGTGGCCTCAGGTCTTTATGACATAATCCTCAGAGTTTCCTTCGAGGAGTATCTACGGCCAGACTTTGGTCATGGAGAAGGTGCAGTACTTTCCCCCCTTGTGAGGTCTGCGAGGAGCCAAGGGATTCGCCACACGTGTGGTTTCAGCCCCAGATCTTTGCCGGATCCGGCCCCGGCCCCCGGCCCCTTGCACGGCCTGCCTCGCGGGCACCAGCTCCCCTCTGAGTGGGGGGACCGCACGGTCAGGTTTCTCAGAGTCTGTTGATAAGCCTGGGTTATAACCGCAAGAGACCTCTGCTGGGAAGCGGCTGTCGGCCGGTTGTCTGTGTGCACAGCTGGGCCCTGAAGCCACACGTCCCTGTCACCGCCTGGCCCTACCCCCCACCTGGCCCGGTCTGTGGGGGCTCTCCAAGCTGTCAGGGGCCCTGGTGAGAAGCCACGTGTGTGAGGACACTTTGTGCCCGTAGTCACACTGGACCTCTGTGGGCACCTGTGGGCTCTGACCTTGGCCTCCTCTGACCTCCGGGGTCCTGCTGAGCTCCCCGGGGACCCTGCCCAGGCCTCGCCTGGAGCCCTGGGACTGCTCGCGGCCCTGTTGTCCCGCTGCCCCTCGCCGCCCCCCCATCCGTCCCCCCTCGCCGTCCCCCCTCCGCCCCCCTCGCCGCCCCCCTGCTGCAGGTGGTCTGCTCAGGCTGGCGTAACAGGATCCGTGGGCTGGGTGGCGTTGGAAGGTGGCGGAATGTGCCCCCCCCCACCATAGGCCACTCTGGCATCACGCTCATTTTGAGCTGAAGAGGCTTGAAAAACAGCAGAGCAAGAAGGACACTGGCACCCCCCCTCCCCCTTTTCTTCTAGAAGCCGGAGACAGACCCGCACCCCGCACCTGGAGGGAAGAATCACTCTCATCACCAGAGACCCGGGGGTGGGGGCGAGAGATGCCTGCAGGGACCCCGACGAAACCGCCCCCGCCTGCCGTCCCTGCCCCTTGTCCCCGGCCTCCCGCAGCGGCCGCTCTCTGCCCACATGTGCTCGCGCCTGTCTGCTCGCAGGGTCCTCATTTCCCTGAGGCCCGTGTCCCCGCCTTCTGTGAACCGGGGGCCTGGCCGGTGACCCATGGGGATGGAGGCAGTTCCGCCTTCCCCACGGTGTGGACAGCACGGATGCATTTCCCACAGCCTGAGGCCGGGGGTCCAGCCTCCCGGTGTCGGCGGTGGGTTTCGTGTCTCGCCTCTTGGGTCCCAGGCAGCCGCCCCTCGCTGTGTGCTCACCAGCCTGTCTTCGGGGACGCGGGGACCCAGCGCCCGCTGCTGCCGTCTCGCCCTGTAAGGACACTGATCCTGTCGTGCCAGGACTCTACCCTCACGACTCATTCAGCTCTCGTTACCTCCGTGCACACCTGGTCTCCAGTAAGCCCCGCTGGGGGTGGGGTGCAGGCGGGAGACCGCATTCGGGCCACCGCACAGGTGATGCACGGATCTCACCTCTGTGTCCGTCCGTGGGCTTTCTCCTGCCAAGGCCCGGGTCCCCCGCCCGGGGGCCTCCACGTGGGCCTCCCACAGGCACGATGAACACACCGTGTGCCAGCCTGAGCCTGCTCTCTCTCCTGCTGCCCTGGATGACCTCCTCCACCTACATTCTCGGAGGCTTGTGTCTCCCACTGCCCAGCTGTTTGCATCAGAAGCCCCAGGCCCCCCCCACCCCCCATGACTTCCCACAGCCTTCGTGGCCATGTTCTGCTTCCTGGTGGTGGCATCCTGCTCTGCCCGGGGCCAAAGTGGTCAGCATCTCAGTCTTTCCCATGGCCTCCCCCTCAACGCCACGCTCTGGCTGAGAGACCCCTTTGCAGGTGCCCAGACCATGCTCTCTTTTTGTCTCTGGAATTTAGCATATGATTTTCCCCTCTTCCCTCCTACCAGAAGAGGAGTAGAGATTGGAGACTATGGGGAAAAATCCAGAAGGTGAATGTAAATAGGATGCAGGAGGAGTGTGCAAGCTTCGCGCACCATACACTGGGGTCCCGAGTTCCCAAAGAGAAAGAGGCTTGAGGCATATCACAGCTTCATTTTAACCAAATGGCCCTGTTGATCTGCTGCTTTGTCCCAGGGCTCACCCCCAGCGTCCCTCCTGCCCTCCATCACCCCAGTGACTGGCCGTCAACCTCCAGTGCCAGGCTCAGATATCACTTCTGTTCACGCACCACCTGTGCTCGGCTGTCTTGCATAGCTCTGTACAGAATGGCCCCTCCCTGTGCTCCTGGTGCCCGTGGAAGTGACGGTGGCCCCGAGCATGGTTAGGAAGCGATGGCTAAAGCACTCATGCTCCGCTGAGCACTCAGAATAGAGAGAAACTTCCTCAAGGTGATAAAAGGCGTGTTTGAAAAACTCTAAAGCCAATATCACACTGAATGCTGAGAAATTCCGTGCTCTATCTGAAGACCCGGAACGAGGGAAGGATGCCTGCTGTAAGCGTCTCTATTCTCCACTGGCTGGTCGGGTCCTACCCAGGGCAATGTGGCCAGAAAAGTAGATAAAGAAGTAATAAAGCGGCTCAGTGAACTCACAAACAAACAAACAAAAGAACAGGAAACAGTGGAGTGAAAATAATTGCTAAGCTAGCAATACTGTCTTCCCAGGATGAAGGCCAGTAGATTCCAGGAAAAGCCCCAGCTTTTCTACAGGAAGATACTATCCCCTCGTAAGAGAGACCAGCAAGAATGAAGATCGGGGAAGCAGTGAGTCTTGGGAGAATGTAGTGAATACCCTCTGTATGGGGTACGGACCATCTTAATAATCAGTTAACATAGGACAAGTCATCTTAGTCAGACCCCGGCAGGACGGTGAGCTCATTCCCCAACTCTCTCTGCTCTGTCGGTATCTCAAGGCAGCCGAGACCAGGCAAAGCATTCATTTTTTTAAAAAAAATTTCAATTGTTTTTAATTGTGTTTAAATCCAAGTTAGTTAACATATAATGTGATAATAGTTTTGGAGTAGAATTTTGTGACTCATCACTTACATACGACACCCAGTGCTCATCCCAACAAGTGCTCTCCTTAAGGCTCATCACCCATTTAGCCCATCCCCCACTCAGCACCCCTCCAGCAACCCTCAGTTTGTTCTCTGTATTTAAGAGTCCTTGGGGCACCTGGGTGGCTCTGTCGGTTAAACATCTGACTTGGGCTCAGGTCATGATCTCGTGGTTCACGAGTTTGAGCCCTACGTCGGGCTCTGTGCTGACAGTGCAGAGCCTGGAGCCTGCTTCAGATTCTGCGTTTCCCTCTCTCTCTGCCCCTCCCCTGCTCACGCTCTGTCTCTCTCTTTAAAAAATAAATAATAAAACCCAAAAAAATTTTTAAAAAGAGTCTTTCATGGTTTGCTTCATTCTCTGTTTTCATCTTATTTTTGCTTCTCTTCCCTTGTGTTAATCTGTTTTGTTTCTTAAATTCCACATATGCATGAAGCCATATATTTGTCTTTTCTGACAGACTTATTTACTTAGCATAATAGTCTAGTTCTATCCGCATTGTAGCAAATGAGAAGATTTCATTCTTTTTGATCTCCAAGTAGTAATATTCCATTGTGTGTGTGTGTGTGTATATATATATATGTATATATATATACACACACCATATCGTCTTTATCCCTTCATCAGTTGATGGACATTGGGCTCTTTCCATACTTTGGCTCTTGTTGCAAATGCTGCTATAAACACTGGGGTGCATGCGCCCCTTTGAATCAGCATCCTTTGCATAAATACCTAGTAGTTCAATTGCTGGGTCATAGGATAAGCTCTATTTTAATATTTTGAGGAAACTCCATACTGTTTTCCAGAGTGGCTGCACCAGTTTGCGTCCCCACCAGCAGTGCAAAAGGGTTCCTTCCCCTTTCTGTATCCTTGCCAACATCTGTTGTTTCTGAGTCGTTAATTATAGTCATTCAGACAGGTATCTTATTGAGGTTCTGGTTTGTATTTCCCTGAGGATGAGCGGTGTTGAGCATCTTTTCATGCATCAGTTGGCCATCTGGATGTCTTCTTTGGAGAAGTGTCTATTCATGTCTTTTGCCCATTTCTTCACTGGATTATTTGTTATTTCGGTGTTGAGTTTGATAAGTTCTTTATAGATTTAGGACCCTAGCCCTTTACCTGATATGTCATTTCCAAATATCTTCTCCCATTTCATTGGTTGTCTTTTAGTTTTATTGATCATTTCCTTTGCTTTGTTTTTTTATCGTGACGAGGTCCCAAGAGTTCACTTTTGCTTTTGTTTCCCTTGCCTCTGGAGACGTATGTCAAGTAAGAAGTTGCTGCAGCCAAGGTCAAAGAGGTTGTTGTCTATTTTTTCCTCTAGGATTTTAATGGTTTCCTATCTTACATTTGGGTCTTTTATCCATTTTGAGTTTATTTTTGTGTCTGGTGTAAGAAAGTGGTCCAATCTCATTCTTCTGCATGTCACTGTCCATTTTCCCAACACCATTTGCTGAAGAGGCTGTCTTTTTTCCATCGGATACTCTTTCCTGCTGTGTCGAAGATGAGTTGACGACGAGGGATGAAGTAGAAACCCTGCTTTTCCAGATATCAAGACCACAGTAATTGGGTCCAGGCTGTACTGGCCCAGAACGGACGTACAACAAATGCCTCAAAATAGGAACCAGAAATACAGATAAGCTTTGTCCTCACCTGACTGACAACAGAGCTGCTCTGCAAGACTGGCTCTCACTGTAAAATAAGGCAAGAATGGTGTTTACGAAACTGTTTGGTGTTATGCTCGTACTAATTAAAACCATAATGGGATACTGATAGCCAATGGCTAACATGTAAAACTAGAAATCCATAGTGTTGACAAGGAGATGAAGCAGCGGGGCGCTGATACACTCATGGACACGAACGTCAATTGGAGCAGTCAGTGCTGCGGAGAGAGATGAACACCCCCGGGCTCTAACCGTGCCGCCCTTAGGTAAATACCCAAAGGCAGCTCACACCCTAATGCAGTTGAAAATATATTTAAGAATGCTCAGCCCTTCAATCATTTGCAATAACTAAAAATTGGAAGCAGCAGAAATGTAGAATTTATGAGTCAAACAAAGAAAGCACAGCTCTACCCGTCGGCGCGGCCGAGTCTCACCGGTGTGGCGTGTTGTGTGCAAGCGGCTGGACGCGAAAGCTACCTTGGGGGGTGGCTCCATTTGTATGAGGGAGAAAACAAGTGAACCTACAGTTAGTGCTCACCATTGAATACCTATGTGGTGCTAATATAGGAAACGCGAGGAACCCAATTAGGTAGAGACAATCGATAAAGTGTCAGGAGGGAGCGGCCGAGCCTGAAGGGGCATTCAAGGGGTTTCTGGAATCCTGACAATGTTCTATTTCATGACTCGGTGCTTAGACATTGTTCGCTTTATAATAATGCTTTGTGTTGCACATCTAAGTAATTTTTTAAAATTAATGGTTGAAAATACAACACGGGCAAAATGAATGGCCAATCAGGACATTTCCCAAGGACCTCATGTGGAGACCTGCCATTCAGGACCCCACTGGGAGGAGGCTGGTGGCCACGTGGCTGGGCAAAATCAAACCCAGTGTCCTGGAAACAGAAACGCTGAGCGTGGATGGGAAGGTCCACGGAAGAGACCGCTCTGAGTTCCCGGATGCGGGTCACATTCCTTTGTTAAAGATGTTACTTAAGTCTTAGGCTGAAAAAGACCTGAGGAGTCCTTCTTCCAGCCTTTGAAAGACCGTTCAAACCAAACCTATGACTTTGGAAACCCTTTGAATTCTCTCCATTCTTATTTCTATCTGCCGTCTTCTATTGTTTACCATCTCGTCGTCCAGCTGTCTGGCTCTCCCTCCCCCTTGGGTGTCAGTGAAAAGGGACGAATAACAGTTTGGTACAAAGTTGTTATTTAAGAACTGAATTACGCAGAAAACAAAACGCGCAAACAAGCCGTACTGCAGCGTGGTAATTGGAGCAGAGCCCTCGGATTTGGAGTTCTCCACGTGAGGTCAAGTGTATTTTCCCAGCAAACTTTTTCCTCCTTGAAAAGACCATTTAGAAAATCTTAGAGGGGCACATTACCATTCCCAGAACAAGTGTAATTTTCATGGGTGATTTTGTTTCAAAGAGGAAACATTTTTCTAGCAGGGAACCAAACGCAGAGAGCAGTAGCACGTTAGGTCTAACGGCAAGCGATGTGAACAACATGTATAAATGTTTAATTTTGGCTCAGACTTGCCAGATGCAAATTTCCTATTTCCGCAGGCAGTGCAAGTACTGATCACTTATATGATTACTTTGAAACAGGGTCAACTTTTGGTTTAAGATAATATAGCTGAAATATTAAATATTTATGAAACAGAGTTGTTGCAGCAGGAGGTTGAGACCCGCGCGGCGGGGTTTGCTGCGGAGTCGTGGTCATCACCCGCCCTCTGCAAACCGCTCCTCCGTACTTCCCTTCTGGCTGTTGGTGGGGTCAGAGTGGGACAAGGTCATTCATTCTCCAGGGACAAACAAAGCCAAATGTGGATTTTTCCTGAATCAATTGAATTGCGAGAACAGAGTTGAAGTGAAACGTTTGAGCAATGGTGCAAATTGCTTCAATTAGCCCGTTGGCGTGAGCTTGTGCTGTGACCCATCCTTCCCCGGCACGAGAGGGTGCGGCGTCCTCTGCTCTTTGTCTGCTCGTCGGCACCACCGACCTGGTGGAGAAAAGCTGTCGGCAATGCGGCCCCAGACTCCTTCTAGACGGCCACCTCCGGCCCCTGCCTGCAGACTGGGGGCCTGGAGGGCTGCTGGGCAGCTGGGCCGCGTTAGCGAAGAGATTTCCTCTCCAGCTCGTGATGCTTTGGGAAGGCGAGCTATTACCGTTCATCTAAAACGTGCATAAGGGAGCGCCTGGGTGGCTCAGTCGGTTTAATGCCCGACTCTTGATTTCTTCTCAGGTCATGATCTCACAGTTCATGAGATCGAGCCCCATGTTGGGCCCTGGGCTGACAGTATGGAGCCTGCCAGGAACTCTCTCTCTCTCTGCCCCTCCCCCGATCATGGGCATGTTGCAGAGGCTCTCTCTCAAAATAGATAAATAAACCTAAAAGAATAAAACAAAGTGTGCACAAAGACATCATATATATGTACACATACATATATACTTTTATGTCCATGTATGTCCATGTAGGTATTATATGCATATTTACATATATGTATGGATTATATATACACTTACATATAAACTTATATGTGCATTTATATAATCCATACATACTTATATATGTTTATTCATACATAATACATACACATATTTATGTGCACCTATCATCTATGCATATTTATGTGGCGTATATCACATATACACACAGGAGTACGTGTATATACATTTATAGCTAAAGGTGTACCGACACGCACCTGCACGCTGGCGCTCGCCGTGGTCTGGGACAGTAAGGGTGGATGGAGACACCCCAGTATTTGCCATGAGTGTCCTGGTTCTCACTGACACTGTGGGATCCGAGCCCTGTGCTGGCCGTGCCCAGAGCTCATGCTCTTCTGTGGTGTTTGAGTGTGACGGGGACGATTTGGTGGTCACTGGGGACTTGGCAGAGCCTGCCAGCTCTGGTCCAGGCTCTGACAATGTCTGTGAGCCTCCTTTATCCTAAAACACCACACCGGGGGCCACGGGTCAGCGACAAATCAGCTGTCTATCGTGTTGGCCGCAATGACATGTGGTGGCTCCCCAGGAAACTCCCCCATGCAGCCGCTGCATCCGCCTCTCCAGGGGAGTGTAGTGACGGGGTACTGGGTACTGGGTGACCGAGCAGTTTGTCTTATTTTTATTTCCTACCTGTCCACTCCTCTTTCTGCCCCTCATCTCCCGGCAGATCAGCAGCGCGAGCGCGTGGCATGATCCCGCTCCCAGGACTAAGTGGCTCTGCTCCCTGGCTGCACACAGCGCCTTCTCTCCTACTTGGAGAACGCTCCGGAGCTCTCGCACGGCCCTGGCTTCCCTCAAGTCCCTGAGCAGCCTCTGGAGCTGTGCACAGAGATGTCCGCACGGTGGGGCGCACGCTGGCGAGCCGCCCGACCCAGTCGCGTCCCTGTGAGGCGGCTCAACACGTCCTTGGTCACATTGCTAAGGTAGACGTGCTGGGCGTGGGCTCTCTGTGGTGATTTGGGAGGTCTGGATTTTTCCAGAGACAGTTTTGTGAGACCCAGTCTTCTTACCTCCTTCTGAAATATTTTCCTGAAGTTCCTGATTTTCCTCATCTGGGAATGTATGATCCCCCGCCGTGCTCGCTCCGGACCCAGGCCCTGGGACACCTTGTCCTCACCGCTCTGTTCTCCAGAGGCCCCGGGCCCTGGTGCAGACCCACGTCCTATATGCAGGGCTCAGTGTTGTTGGCTCTCGGGGCCGGGGTCGTGGGATTTGTTGTTTTTTTTTTTTTTTAATTTTCAGACTTTTAAAAATAATTTCTTTTTGAGGGAGAAAGAGAGCACGCAAGTGGGCGAAGGGCAGAGAGAGGGGTAGGGGATCCCAAGCAAGCTCTGCACTGACAGCAGAGATCCTGAGGTGGGGCTTGAACTCACGAACTGTGAGATCATGACCTGTATTGAAGGCAGACACTTAACTGACCGAGCCCCCCGGGCTTCCCTGGCTGTTCTTGATTTAGAAGTGGATGGGTGTTGCGTCGTGGTGAAGGACTGTGGCCCTGAAGTTCACCGGTTTCGCTTCTATATTTCCACGCTCTGGAGTCGCTGCCTCTGTGAAAGTCTGCTCAGTGCTCTTCACTAGAACCCAGAAGACTAAGCGCAGATCCTGCTCCCCTGACAGACACGCGCGAGCAATGAGAAGTCTGTCTGGTGGATGGATCAGAAATGTCACTGCTAGGGGCGCCTGGGTGGCTTAGTTGGTTAAGCGTCCGACTTTCACTTGGGTCATGATCTCGCGGTTCGTGGGTTCGAGCCCTGCGTTGGGCTCTGTGCTGACTGCCAGCTCGGAGCCTGGAGCCTGTTTCAGTCTGTGATTTCCTCTCTCTCTGACCATCCCCTGCTCACACTGTCTCTCTCTCTCTCCTAGAAATAAATAAAACATTAAAAAAAAAAGAAATGTCACTGCTAGTCTGCAATCACTCAGAAGCGGCAGGTCTCCATTCATGTGGCGTGGGGGGAATGAGCAGGTGCCTTTGGCGGTGCTGTGACGGAGGACGCTGTGACCGGGGAGCCCGAGGGAGCACAGTAAGTACCTGCACTGCGGCAGAGCATCCCGCACACGACCCACCTGCTCTCAACTTTCTTCCACAGGGGCTGTTTCCCGTAACTTTTCTGAGTACCCACGAGGAGTTGTCACATTGCAGGACTCCATTTGCTGCTGTCCACATCCAGTTCACAGCCGCGGACATTCTAGAAGGATCAGGTTTTCTCCAGAATGCAGTGGAATATCTGCCTGTCTGTGTCTCCCAGACCTAGGCTGGCACTTCAAAGGCTGTCAAGTTCCCTGCCTTACCAGTCCTCCCTGAGCTCCCGACCAGAGGGACCCTCCCCTGTGCTCCCGACCAGAGGGACCCTCCCCTGTGCTCCCGACCAGAGGGACCCTCCCCTGTGCTCCCAGAGGGACCCTCCCCTGCTCCCGACAGGAGGGACCCTCCCCTGTGCTCGACCAGAGGACCACTCCCTGTGCTCCCGACCAGGACCCTCCTCCCCTGACCCTCCCTGAGCTCCCGACCAGGGGGACTCTCCCTGCTCCCGACCAGGGGGACCTCCCCTGTGCTCCCGACCAGGGGACCCTCCCCTGTGCTCCCGACCAGGGGACCCTCCCCTGCTCCCGGCCAGGGGGACCCTCCCCCTGTCCTCCCCTGTGCTCCCGACCAAGAGGACCCTCCCTGTGCTCCCGACCAGAGGACCCTCCCCCTGCTCCCGACCAGAGGGACCCTCCCCTGTGCTCCAGAGGACCCTCCCTGTGCTCAGGGGACTGGCCCTCCAGAGACCCTCCCTGAGCTCCAGATGGGGACCCTCCCCTGAGCTCCAGATCAGGGGGGACCCTCCCCTGAGCTCTAAACCACGGATGGAACCCAGCGTGCTCTGGTCCTTTCTTGCAGGTGTGAACACTCAAAGGCCAACTCACCCGATTCTTCTATAACTGAGACGCTCACTGGGTTTTCACAGAGGGCTCACAGTCAAAGCAGATATTGCCATTTCTGCAGGCTGTGGCTTCCTTCCCCGACACCGAGTTCAGCTGGAGTTTGGAGATATCAAAGAGCTGTATTTAAAATAAGTCCTTTGGCAATTGATACAGATAGTCCTATATTTAAATACGATTTGGGATGAGAGAAAGTGCAGTCGAGGCATGGTGAATAAAACATAGATTTGATTACGAAGCTCCACAAACACTTCTGAGCCTGTGAGGAGCGAGAAGACTTCGGGAAGCACAGCTAGAAACGCAGTGGTAAGATGTCTTCACAAAGAACTCGTTGCATAGCACCTGGAGGCTCCAGATCGGTTTGCCACAGAGGTGGACCGCACGCCTCTGAGGCCTCCAGGAGCCCCTGCGGAGGCTCAGTCCTCCGTGATTGCTCGCTGCCGTCTTGCACAGGGGACCCTGGGCCTGGGAACTGCTGGCCGACCCCCTTCTGTGAAGGGGCGGCATCCTGCCCAGACCGCGGTGTCCCAGGTGCCCCAAGGACCAGGGGCTGCCCGTGTGGGAGAGAGGGGACCTCGGCTTGCCCTGTGAGGAACGAGAGACGCGGGGTGAAACCCTGTACAAAACTGCCTCCAGGTTGAGACCGGGGTGTTCTCCCGTCAGTCAGTTTACCTCCTAGGACTTCATTTTAATGATCTAAATGGCTGTCACTTTCAGTTTTGGAGGAATTTCAACTTTAGAAGAAGGTTGCAAGAGGAGCGCAGAGCACTCCCGTCTCACTAATTTTTATTTTGTCCCATAAACATTATTAATCTCTCTTCTCTCTCTCTTTACTTTATATTAAGAGTCTGCAGGCACCTGGGTGGCTCAGTTGGTTAGGTGTCCAACTTCAGCTCAGGTCATGATCTCGCGGTTTGCGAGGTCAAGCGCCGCGTCGGGCTCTGTGCCGACAGCTCGGAGCCTGGAGCTGCTTCAGATTCTGTGTCTCCCTCTCTCTCTCTCTCTCTCTCTGCCCCTCCCCTGCTCACACTCTACCTCTCTGTCTCTCAAAAAATAAATAAACGTTAAAAAAAATTTTTTTTAAGTCTGTAAGTCCGTACTTATATAATGATATTCACAGAATATTTATTGTCATAGTACTGGTAGGACAATGATGTGTTTTAACACATATTTTAAAAATTAAGTGGCTTGAAATACTTTAATATTATTATTGATTTTGACATTCAAATGGCCTCAGATTTACTCACCAGGAGCCCCTCAAGCTGGTTTTCTCCGTGCACTGACAGGTTCCCAGTCTTTTTGACCATTCTTGGTTTTATTTTATTTTCTGTTGCACAAAAATATGTTGCAAGCTTAGCTTATATTTTCTCTGACCCAGCCGAGGAATCAGTTACTTACTGAACTTACTTATCCTGTTAATGGGAAACCGTATTTAGAAACCAAGATCTACATGCTAGATGGGCTCATTGCTAAAGGGGGGTGGGGGTGGGGAGAGCCATTGATCTGAGATTCTCAAGCAACAAAGCACAGAAACATCCAACGTCTCCGTCAGTCTTTCGTCTGCTTCTGCTCGTATCTACTTCTCTGTCTCTAAACCAGGAGGCCTCCGCTCCATTCAGGCACAATGGGGGTCGGGGTTCTTCTCAGCCTCCTGCGTGACATGTTTGTGTCTTCCTCTGCCAACAGCGGGAAACTTAGCACCTCGTGTCGTCCTGGCATTTCCCGACTTGCTCAGTCCTACGAATACAGAGAGCATTTTCAGAATTGCTGATTTGTTCCACTGTGGAAAACAAACCTCCTGAGGACCTCTTCTTCCCTCCCTGAATTAATAGAAAATGAGAAAAGATGTGCAGAACAATGATGTTTGGCTGTTTAAACAGTAAATAGCACAGGGCCAGAGCAATACCTGAAGGAAGGGAAATGAAGCCATTCCATTCCGTAGCCTACTGCTTGGACGTTTCCAGGCGGAGCCACAGAAAAAGGGACACTGGGTGGTGGCTGCAGGTCTGGGAAGCAGAGGCCACCAGGGTCTGCCGTACGGAGCAGCAGCGTGGAGCTCCTGAACCTGCAGGGGTCCTCGGGGGTCTCGCTGCCATGTCCGTATGCGACTGTGTGGGGGTGCATCGCCCTGGGCTGGGGAAGGGATTGGTGCAAAGCATTAGGACAAGCAATTCCTGGAACTCACACAGATACAGAAGACCTCGTATTCTTACCAACAAGATTGGAGAGACCTCCTACTATGGGACACTGGACAGAGTCCCCAGAAGGTATTGCCTTAGAAGTTAAGTTAGTTCCAGATGAAAGGCTGCTTGGGACTTTTTGCAAAAAAGCTTAAAAGTATCCTCAAAATTAATCACTCTGATTTCAAGTAATATCACTGTGTTCCAGACCAGAAGTTAACACTCCTTAAAGCAGTATAGCACCAATGACATTAAAATTCACAATGGCTGCCATCCAACCAAAATACCAGTTATGCAAATAAGCATGAAGATAAAGCCCATAACAGGGAGGAAACTATTGATAGAAACCTTCCCAGAAATGACAGAGATTTTGGAATTAGCAGATAAGGGCATTAAAACAGCACGTGTACGCACACCCACACACTAGTGACCTTGAAGATGTAGCCTTAGAAACTGAACAAAATGAAGCATAGAGAGAAGAGGAAGAACAGAGCATTGGGACTTGCGAGAGGATGTCAAGTGGTCTAAAAACAGTGTAATTTGGATCCTATACACAGACAACAGAGAGAAAGGGGTGAAGAAAAATTATTTGAAGACATAATAGCTGGAAAATTTTTGAAATTTGATGAAAACTATAAATTCATAGATTCTGAAAGCTCATCAGATCTCCAGCAGAAGAAACATGAAATCACATCAAGTCACAAATGGCTAAAAACCACAAATCTTTAAAGCAGTTTATGTAAGAGAAATACAGGTACGTATTACATAATTACAGAAGATGTGCAAAGACAAGAATGGTAATACGTTTTGCATCAGCAACGTGGCAAAGCCAAGAGAAAATGGAGTGAGAGCTTTAAATACCGAACGAGAAGTTGTCTCAGCTGAGACTTTTACACCAAGAAGACATCTGTTGCAAATGAAGGTGGGCTTCTTTTCCTCCGCATGATAGGCTAAGAACCTAGCAGACAGCATTCCCCTCCAGAGAACAGTGTGATCCAGAGCACAATGCAAGAAGGCTATGCCCGAATGCGCTGGGAAGTGGACAGAATTTAGTAGTCTAGACGGAGGGACACTTGCATCAGGAGTAGAGCCATGAGATCACACGAGCACGTCTCTGTCCCTGAGGCTAACCCTGTGCTCAGCGCAGCCGGCACACAGGTGCAATGGCAGCACGGTCCTACCTGCAAAACCTCATTACAAACACTTCGGGGATAGGAGGACCATCACAGGGAAGAGCCAGACTTCTTCCTTAGAAGACTCTGTCCAACCGCCATCTCTGATTGAGACTTGAAGCACGCAGGTGCGGAACAGACTCGGCGTAGCTCGGTGAAAGCCAAGGTGCGTGAGCTGAGCTGCCTCCCAGGAGAGAGCAGTTCAAACCCGGCCAAGGAAATGACCTGCTGAGACACAGAAAACCGTGGTTTTCACAGAAAATCACAGGTTCTGGGATCTCAATACCTTCACACTTGTGGTTTCCAAAATGCAATCCAAAATCACATGACATGTGGATAAAACAAGAAAATGAAATACATTCTCAAGAGACAGGAAAACAAAATGATTTAACTAGACTCTGGCATCAACAAGATGCCAAAACTATATAGTAATTATCCCAAACAAAGTTAAGGAAACACATTTTAATTTTACCTTCATTTATCCTACTATAACACTCTTCCTTTCTTTGAATAGATCTGCATTTCTGGCTCATATAATTTGGTTTTTCTTGAGAGGACTTCTTTCTCAAAACATTATTTTTTTAACATTTATCCTGATTTGAGAGACAGAGGGAGACAGAGCACAAGCAGGGGTGGGGCAGAGAGAGAGGGAGGCACAGAATCTGAAGCAGACTCCAGGCTCTGAGCCGTCAGCACAGAGCCTGACGCCCGGCTCGAACTCAAGAACCGTGAGATCATGACCTGAGCTGAAGCCAGATGCTTAACCGACTCAACCTCCCAGTTCGCACCAAAAGAACTTTTATTTCCTGTAAGGCAGGTCTAACTGGCCACAAGCTCCATCAATATTTGTTTGTCTGAGAAAAATCTTAACTCTCCTTCACTTCTGAAGGAAATTTTGCTGGCTACGGAATTCTAGGTTGTTGGCTTTATTTCTTCAACAGCAAACATTCCCCTCCAATCTCTCACTTTTTTCATTGTTCCTGAGGACAAGTCTGGTGTGATTCTTACGCTTGTTCCCCTGCAAGTGGGACGTGTCTCCCCTCCCCCTCCCCACTTCTTTCAAGATTTCCTCTTGGTCTTTGATTTTCTGAGGTTTGAGTATGATGTACAAAGGCATTATATTTATCATACGGGTCATGTTCTCCGAAATTCTTAGATCAGTGGTTTGGTGTCGGTCATTGCCTTTGGAAAATGCTCAGCCATTATAACTTCAGACATCGGTTGTATTCTTTCTTTCTTTGTATTCAAGTGTCCTCATGACAAAAATGTTACCCCTTCTGTAATTAGCTCCTAGTTCTTGGACATTCTCTTTCAATTTTTCCATTCTGTTTTCTCTCTGCCTCTCAGCTCTAGAAGTTTCTATTGACAGATCTTCAAACTCACTGATTCTTTCCTCTGCCGCATCCAGTCTGCTGAGCCCATCAAAGACATTCTTCGTGTCTATTACAGTATTTTTTATTTCCTTCATTTCCTGTTGATTCTTTCCTACAGTTTAGGAAGCCCCCACCCTGTTCCCGCAGGCTGCCCACTTTTCATTAGAGCTCTCAGCCCAGTCTTGAGAGTTATTTGAAGTTTCTAGTCTGATAATCCCCACATCTTTGCCACACCCGTGTCTGGTTCTGTCCTTGGTTTGTCTTTTCCATTTGTGTATTTTGCCTTGCCCTGTGCCTTGTAGTGTTTTTCAAAGCCAGGCACGATGTACTGGGTTAAGGGAATCGAGGCAGTGTGTGACGCCACAGCGGGTCAGAGGCCAGATTTCCCCTGGCGCCTGGTGTCCCTGTTCCTGTTCCTCTGCTGTCTCTGGGTTGCCCTGGAGAGTTTTGAAGCAGAGTCTGGGGCTTTCAGCTCCTACAGGTGTAACCCCTGTGTTACAGAAGAGGTGGTTGATGTGGTGTTGAGGTGGGAGGAGGGTGTGTTCTGCAGTTCTGTGATTGGGGCCAGCCCCGAGTGGGAACGTCCCCCCCCCAGGTTGGCTAGGCTTTGGTGGAATTAGGTCAGACTCAGGTAAAGCAGTTTTTCCTGAGGGCAGAGCCCTTAAGGAGAACAGAATGTTCTGGACATACTTCAAAAACAGGCTTTCCTTTCCTCTGCGAGAGGCCCTAGGGTTTTTCTTGGATCTTCATGGTGAGAATCTGGTAGCTGGGGCTCCTGGAGGTGGAGCCCACAAAAGTGTGCTCCTCCCCAAACGGAGACTTCTTTCATGACCATTTTTATTTTAAAATTTGAGGTATAACTTGGTTTAAAGAAAAGCTCTGCAGAGAGCCAGAAAGTCTGTAGTTAAATGAAATATTCAGGAGACGAGTGTATCAGCCCAATGGACGAGACAGGATGGAGCAGGTGAACTTGAGGACATCAACAGAAATTATGCAAGAGCAAACAGTTTTTTGTCTTTTTAAAGAATGAAGCCTGAGTGCCTTCTTAGATTAAAGCAAAGATTTCCACACGCATAGAATTGATTGCCAAAAGGAGAGACAAGAGAGAATGAGGTACAAATATTCAAGAACTAGTTGAAGATGTACTGTCCAAATATTCTATATCTGACATGAAACGGAGAGAAATATAAAGGAACGCCAAGAAGAAAAAACATAGAAACCGCTGCCTGAGCGCATCATTATCAAACTGTTGAAACCAAAGATAAAGAGCGAATCTTGAAGGCAAGGAGAGAAAAATTGCATGCTACTTACAAAGGAGCTATGATGCAATTAATGGCTGGCTTCGCATCAGAAACGAAGTGAGACAAGAAAACAAAGCAACGTTTATAAAGTGCTGAAGGCAAAAAATAAACTCTATTCAGGGTTCTATTCTTCAAACATTGTTCAGTGAAAACATTCTTCAAAATTAAGGTAAAATAAAGACATTTTCCGATAAAGAAAACTGAAAAGAATTTGCTGCCAGGAGACCTCTGCTGTAAGAAATGCTGACCTAAGTTATTCAGCCTGAAAGGAAATGCCACTAGATAGAAAATTGGATCTTTCAAAAAGAATGAAGAACATCGGAGATGGTAAACATCCCTGGTCTATTTCACAACCCATAGAAAATACGCCACTAACACTGAACTTTACTGTATGCAAGTTAGGTGGTTACGACAAACACTGGGGACCCCAGGACAGAACATAGACTGTGACAGATATATCTACCTGTGCTACTAACGTAGCATATCCACATTGAGGGGGGAAGAGGAGAGAAGGGTCTCTAATTTCGTTGTTTGCTCTGAATACTGTAAGTCTAAAGATGGAAAGAACTGCATGTGAGCATTGTTCTCTGGCGGGCACATGTCTTTCTCAAATAGGTATGATTCAGCAAGTCTGAGCTAGTTTACATGTTTTCTAGGGTTGAATACATGAGTAAATAAACTGTAGATAAAGGAAGCCAAGTTTCTCAATGTGAGAAAGGAAGGTATAGGTAAGTAGGGGAAAGCTACATACCCTGTGGTGGTGAATGAGAGTCAGAGATGCCAGGAGTTCATGTTTACTTTCATGTTTGTGCAGATAAACGCAGAGCCAGTTAAGGCACACGGACTGTTCCAAAAGACAAATCGTGGTGTGATGCTAATTGTTTAACAGCTGGCTCTCTGAAGCCCTGATGTGTAGGGTTGGCCAATTTCTGTGGTGTAAATATTCCCACTGTGCCTGATTTCGAGCTACCAACACGATGTCGCTTTACATCATGTTGGGAAGAGAGGTGCACAGTTAACTTAGTGAGCCGGTAGTACTGGGGCCAACATTCTCCTGGAGAATAACCATACCTGGGCCACAAAGTTCTCAATACATTTTAGAGGATTGAAAATGCAAATATGTTTTATAACACAAGCAAATTGTACAAATAATACAAATAATCAATAACTGAAATATATCTGGAAAAATCCTCAAATTTTTAGAAATTAAACAACATTCTCTTTGTGTGTGTTTATCAAGAAAGAAGAAATACATCCCAACTCAATTTATGAAGCTGGTATTACGCTGATACCAAAATCAGAATAATATATATTCATGAAGAATATTGGCATGTGGTTTTACTCTCTTATAAGTCATACTTTCTTGAAGAAAATAAAACTATATGCCAATCCTCCTCATGACCATATATGTAAAAATCCTCAACAAAATAATAGCAAGTTGAAGCCCGCCTTATATTAAAAGGTATTTCAGCTTGATCAAGTGAATTTCATTCCATGAATTTAAGGATGGTTTAACATTGAAAAATCAATCAAGGTAATTCAGCATAATTATAGAGTCAAAGTGAAAAACATATGATCATCTTAAAAGATGCAGAAAATGCATTCAATAAAACTCAACCTCCATTCATGATAAAAACTCCTAGAAGTCTAGAAATAGAAGAGACCTTCTTGACAGTATCTAGAAAAACTTACAGCCAACATCACCCTTCATGGGATAAGACTGAACCCCAGCCCCTCTACCCCCAAATTGCTAGTGTAAGGAGGGAAGATAAAGAAATAAATACAAAAGTCATTTATATTGGAAACCAAGGAGTAAAGCTCTCTTTATTCACAGAATACGTGATGTTTAAAAAGAAATCTTGATGCATCTACACAAAAATAAGCTACTAAAATTAATGAGCTAATTTAACAAGGTCACAGGATACTGCCAGGCCCATGTACAAAAAATTAATTGCATTTTTATATTTTATAAATAAGCAATTATAAATTAAACATTAGGGGTACTATTTTCTAGAGAATCCAAAAATGAAATATAGTAAATAAAAAAGATGTTTATATTAAACACCTGCATACTCAACCATGTATCCCCAAATATGAAATTCTTAGAATGGATTGAAGAACATATATGCATGATATATAAGCTGACAATAATAAAATACTCCTGATAGAAATTAAAAAAGACCCACATAAATGGAGAATTGATCCCATGTTCATATCACAGAAAGTTCAATATTGCTGACATGTCAGTCTTTCCTAAATTGATCTGTAGATTTATACAAGCTCCATTAAAATCCTTGCAGGCTTCATTTCCTAAAATTTATGTGGAAATTCAAAAGACTTCCAAAAACTTTGGGGAAAAGTACAAGTTAGAGGAATCAGACCAACCAATTTCAAGTTTATTGTGTAAGTCTACAGAGGTCAAGTGTGGTGCTGGCCTACAGACAGACATAAATATCAAAAGGGCGGAATGTGTGTGTCGTTACACACAGGTAGATGATCATGTATTTGATTAGCTGATTAGTTGATTTTCAGCAGATGGTGCCAGAATGTGTGTGTGTGTGTGTGTGTGTAATAGGCCTCCATCTAAATATTAAAAGTATAAAAGTTGTTAAGAAAGCATTGGTGATAATTTTGTGTGACCTTGAAAACCTTGAAAGTAGACAAAAGTTTATTTCTTAGGACAAAGAAAGAACAGACAAAAGAGTAAAAATGCATAAATTTGATTTCATGAACATTTTTAAAAATTCCTTTCGGGGTGCCTGGGTGGCTCAGTCGGTTAAGTGACTGACTTCGGCTCAGGTCATGATCTCATAGCTCATGAGTTCGAGCCCTGCGTTGGGCTCTGTGCTGACAGCTCAGAGCCTGGAGCTGCTTCGGATCCTGTGTCTCCCTCTCTCTCTCTGCCCCTCCCTTGCTCATGCTCTGTCTCTCTGTCTCTCAAAAATAAATAAATACATTTTAAAAAAATAAATAAAAATTGCTTTTCAAAAGATGTCATAAAGAAAATAAAAAGGTGAGCTATACAGGAAGAAAACATTTGCAAAACATACCTGATAAAGGTGTGTCAACAATATATAAGGAAGTCTTACAACTCAAAGTAAGACAGAGGACCTGGTAAAAGAAGGGCAAACATTAGAACATATGCTTTATCAAACCACGTGCAGGAAACATGCTAACATTAATATTTATTTAGGGAAAGGAAAACTAAAACCACCATGAGATGCCTTTTCACACCCTTCAGAACAGTTGCCGTGATAAATACTGACAGTATCACGTGTCGGCAGGATGTGAAATAAATACGACTCTCGTGCATTGCTGGTGGGACTGTAAGATGATACAGAACTTCAGGAAGGAGTTTAGTAGTTTTTATTTAATAAAGTTAAATACATACTCAATATACAACCCAGGGATCCCACTTCTCAGGATTTGCTCAAGACCCATGAAAACCCGTGTCCCCGCAAACACCTGTGCGTGAGTGTTCACAGAGGAAATGTTTATAACTGTCCCAGCTGGAAGGGGCCCAAGGGTGTCCACCAGCTGCAGCTTGTACAAAGCATGGAGGACCCGTCCGGGGCAGTACTCTTCGGCAGCAAAAGGAACAGCTAGCGAGAGCACATCCACGTGGGAGCTTCAGTAATGAACTGAGTGGGCAAGTGGACCAGGCACAGAGACTCCATGCCAAATTATTACGGATCCCCCCAAATTCTAGTGATCGAAAGCACTGGCTGCCCAGGGATACGGTTAGGGAAGTGGCTTGTGCTGCAGAGGGGAGAGGAAGATATTTGTGGGGAAGGGGTTGTTTTATATCGAGATTATGGAGATTGTTAAATCTGTGCATTTGTCGGGGTGCCTGGGGGCTCAGTCGGTGGAGCATCCGACTTCAGCTCAGGTCATGATCTCACGGCTCATGGGTTCGAGCCCCACGTTGGGCTCTGTGCTGACGGCTCAGAGCCTAGGGCTACTTCGGATTCTGTGTCTCCCTCTCTGTCTGCCCCTCCCCCATTCATGCTCTTTCTCTCTCTGTCTCAAAAATTAAACATTAACAAATTTTAAAAAATCTATGCATTTGTCAAAACTTGCTGAATTGGGCACTTAAAATGGTGATTTAATTGTATGTAAATCATGCTTCAATAAAACTGATGAAAGAATATTATGCAAAAAACCAAAACGATCCCTGTGACAAAAAGCCTGGGGAGCTGGTCATCCATGTCCCCCCGGGGGTCAGTAAGCGTGGGCAGCAGCCAGGGGTCTTTCCCGGTGTCCCAGGTCACACTCGCCCAGGACACACTGTCAGACTCCGCCTTGCGCGTGATGAGTCCCAGTTGCTCGGGGGCGGGTCCTGCTCCCTGGACTCTTGCCAGGAGCCCGGCTCTCTCTATCCTGCGGAGTCCCTGAATCCTGGAACCGTCCATCCCCAGGGCTGTCCTCCGCAGGGGCCACGGGAGGGGCTCAGGAGCCCGAGTGGATTCGGAGCACAGGATCTCTCCCTTCCCCACGGCCCGGGGTCCATGCCAGGGAAGGTTTCCACATTCCGTGGTCCAGCCCCACTCAGAGAGCAGCGCGGGGCCAGTTTCCTGCTTTTCCCTCCTGGGCCTGGTGCCCGTTGTCACTGATCCTGTGTGTCGGCCTGGCCCCCGGGACGTCAGCTGTCTGTGCGACCGGCCCCTTGCTGGAGGAGCAGACAGGGTCATGGCGTGGGCATGGAGGCCTCGCCCCGCCCGCTCCCCACATCCCCCGGCTGGCCCCACTTCCGTGCTGTCTGGGGTACCGTCTACAGGGACCTCACTGACCCAGCAGCCAAAGGAAAGAAGGATGAAGAGCAGGTCTCGGCCTCCACCTGGGGCACAGACCTCATGTGGCCGATGGGCAGTCAGCAGCCATGACCCCGGTCGTGGTTCTGGACCCTCAGATCGGCCCGTGTCCCCAGGGAGGCCTCAGCATTCTCACGATGAAGTGAACTCAATTCATGTGATACTGAGAACGTTGTCCTCGGGGGGAGAGGGATGGGGCCCGGCCGAGCACCAGACAGCCCCAGAGAGACGACACGTGCGGTCACACGATGAAAGGTCCAGGACATGGTGCCGGTCCCACGGTCAGATCCCACGTCTGGGATCCAAGCCCCGTGTCCCCGTGACTGGGCAGGACGCTGCTGCTCTGAGGCCTCAGTGGCTTCACAGCACACAGACACAGGAGCAGGGAGGTGGCCGTTGGCGGGACTCCGGTTACTTGGGGGCGGAGGTCACGGGGCATCCGTGGGCTTGGGGGTCCACCAGAGCCGTGCCACAGTTCACACCCATCACATGAAAGACAGTTAATCCCAATGTGAGCTTTATCTTCCAGAATGTAGTTTAGTCCAAACTCTTATGACTATGCAGCTTGTGTCTAAAACACCCTTTCTGCAGGTAACTGGGGACCTCGCTGAGCGCCTCCTGTGGGCGACAGGGGGAGCCTCGTGACCCGGCCCGCCCGCAGGGCAGCCTGGGAGATTGGCGCATTGCAGACTTGCTGCGTCAGAGACAATGATCTGAAGGCACAAAACCGTTGCAAACTGGGGCATTTGAATAATGGGCCCTCCCCCTTCGAGCATCTCTGGCATCTGCAGATGACGTTAGGATGTCCCTGTCCCAAACCTGGAGAGAGGGTCCAGCATCTGTCTCTGAAGGTTCAAGCACAGCCCACGTTCCCACGAAACCCTCCCTGTCACTGTGTGTCCTGAGCGACTACAGAGCTGAGAACACTGTCCTGTCTCCGTCCCTAAACCACGTCCCCTGCACCGCTTCTCTGCTGGCCCAGAGGACTTCTGCCTGAAGGCAGCTCGGCTCATTAAGGAAGCAACCAGGGCAGGGGGCAGGCAGTTCTGGGGCCTGATGAGATACCCCTTCCCCGACCGCATTGAGGCCTGCGCCCAGAGGGAGAGGCAGAGTCAAGGACAGGGAGCTCACCGTGTGTCCGAGCTGCCGTCCTGTGGGCACTGAGCCCAGACGATGGTCACGAGGTGTACACTGCCAGAGCCAGAAAAGATTACATTTTGAGGTCAAAAGGCAAAGGCCCCGAAATAATAAGGCGCAGAGATGGAAGAGACAGTGTTCCCAGCAAATGAGAGGAGTTTTCGTGTTGGAAGGGAACACGTTCCCGGGGCGCGGGCCAGAGCTCTCCTGTGCTCGGGGGCTCCCAGGAGGCGGGGCTCCAGAACAGAGGCTGCGCCAGGCTGGGTTCTTCACCAGGGGGCTGGCGGGCTACATGCTCACTGGAGCCGGCACAGCTTCGTGGGGGCCAGCGTGCCCCGAGTGTGGCCCTGGGGGTGGTGTCCGCACGGCTTCTGTGTCACTAGAGCAGCACAGTAGGGCTGAGGGGGCGGGGCCCGCAGAGACTGGAGCTGGCAGGAAGAGCACACAGGGTCACCCACAGAGGGGTGCCGCCGTGGTCGCAGACGGCTGGGAGGGGCCCCACGTCCCTGACGCCAGCGACGGTCCGTGCTGGTGCTACAGACCAGGCCCCGCTCCCTGATGCCAGAATGTCAGCCAGGCGTTCCTGGCGCCCAGGGCGTCCCGATGGCGCCCAGGGCGTCCCGATGCCACCCTGGAGATGCTCTGAAGATAGTGAATATCGAACGAGAGAGGAAAACATTCACCTTGAAATTGGCAAGAGTCAGTAATTGCCTAGGAAATGAAGGTCTGTGGACTGGAGTATTTTCAGGAAGAGGGAAGCGCAGTTATACGTCACACACTTGTGAGCTCTTAGAAGCATCCTCAGTATGTTGTCTCCAATCGCTGTGCCCTGGCTCCGGAGCCCCCTCCCTGCACATCAGCCCCCAGGGATTGCCGATGCCGCTTGCGGCCTCCAGTCTCCGCAGCTCCTGAGGGACTCCGGTGCCTCCTGCTTCTCACTCTGCTGGGTCCTTTCTAGCATCGAGATGCAAGCAGTGTCAAGATTGCCTTCTGAAAGGAGCGTTCCACGCCCTTCCTTCCTCCTCGTGGAATGGAGTTCCGGTGGCTTCCACCTGGCACGGGGCCCGGGTGTGGAAGACTGGACTCCTTGCCTTGAGCTCCGGGGCCCCTTTTCCTGATGGACAGTTAGGCTGTTGAACATCAGCGTCGCCTTCACCAAGAGCTGCCACACTTCAGAACGAGTTGTGGGTTTAATGCGTAGCGAGGCCCCGTGGGAGAGGGATTGATTTTCTGAAATCCAAAGATGCAGGGCAGTGACTCCGACGCACACGGTACGGGCAGTCAGGTATTCCTCCGTCCCAGCTGTGTGGAAGGAAGGGGTGAGAATAGCGTTGCTCAGCAGAAATGTCTTTAACCGTTCCGTTCTAGAATCAGCCCAGCAATTTCATGTGATGTCAACCAATTAATACTTCTCGAGTCCATCCTGTGTGTTAGGCATGGGAGGGGTGTGCGTGTGCCTGTGCATGTATGTGTGTGCCTGTAACCATGTGGAAAAAATTATCTGTTTAGTGGAAAGGCTGACTTTTTCCCTGCCCAGAGGAGTATATGGAGACATCCTGGAGTGTTTGGTTAAAGGATACAGTGGTGACATCATTCAGGATGAGTGATTACAGCCGACATTGAAGAAAAGACACCCTATGTGGTGCTCACTTAAGCTTTTCTCCCAATAGATGTGGGGGCTCCTCTATGGGGACCCGGGCATCCCCAGGCCGCCACTTCTCAGGTGTGTCTTCTTGCTCCGTCTGTGCTTGCTCTCGTCCCGGGTGGTTGGTGCCTCGGTCGTCCAGAGCAGGTGCGCACAGGGCCGCCTTCTGCGGAGGGTCAGGGCTGTGGCCTTCGCCCGGGCGCCTCGTGCCATCACTGCAGAAGCGTCCCCAGAAAAGGCCGTAGCCGGCCGCAGGCGCACCTCGCTCCACCGCGGCTGGCTTTGTGGCGCTTCACAGATGCTGCACATCCGACGGACTGGAGGTCTGTGGCAGCTCTGCATCCGGCGTCTGTCCGTGGCCTCTTCCAACGTCTGTCCTTGGCCTTTTCCCAACAGTATTTGCTCCCTTCGCATGTCTGTGTCACATGTTGGTCGTTCTCCCAATATTTCAAACTTTTCATGGTCATTATGTTTGTTATTCGGACCAGAACGCTGGCTAGCATTTTGTTGCATTTTCACATACAGGTTTGTGCACTGTTTTCTTGGGCGCGCTGCTGCTGCACACTGAGCGCCTGCGGTTTGTGCGAGCACGACTTTTCTCTGCACTGGGAAACTGAAGTCACTTGCCTCGCTTAGTGGTGGCGTTTGCTCTGCTGAGCGCTCGGGCCGGACCACAGCGTCTCTGGGGCCTGTGCAGCCTGCTGGGGGCGCGAGTCCAGCTGCCGATGGGTTTCTGGGGACGGCTTCTCAGCGTGGGCAGTTACTGAGGTCGATGTGTGCGTGTGTGAGTGTGCTTGTGAGCGTGTGAGTGTGTGCTTGGGAGTGTGTGTGAGTGTGCTTGGGAGCAAGTGGGAGTGTGCCTGAGAACAAGTGTGTGAGTGTGCTTGGGAGTGTGAACATGCTTGAGAGTGAGTGTCAGTGTGCTTGAGCACGTGCGTGAGTGTGCTTGAGAGCAAGTGTGCTTGAAAATGTGTGTGACTGTGTGTTTGGAAGCACTGGGTGTGAGTGTGCAAGTGTGCCTGAGAATGGGTGTGAGTGTGCTTGAGCACACGTGTGAGCTTGAGAGCAAGTGTGTGAGTATGCAAGTGAGTGTGCTTGAGAGTGAGCGTGTGAATATGCTTGAGTGAGTGTGTGAGTGTGCTTGAGAGAGAGTGTGGGTGTGAGTGTGGTGGTGGCAGCAGGGAGCAAACAGACATGTGTCTGAGGGGGGAGAGAGGCAGTGGGGCTGTGGGGTGTTGGGGGTGGGCGCACTGTGTCCCTGAGTCCTGGGGACAGTGGTGTGACCAGGAGCTTCCAAACCACCGGCTGCTGAGGACAGACGTTCACGTTCACTGCTGATGGATGGACTTGAGGCCTTTCCCAGAGTCTCTGGGTGAATGAAGGTGTGCCTGGCGCGTGGAAGCTTCAAAACAGAGGTGAAAGGAGGGCAAAGGGTGTTGGGGTCGTGAGCTGGGACCTTCCCTGGAGGGTGGCCTGGGAGGCCACCAGACCTCGGTGAGAATATCGTAAGAGGATTGAGGAGAGTCACACTTATCTTCTGTAATGAGCAAAGCATGGCTTTGCAGGTGACGGGCTCAGGGACGGGAGGCCACGGTGCTGTATCGGCCCCCCTCCCCGCTGGTTAGGGAGTGTGCGTACCAGTCACTGTAGGCTTCATTTTAAACATTGGATCTAATACAATAAAAATGTGACTTCTGGTCAATGTCATAAGTTAACCAAAGAATAGGCAAAATGGAAACTACTATTTCTGTTGAGCTGCTCTCCCATCAATGATCTCACGTACGTTTAGGGGACAGGTTTTGCACTAGGTGAGCCCTGGGGTTTGTCTGCCAAGGCCTGGGTGACTTTCCCCGGACCGCACGGGGCGTCTCTGCAGAGCCGGGCTGGCCCCCCGCAGGCCAGAGGCCCCGCAAGCACCTCCCCTGGGACAGAGACCCCGCGTCCGTGCAGCGTGACGCAGGTCAGCAAGCCGGGGGTGGGTGCCAGGACAGTCTATTAGCGCCAGTTTCTCCCAGGAAGGGAACGAGAAAATAAGCAAGTGTATTATGGCCGCCATCAGTAACCCGTCTGGCAGGTTTATTCAGTCTGAGACTCTTCAATCTTCTCTGTAAATAGTGCTTTCTTCGCCCACTGAGAACAGATCTGTCACTCGGTGGCAGGAGGTGGCCGGTTGCCAGGAAGCCCTGGTGGGGGCAGCAGCCTCAGGTCACCCCAGGGCACTTGGGCCCCTGGGCCCCTGCGTCAGTGCTGGGCTCCTGCCCTCCCCCCCCAGGCCCTGGGAGAAGGGGGTTCAGGAGATTAATCCCAGGTGCCTGGGCTGTCCTGGCGGACACAGCCTCAGGTGGGGTGATATCTCGGGTCATCAGGGGTGATGTCTGATTGGATGAGAAGCAGCCTCTCAGATCTCAGAGACATGGCATGGGGGGGCGGGGGGCCCTGGATGTGGGCTGGGGGCCCAGGTCTAGACAAGTGCTGTGAGTGCACCGAGTCCCCCAGGAGGTGGAAGGAAGGCTCACGCTGAGTGCAGCCAGCTGTGCCTGCCTCCATTGGCCACTGTGCTTACACGCCCTCCGTGTATTCACCGTCACCTTCCCAGAGACTGAACCCCATGGCCGCACGGGCAGGAGGGCAGCCCCCGGTCCTCTGTCTCATGGGCACTTACCGACCCCTTCAAACCTCTTCTACCTTCTGTCGAGCTGCCCTCCCCTCCCCAGGGCCTTTGCACACCACCTCCCGTGGCCCCAGGGCTGTCCCAGGCTGGTACCACCCTCCCCTGGGCTGTGGATGCCCCTACAGCTGGAGACCTTGCTGTTCTCACCTCTCCCCACTGCCTCCATCCTGCCTTGGGGTCAGCCCCTCCCAGGGGGATAGAGGGTGGGACTATGTTCCTTCTACAGGGAAACCCCCAAACCGCAGAGGGTGGGCTTGCTGCAGGGGACAGAGGTGTCACATCTTTTGGAAAGACCAGAGCCCTCCATGGCCAAAGTGTCTTCCTTTTCCTGGTGTGAGGGGTTCTTCTTCCTTTCCTACCTGTGTCGCCCATGAGTAGGTGCTCACGTCAAGCACTGGTACAGACAAAGCGGAGGTACAGACGGGGGGGTATTTCTGCACCCCATTCCGTCACCACCCTCCAGAGCACATGGCCGTGTTTCCAAGTGCTCCCCAAACCATAGGCAACAACCCGTATTTCCCCATAGAGCTCTGCCTCTCGGTCTGAAATGCTTGCATTGGGTCACTTCATAGACCCCCCAAGATCCACGAGTGGGAGGCGTCCGCAGTGCTGGGAGCACAGCTTGGGACTTGGCGGCAGGTGCTTTCCTGGGGGACGACCCCGGGAAGCGGGCGTGAGGGAGCAGAGGAGCCAGGCCAGACCGAGGAGCCCCCGGGACCGTCAGCCTGAAGCACAGGAGGCAGGGGCTCCTCACAGGTGGCCAAGGGAAGCCTCGGGGCCCGCAAAGTGTCCCTGCATTTCCGGGCTGTGCCTGTGGCCAGGTGCCAGTCACCCAGCAAGAAGATGCTGTCCCTTGGGGGCCAGCCCGCCTGAGAAGACAGGTGCCCACGGGGGACCTGATCGTGCAGATGTCCCCCTGGATTTCCCGCCTGAGAAAGAGCGTAGGCGCCGTACCCGCGGGACCTGCTACCCGAAGGGCTTGGCTTCTCACTGTTGAGGAACAATCCGGTTTAAAGCTACTACAGGGTAGTCATTATTTTTTAATCCTTCAAGGTTAAATACGTAAATAGATGATGCAGTTTCCGCAGGAGTTCATTTCTTTAAAGGCTGGGCAGAACTTCACAGACCCCGTGAACTGTCTGAATGGCCACCATCGGTTGACCCAGAGGCCCTTTACTGATGAGCTGCTTCGCAGACTCCTTTACATTTGTTCAGAGGAATGAGGACCCTCCTCGAGGTGGACAGAGGGCACTGGAGTCGCTGTGCCGTGGGAGCGCGCAGGGGCCGGTGCTTCGGGGGCGTGGCGGGTGGGGCTCAGGGCCCAGCACGCATCCCAGGAGCAAACACACACGGCTTGTCTGCCACGTGCGATCTAGGTTTTCCCCCCTCACTTTCAGTATAGTTTAATTCTGAATTTTCTCCCAGACCTCACCACCCTAAACGCCGCATAGAAAGTTCAGCCACTCGGTTGGGCAGTCATCCAGGGAAGCTGCTCTGCACCGCCGGCCGCTCCTCTCCCCAGATGTGTGGGCTTGGTGAGTGTGTCGGTCAGGGGTCTGCAGAGACCCAGGGCCCCTGGGAGCTGATACATGCATATGTATGTGTTGCACTCTCTCTCTCCAATACATAGTGTTTAATACAGTAACGTAATAATAGAGCACATATAATAGAACGTGTTAATGTACAATATATGATTAATAAATATTAATATAAAATATATATTTTAGGGGTACCTGGGTGGCTCAGTCAGTTAAGCAGCTGACTTCGGCTCAGGTCATGAACTCACTGTTCATGAGTTCAAGCCCTGCGTCGGGCTCTGTGCTGACAGTTCAGAGCCTGGAGCTGCTTCAGATTCGGTCTCTCCCTCTCTCTCTGCTCCTCACCTGCTCATGCTTTGTCTCTCTCTCTCTCTTTCAAAAATAAATAAAGATTAAAAACTATGTATTTTGAAAGTATTTATTTATGTACATTTTATGGAATTGGCTCACATGGCTATAGAAGCTGGCATGTCCAAAATCTGCGGGTTAGGGACCCAGTGAAGATCAAGTCCAGAGATGGTCTGCTGCAGAGGACCTTCTTGCTCCAGGAAGGTCCGTCCTTTGTGCTGCTGAGACCTCCATGTGATGGGATGAGACCCACCCACCCGATGGAGGGCATTCTCCTCTGCTCAGACTCTACCACCTGAAATGCTAATCTCATTTAAAAACACCCTCAAAGACATACCGATGGAGATGTTTTACCAAGTACCTGGGCACTGCCGCCCCGGCGAACTGACATAGAAGCTGAACCATCACAGTGAGGAAACCTAGCAGGAAGCCTGAAGCGGCAGGTCTGAGCGTCTGTGTCACCCGCACCCACGGTCTCCTGCTCACTCAGCCCCCAGCTGTGAGCACGCAGGGGTGAGGGGCGATCTTGCGGGAACCCAGTGCCAAACATATCCCTGGGGTTGCTGTGGGATGAGAAGGAATGGAGTTGAGGCCTTCACCTTGTGGGTCTGCTGAACTCATGAAAGAATCGAAATCCCAACACAGGTGCCATGGAGGGAAGGGGCTCTGGTGACTTCCTGTGGAGCCCTAGAGCCAGGGCTGACGCCATGTGAACCAAGGTCCTCCTGTGACCCTGTTGGAGCCACGTGCCTTGGGCCCTGTTGTACGGCACCCAGGACATTCGTGCCGCGCAAGGTCTTGGCAGAGTCCAGATGGCGATGGCTCAGGTAGCCGGGGATGCGGACCCGAAGCTCGTTCAGCAGGTGACCTGCATGGCCTGCTGACGTGCACGTGTCTCCCTACATCGCCCCGCTGGCTGCCTGGGGACTTTGGACTGGTCCTTCCACCTTGCCTTTACCTTTGGCTGTGGGGGCTGAAACAGACACGGCTCTTCAGCTGACCTCGATTCAATTAAAAATTATTTATTGTGCTTCCGTGATGGGTAGGGCAGTGTGCTCAGTAGTTGAGTTATTTGCAGGTTCTTGTATAATTAATCAAAATGCAGACTGATAGTCAAGGAGAACTAGTGACTGGCAATCGCTACTTTGCATGAACCCGCCCCTGGCGGTGACTGATGGACACCGGGCATTGGAGAGTTTGAAGCACGATGCTACCACCTTGGACTTCCTCCTCCAGGGGCCTGTAAGGGTTTGCAGCAAATCCCATCAAAAGCTTCTTTATCACTTTCCTTGGAAATGCAAGGTCTTTGTGCCGTTAGGTCAGGTACCAGATGCTCTGTGGCCCCTGCCCCTCATGGCATCTTAAACACCACCTGGCTTCTTGGCCGTGCTCGCCAACGCCTAGTGGCAAGGATCCCTGGATGCACTACAAATCACGTGGGAATGGCTTCACAGACGAATGATGTAATTTTCTGCCAGAGGACGTCCTTTGTGAGCCGAGAGCTTGTATTTTCCACAAGGTAACAGGTTTTAGTTCTTCACAAACAACCATCTGTATCCATCTTTGGGATGAAAAAGCGGGTGCCTCTTAAGAGCGGGGTCTTTGGGGTCAGAGAGTCCTGAATATGAACAGAGTCTCCCCCTTGCTTATTTAAGGGGGACTTCTAACCTTGAGTAGGTTATGTTAGACCTCGAAGCAGGCAGAGCTTACACCGTGCACTCTCAGAGTTCCGTGAGGGTGCGGTGAGCTCAGGCACACACAGCAGCTCTGCTCCAGCCTGTGCGGTTCACGCTCTGGAAAGGCTGGGACTCAGTGAATCGTGTTGTTCACTGCATCTGAAGAAGTGGATGCGGTAGCATCGGACCGTAGCATTCCGGAGGAGTTTAAGCATCTGCGGGTATTGATTTGCCACTGCTGTTCTGGGTGTGAGGGTGGGTGGTCCTGAGCCACCACCAAGGCTGTAGGCACAGACAGGCTTCACGGTTACCTTTGGGCCAAGAACGGTGTCCTTCTGTTCAGTGCCACTGGACTTGTGCCCGACCAGGCCTGAGCGGGACATTGATTTCTGTGGAATGCCTTGGGGCATGACCCAGCACGGGCGCTGTGGAGGTGTGCAACCCTAAAACCCCGTACGAACCAAGCCAGGAAGACTCCACCGGAGGCAGCCGTGTTGTCTTGGCTTGGGATTAGTCATTTATAGGCAAGGTCTATCTTGCTGGACTGGCCGTGGCTGATAAGTACAGATCCTGTTTTGGTTTGGGTCATCTTGTGGGTCAGACTAGGTAGAAGACAGGGCTTAGAATGTATTAAACAGATAAAATATTTAGCTGACTCTCGTGAGTCCTGTGGTTTAGCTGTTGCAATTATTTGGATGAAAATACAGCCAAAGATGTCCTTCAGCAGTGAGGTCTTTCTCACGTCTTCCTTCAAAGGAAGTGCATGAGCCACAGGCTGTGGATTGTACCTATGGATTGCAAAGTGCTTCTAAGCTACACGTGAGACATTCCTGATTATAGATCAGAAGCAAGATTGCCCGCTGCTTCTCCTCCTCTTCTGCCCAGTGTTCTAGAGCAGAACCCTCATCACCTTCCCGAGAGTGTTAGCGCAGAGGAGAATGTGCGCCAGGAAAATGGTTGGGCCGAACACAAGGAAGAGTTCATCATCAGACAGACCTTTTCTGTTAAAATCGGTTTTACCAAAATAGGACAGTATCCACTACTTGTGGAACTTAATAAAAAAAGAAAAGAAAGCATGCCTGTTCGTGGTTCTGTCCCTGACGCCGTCCTGGCCCCTGTCCCCAAAGCGTTCCCGGGCCCGGGTCCCTTCCGTCTTTCCTGGTCTCAGGTCCTGTCTCCTGTGTTGCTTCGCCTGGAGACGCTAGTGAAAGCAGATGGCACCAATCGCGGTAATTAAATTATCTGTAGCCTCGCAGTGATTGCACTTGGAGGCAACAGCAAGATTCATTACGAGGAGCTAAAAGCCCTTTTCCACTTTGATGTGAGCCACTTCGTTGACATGAAAAATTCGATTGGGATTCAGACGTAGTTATTCACTGAGAATCTCCAATTTAAGGAAATGTTAAGTTAATTTGCAACTCTAATGTCGAAGATTCACAAGGAAAAAGGATGCTTTAAAAAATTCTGAAATAGCATTATTATTGAAAATAAAGCTGTCCCTTTTTGCTTGGTATTGAGAAAAATTCTCCCATTATACAAAATTAGTGAAGGGAGTGTGGTGACTTCCCCGAATCCAGCAGGGTGGGTCTGTTATAATCATGCAACGCTGATGAGACCATCTGGGCGGAATGGGAACCGAGGGGAGGAAGAAATGCCTGTGCGGTGAGGGAAAGGCCGGGAGATTCCGTCATCACTGCGAACAGGAAGGGGAACGGACAGGGTGAGGCGGGAGCACGATGAACCGGTCACGGCGATCGGTGGCCTCCGGTGCCCGGAGGGCTGTGACACAGACGGCGGCCAGGGCGCGCGGCTCCGCGAAGGGAGAGTGGATGGTGCTCTGGACAACGAGACAGATGAAGGTTTCCGTTTGGGAAACACCTCACTGAGCAGGAAACAGACGAGCCCGAGACGAGCGAAGCACACGAAGCGGTTCTGCGGCCGCCAAGCTCCCAGTCTTCCTCCGTGACCCCACCCTCCGAACCCAGACCCCGTGTCACTTCCCCGTGGCGGCTCCGGTAGCAGAGGGACCACCGGACATGAGGGGAGTGGGGCAGGGCAAGGAAGAGCCCTGTGGGAAGCAAGGAGAGACGATGGTGCTTCTGCTGTCCTTGTGTGTGTGTGGGGGGGGCTCAGGTGAGCCAACTCCGACCCCCCAGGAAGGCATCAGGGGGAGGCAGGCGGGGATCTGAAGAGCGAGGAGGGGACGACTGGTGTAGGGTTGCGAGGTAGAATGCAAGCTGCCCACTTCCACTTCCAGATAAACCACGTCATAGTTTTAGGATACATATCCCTAAGGTTGTTTGGGATGTGCTAATACTAAATAAAAATGGTTACTTATCTCAAGTTCAAAATTAACTAGGCCCCCCATATTTTTTTATTGATGATGCCTGGCGAGGATAGACTGGGATGGGGGCACCTGGGTCAGGGAGGAAGGAGGAAGGGGCTCACAGGCCCATGAAGAGCCTCCTGGAATTCACGAGACAGGCTTTCTAGCGGAAGCAACACAGCCGGCTCTGAGGTGCTGGTCAGGACCCCCAACAGTCGTCGGGAGGGACCGGGCTTGAGTCTGTGGGCAGACAGGGCGTCTGCCTGTGCACATCCAGGGTGGTGGTCCCGGCGCAGGTCTGCTTCCAATAATGAGGTTGAAAAGTGCATTCCACAGAAAATGGGTCCAGTAGACATGCACACACCTGGCAAGGAGATTGGGACCTCATTATAACACAGCGGTTCCAAAATTGCTTCTTTACCATGACACCTTATTTTAACAATAAAATAATAATAGCGATATCTATCTAACATTCACCATGTTAAAGGGGGCTATGCTAAGTGTTTTACATATTTTATATCATTTACTTGTCCCAAAAGTTCTATTTTTATTTTAAAAAATTTAATGTTTATATCCGAGAAAGACAGATCATAAGTGGGGGAGGGCCAGAGAGAGAGGGAGACACAAAATCCGAAACAGGCTCCAGGCTCTGAGCTGTCAGCATGGAGCCTGATGCAGGGCTTGAACCCATGAACTGTGAGATCATGACCTGAGCTGGAGTTGGATGCTTACCCGACTGAGCCCCCGGGCGCCCCTAATTGTCCCAGAAGTTCTTATCCATCTATCCAGTAACTACTCTGTGCTGAGTGAATTTCTAGATCCTGCCAAGCTCCTCCTCAGGGTGGGGGTGGCCCACGTGAAGCACTCAGGGAGCAGAGCTCCATCCATGGACCAACGTGCTGGACGGGTCCCATCTTTGCAAGAACTCTTCACAATTTGAATTTCAGATCAATAACAATGGACCCCAATTACTGTCCCAAATACTTAATGAGACATATACTGAGTGGAACTTACACTGAAAAGTTTGTTATTTAAAATTGAAATGTAACTGGGTGCTGTTCGTAGCTCTTCAGAAAACTAAAGCTCAGAGAAGCTAAGGAATTCCCCAGAGCCACACAGCCAGGAAGTAGATGAGGTGGGATTCAAGTCCGGGCCAGCTGTCCCTCAAGTCTACCCCTGTGCCCACATGTGCCTCCTGACCACACTGTGTTCGTGAAAAGTAGAAGACCCTGGGAGCTCTGGCGGCTTGGGTGAGCAGGAAAGATAGAGCTTGACCGGTGGCTGCAATGATGAGGGTTATGGAGAAGGCTCTGGAAGTTTGCAGGATTGTGAAGGTTTCTTGGGGAAGAAGTATTTATTTTGGGATGTGAATGCTGGTTGGGAGGGAGACAGGAAGGACATTCCAGACAGACTGGCTTGGGCAGAGTGCGAGTGGTAAGGGCACCTCCCCAGGAACACGGACAGCTACATAATTTGTGGGGTTCAGGCCCAAGTACAAAGACAGAGCCCTGTTCAAACCTTATGAGGAATTTAAAGATGGCGACCGGAAAGCATGGAGCTGAGCACAGGGCTCGGGATCCTGTCCAGGAGGGAAAGCGCCAGGGCTGGCGTACAGGGGACAGGAGGAGGGGGACAGGGAGGCAGGGTGGGGAGCTGAGCCGGGGATGCCATATGGACTTGTCAGACTTCAGTTCAAGGGTAATTGAGGTCATGGGGTCTCCAGATGGGTGGGGATATATCCAGATTGGCATTTTTTTTTTTTTAGTTTTTTTTTTTTAATGTTTTTTTTTTAATTTATTTCTAGAGAGAGAGAGAGAGAGAGACAGCGTGAGCAGGGGAGGGTCAGAGAGAGAGGGAGTCACAGAATCCGAAACAGACTCCAGGCTCTGAGCTGGCAGTCAGCACAGAGCCCGACGCGGGGCTCGAACCCACGAACCGCGAGATCATGACCCAAGCGAAAGTCGGACGCTTAACTGACTAAGTCCCCTGGGCGCCCCCAGACTGGCATTTTAAGGGGTTTCTCTGGCCGCTGTGTGCAGCAGGGACCAGGCCGGCTGTGGGTGACTGGTGTGATGGGTGTCACAGCTGTGTTCCAGGGAGCACGTCAGTGGCTTGTGGGGGCCGGGGGTGGGCGTGGCAACGGAACACGAGGAAGCAGGCATCTTGGGGGGTTCGGGGGAGACAGGGACAGGAAACCCGTGGACTTCCAGGGTGGAGGCTGGAGTGCCAGGGAAATGGTGGAGGGGGACCTGGGGTTGGGGGGACACGTGGGGACCGCAGCTCACCGTTAGCGATTCTAGAGGAAGTGGCTGCAGATGTGGGTCTGAGCTCAGACACGAGCTCAGGGCTGGACACGCACACGTGGCGACTGTGGCTGCCGAGGCGGTGCCAGCGCCTGGTGGGGAGTGCAGGGGGGAAGGGGACCGGGGCCGGAGCCCCTCGAGCTCTGGCTGATGGAGGTGGGCTGGCATGGGGGACCGGGAGGGGTCGGGAGGGAGAGAGCATATCAGGGAGACTCCTGACGTGTGAACGATTTGTTGCCAAGTGCTGGAGGCGAGAAACGGGCAAAGAGCAGCAGGACCCCAGAGGAACAAAGCTTTGCTCCCGGGACGAGCTCCAGATTCAGAAGGAAGGCGCCAGGGCTCCGGGGCCACACGGCAAGGGACCAGCCACGGCCGACTCCCTGCCTCCCACTTACCTTTGAAGTTTCAGAAGTCTGTGTGCTGCTCTTCCCATCTTTCCCCGCCTGCTCCCGCTGGTTGGAGGTGAGGACTGCGAGTCCGGGCCGGGGATTCTAAGCAGAGGTCCTGAGTGCCATTGCTGGGATGGAGTGTCTGGTGGCCAGGCTGAGAGCCCGCAGGGCTCCGTCCCCTCCGAGAATGAGTCTCTATTCCACCAGTTCCCTTCTGGATTGAGGGCCAGGCTGAGCCAAAGCCCCCTTCCTGCGGCGCCCCCCTCTGACTGTCAGCGAACCTGAGTCAGGAGGAAGAACCAGGCCTTCAGTGACCTCGGCCATTGAGGCCGGGGTGGTTACAAGATGACCTCAACTATCCTGAGTCATTTGTAAATAATCCCGGGCAGAGGAGGAAAGAGAGAAACACCACTGGTGTTGGAAACTAAAGAGGAGACGTCACACTCAACAGAGGCACTCGATGGCCTGTGTGAGGTGGAGTGGCTGGTGCTCTTACCCAGCAGAAGGGTCGCCTGGACCCGAGGCGCTGGTCTCGGGGGCTGAGCTTCCCCAGACTCTGTCTCGGACAGACGTGCGGTCTCCAGGGAGCTGCGCACCAGAAGGACCGGCGGCCGCAGCCACGCGGCCCCGAAGGATGCTGAACTACAGGGAAGGAGCGGAGCCCAGGCCACGCGGGAAGCGTGCCTCCCACATCCTATGCTGGAAGCTCTCGGGCTGGAGAGCGTGAGGGGTCAGAGGCAGGAAGACACGGGGTGAGGGCAGCGCCAGGAGCCGGGGTCCTGGAGGTCGGAGAGCCGCGGCAGAGCTTAACGTCCAGCGGCAGGAGGGAAAGCAGCGCGTGAGGCTGAGAGGGAGAGAAACCCGCGTGCCCAGCGCTGAAACAGCAACAAGGAGTCCAGAGGGAAGGGAAAATTATATATTTAAGTGATAATCGACCACAACCAAAGGCTTATTTTAAAAATAAAAGGTTAATTCAATAATAGAAGATTGATAGACATACTTCGTTCTATCAGTAGGGTAAAATCCGTCATTTCAGAAGACAGATCTTGAAATTAGATTACTGAAGCCAGAAGGGGCATGGATGCAATTATTGTTCTGCTTATAAAAATGAGTATCACAAAAGTAACATGAGCTGTTTCGAAGCATGCTTTCAAAAAATGACGAAGAGTACGTAAGCCCGAGGAAAGCTCCTGCAGTCAGGATTGGGTCGTCAGAGGAATTCACACGGGACGGTGGTTACCACCTGGCCCGTGTCTGCCCTACTTTCCCAACAGGGGTCCCAGCGGGGGAGGAAGGGGGGGATTGTGGGAGCCAGCACTCGCTTTCAGCACCATGGGAAGAGAGCTGTCAGAATGGGAAGGGGAGTGAGCCCTCGGCCATGCTCTTTGTGACGGCGTGAGAGTCAAACATGCCTTCTCCCAGGCAGACCTTCCTCTTGGCTCTCCCTCCTTCCTTTGGGCGTTTGCCTCCCTTGGTTCAGGGCAATCTCTGCCTCCTCTGCCTCTTCCATCAGAACGTCCTGGCCCACACCCTGCCCTCTACCATTTTCTTAGTTCTGCCTGTTTATTTTGTCAGTTGGACCCTGTGGGGAATAAGGAAGGAGCGCGGGACTCAGTCACCAAATCCACACTGAACCTCTGCTATCTTGATGCCTGACATGGTGCCAGTGAGATGCTTCCACAGGTGTAGCTTTTGGGGAGCCATGACGCACGCCCAGGGGAGGCGCCTATGGTGTGGCTGTGATGCATGGTGTCCATCCCTGGGTGGGCGGCTGGTTTTCCCCGGCAGCTGGTTGCTGGGTGAGGCTGGCTGGGATTTCTGCTGGACCGGGATGGGGGGAGGAGTCAGGTGCAATGGCTTGTACTGCAGCTGCTGCTGCTGCAGACCTCAGCGACCTTGAATGCAGGGAAGGTCAACCAAAACCCTGGAGGACTGAACACTGAGAAAAGGCAATTTTGTGGGGGAGAAGCCCGTGACAGAGGTCAGAAATCCCAGAAACAGACTACGGCTTCAAAAGGCCACAGGCTTCTGTGAGAGGAAAGCACATGACAACTCAATTAAACTCTTGATGGATGATTTCTCCCGGCAGAGTTGAAGCTCACAGGTTGCGACCTCCGGACAACAAGCGCAAACTGGCTGGTATTCAGACAAGTCAAAAGCCTTTTCCCCCAATTTTGTTCACAATCTCTGTGTGCCTTCCTTCCTCTAGCTCGTGCTGAGTGCCTGCGACCAGCAACAGTGTGCTCTTGACTTTTATCATGGGTCAGGTTCTAGATCCGGATGTGCTGCAGACAGCTGTCAGACCTTGGGATGGGATCTTCTTCTCCAAAATTGTGGGAAAGAAGAACTCAGCGGGGGGAGGGAGTGAGGGGGCTTCTGTGTCCCCCGGAAGTCAGCGCCACAGCTCCCGCTCCAGGAGGCAGACTGGGCTCCGTGCAAGGCAGGACCCTTTCACCAGAACAAGGAGGAAAAGGAACAACTTCAGAGTTCAATGTCCTCAGACTTTAATAGACGCAGGGAAAGAGATTTAATTTTCAGAATTTCATAATGAAAGACAATGTACACGTTAAGAACATGCCAAGACCATTTTTATCTTATTAACATATGTTTTGGGGAATTTGATGTTGGCCCATAGTCTCCGTATCTAATCGCTGAAGAACTATGAGCCCACAGTGCTGGGTGCCATTTGAGGCAGGAAATTAAGTCGGACATTCATGCTTGTTTTGAGGGGTGAGGAGTGAGCCTGCAGCTGTTTTATCTGGAACCTTGTTCCAATATTTCAGAGGGTCCTGGAGGAAAGGCGGAATCCTCACTCTCCAGTCCTCGGTGGCAATGTGGGCACCAGGGGAGAGGTGCTGCCATACACCGCCGGTCACCTCCTGCTATGGACTGAATGTTGACACCTCCTTCCCTAATCATATAAGAAGCCCTAACCCCAAGGTGACAGAATTAGGAGATGGGGCCTTTGGGAAAGGATTAAGGGTAGATGAGGTCATGAGGGTATGGCCCCCATGATGGGATTGGTGCCCTTGGACGAAGATCAACACCAAAGCTTGCTCTCCTAGTCATGTGAAGACACAATGGACAGGTGTCACCTGTAATTGAGGAAGAGGGCCTTCGCCGAGAACAGAACTTGCTGGCACTTTGATCTAGAACTTCTCAGTCTCCAGAACTGTGAGAATAAATGCCCGTCGCTTAAGCTCCCCTGTCTGTGCCATTTTGTTATGGCGGCCCCGGCTGACTAAGATTTCTTCTCTCTGGAGAGCCACTACCCGAGGACTGTAGACAAGGAGGTGAAGCCAGCAGATCAGAAGGAAAGCCTAGGCCTCATTGGACGAAGGTGGACTCGCTGGTATCTCTTGTTCTAAGAGCACAGCTCCGACGTGGTTGGGAGATCGGAGGGTTGCCCTGTGCACCCACCTCCTCCGATTATCTCAGGCATTCGCTGTGTCTGGGGGACGATGCTGTGAGCGTCTTCAAAGGTCCTGATGTACAAACCCCTCTGTTCCTTCTCTTGCATCCTTGCCTTTGATAGAAACCCCGAAGGTGTCACCTGTTCTTTCTCACGCAAACGAGTAGGTGCATTGCTGTCGGAGGACAGACTGCATTCGTCTGAACTTCCCACCTGACTTTGCAGGATGCACTGTTTCTCCCCGAGCGGTCCACAGACGGCTGCTCTAGCCACTGGGGCTCCGACTCATTTCCCAGGGACGGAGGGGACCCCGGCCACAGAGGCAGCTTTGAGGGGCTTTCGGGGTGGGGCGCGAGTGAAGCAGTGTTCATCGGGCTGGAGCTGAGGAATCACAGAGGAGGAACAGACGCTTCCTAACCTCTAGAGCAGACCCTCGAGTGTGCAAATGCAGTGTGGGTTTGGAATCCACCAAAGAAAACCTGTGTAAGTGCCTGAGTAGCTTATAGAACGGCAAGGGGTGCTCAGAGGTGGTTAATGAGAAAGAAACGGTATATATTTTTGAATAGAATGCTAGTTATGTTTACTCAAATTAAGAAATATGTATCAGAATGGAAGTCTGAAAAAATGAAAAAAAATTGCAAGGACTAAAATAAGTAAATAACAGAATTGCCTGTGTTAGTGCTACCCAGGTAGGTGTATGTGCTGCTAACCTTAAGGTAAGACCTTGTAGCCTATTTTTGTGGCTATAATTTTATTATGTTTTTAATATAAAGATCATGTGTGATAACATGTCTGCTTTTTAGGTTGGACAGAAAATATACGAGGGAAATAGTAATAAAGAGAAAGCCACTATTTTATCAACATACTAAATAAATCGCATTTTTAATATCAGGGAAAACACTCAGAAAATATATCTGAATAAATATGAAGGAATAGGGGTGCTAGGGTGGCTCAGTCTGTTAAGCATCTGACTTTGGCTCAGGTCATGATCTCACGATTCTTGAGTTCAAGCCCCATGTCAGGCTCTGTGCTGACGGCTCAGAGCCTGGAGGCTGCTTTGCACTTCCACCTCTTCCCTTGCTTGTATGCACAAGCACATGGTATCTCTCTCTTTCTCTCTCAAAACTAAATAAATAAGCTTAAAAATAAATATCAATGAATAAATCTAAAGCAGATGTGAAAGAAAAAGTGGAGATTTATTTAAAAAGTCATTAAAGAAGATCTAAGTAAATGGAGAGGTTATACCATAGTATAAGTGGATGGAGGGAGACACCATATCATAAAGATATGAATCCCCCCAGAAACTAATTTATAGATTCAGTGCATTGATATTTTTCCTTGAGTTAGGTAGGATTCTCATATGATATGATTCAAATGAATTTTTTTTTAAGAATTCTGTTCTGTGGACACACCATAATTTACCTAACCAATCTCTAATTGCTTGACATTTAGATATTTTCTGTTTTTCACTAATATAAAATGCACTATTTTGAAATCCCTTGAATACAATTTACCAAGTACATTTCTAAATATTGACTTGATATAAATTTTTGGAAGTGGGATTGCTAACTCAAAGGATGCAGACTTTTTTTTAAAGTTTATTTATTTATTTTGAGAGAGAGCGAGGCAATGGGTGAGGGGCAGAGAGAGAAGGACAGAGTCAGAATCCCGAGCAGGCTCCATGTCGTAGCACAGAGCCCGACTGGGGTCTGGGATCGAGCCCACGAACCATGAGATCATGACCTGAGCCAAAATCCAGAGTTGGACGTTTAACTGACTGAGCGTCCCAGGCGCCCCAGGACGCAGACGGTTTTTAATGCTCCCTCCCAGCTTGCCCGCCAGAAGTGTGCTGCTCAATCTTGCTCCTTCTCCGGGCTTGCCCATTTCCTCACATCTTCCTGATTGTGGGTTTGTGAACGGGACAGGCAAAATGTGCCCCTTCATTCACTGCTGCACCTGTGCTCGCGGAGCCAGCGATATTCCAGCACGATGTCTCGCGCATATTTGGCTGGTGCATCCTAAGTATTTCTGAGCGAAACAATGAGCGGCTGGTTGAGATGGAGGAAGGGCTGTTAGACACTGTCCTCTGTGTACTGACGAAGGGACAGAAGGAGCGCGGGGCCAAGCACCATCGCAGGCCGTCCAGGTGCAGCCGGAGAGCATTAGGAGACGTCAGAATGCGCCTGGCCTGCACGGCTTCGCGGCCGAGCGCGGTGGGAGGTGACAGGGTCCCCGGGGCGTCGGCGCGCTCCGCCGTGAATGTCGAGTCCTGTGTTTCGTCTCCCTGCTCCCTCCACTGTGAGCCCACCAACCAGTGATTAGTAGAACATGTAAAGACTCACTAGCCCTGTAAGTACTGGGCCAGTGCGAACGTGCGAACCGAGCCCTGGAGCTGGCGTTTGGATGTTGAAAACAACAGCTTGGACCCCAGACACCTGCGGCTGCCTCTGGGCGCCCCTTGCCTGCGGTCAGGCCCGAGTGATGGTTCCGGCAACTGATTCGGCCTTTAGAGCAAGCACCCCGTCCTCTCCGCCCCTAGCGTGTTTTTGCTGTTTCGTAAAGGAAACCACAGGCGTCAGCTTACAGCCACGCTCTGCGAAGGACAAGAAGTGCTGGGGGGCCTGGGGATCGTATCCATTATTGTATATTTTGTTTACAGAAGGCCAAACGCTCCGGCTTAGATTCATGGCTTACATTTTCTCCAGCTTCCTTGGCCTAAATTGCAGCCTATTTATGTGTGTATAAACCACCTGAATCTTGGTTTTAATACATTTTTAAAGAGTTGGATCTTTTATTTGATTAATTTCATTTATTTATTTTGAGAAAGAGAGAGAGGGCATGCAAGACTGAGCTGGGAAGGAGCAGAGAGAGAGGGAGAGAGAGAATCCCAAGCAGTCTCTATGCTCAGTGCAGAGCCTGATGGGGGGCTCGAACTCACGAACTGTGACCTCATGACCTGAGCCGGAATAGAGTCAGACGCTTAACCGACTGAGCCCCCCAGGTGCCTCTAAAAAGTTGGCTTTTTTAAGAGGTGAATACCTATCTCTTTCGATAGTTCATCAATTCTGAGTTCTCGATTTTGAAGGAGTCTCCTGAAGACCCTTAGCAGGGTGTATCAATATACACTGAAAACTGGGGGTCCCTTGTGCAGGGTCAGACAGGAGGCAGTCGGCCTTCAAACTCCCAGGGTACAAGGACCTGAGGACTGAGAGGACATTCTTTCTCAAACATATTTCTAATGACAGTGAAGGTTAATTCATAAAATTCAGGGCAGAGTTTTAACGACATTCTACAAATGCAAAAACGTGTCTTTCTTTCTTTCTTTCTTTCTTTCTTTCTTTCTTTCTTTCTTTCTTTCTTTCTTTCTTTCTTTATTTTTGAGAGAGAGAGTTGGGGAGGGGCAGACTGGGGACAGAGGATCTGAAGCAGGCTCCTCGCTGACAGCAGAGAGCCTGACACGGGGCTCGAACCCATGAACCGTGAGATCATGACCTGAGCTGAAGTTGGTCACTTAACCGACCGAGCCACGCAGGCGCCTGAAAAAGTTTATTTTTAATTGTTGTTTTAATTAAGTACATGAATGCAGAGTCTCAATTTAAACTCAGAAAGAAATATATTACACATGGTTTTAATACGAAGACTTTGTCTCTAGTAGCGTGGACCCAGACTCTCACATCTCCCGACGTGGGCTCTACTGTCCCCGAGACAGCCTCCCAGGCACCGTGTGGCCCCATTTTGCTCACTGGGCAGAATTTATGATCAAGTCCTTGTCAGACTCTAATAGCATCTACACGGTGGGGGCCGCCCACAGGCCCACTGAGAGCCACACGGTCAGTCCCACGGCCATCGCCTGGCTTATGAACTCGGCCCTCACCAGCCATGCGTGGAGGGGTCAGCCCTCTGGAGCCCTGGCGATGCAGGAGTGCCCACGTTGGCAAGGCGTCACTCTGCTCTGACAAGACGCGGAGCGGGGACAGATCGCAAATGGGCTGTTGAGATTTTTGGTTTCGAAGGGATGCAGCTTAGCCTTTAGAGAAAACTTCCACAAACTAAAATGGACTGGAAGATAAGTAGAGGCTCAAGCGAACAGACCCATAGACATGTCCTCTCTGAACCGAAAGAAGCGTCTAGTCCAAAGCAGAATTCTGTCTCTGCTTTTATCACTTAAAAAAGCATAATATATGAAAACATTGAACACTTGAAAAAGTGCCAGATAAAGGGAAATGGATTACTGAGGACTGTGATAGCATCGTGGATCAATATGGTAATTACAGTTCAATAAAGAAGAAATTGGAAACTTCCTGTCCCTGGGAAATCCTGAGCACTGCTTTCTTGGTTCTGTTCCAGGTGTTCCCGGGGCAGCCCCAGGGGCCACTGGCAGGGAGGACGTGCCTGCCGAGGTTGGCCCAGACAGCGTGAATGGGGCTTCTGCCTGAGCCGCACGGCCAAGGGTGTCATTATTCAGGGAACACGGGCCAGGAGCCACACTTTAGAGCACTGTGTCTATTTAATCATTTTCCAATCTGTTTCCTTTGTGAAATTCATTACTTTTCATGGAAACAAATAACTGTCAAAATATCATATTAGGATGGCATTTGAAGATTCTTATCTCCTTAGCAATAATGACTTCACATCCCTTTTCCCTTTGAAGGAGAGGTGATGAGCCTCTGCGAGGGCGTCTTCTCGATCCGGGGGCTGTTTCCTTGTCATCAGGTGGTAAACACCCCTAATTGGTGCAGGACGCCCTACCGCTGGGCTCTAACCAATGTCAGACGGCCAGGGGGCCACGTAGGGAAATCAGAACAATCTCAGCTGCTTTTCTCAGGGCAAATGAAGTCTTTCGATGAGAGGCAAAATGTGCTATTACCACTCATAAAAAGTGCCAGGTCTTTAATATATGGTTGCACTAACATGTTTATTAGGAAAACTGGCTGTATCGAGTGGCTGACTCTGAGAGCACAGGCGTTTGCTTCTGCCATTTGATATTTGTCTCCCATTTTATTAGCTAGAAAGCACAAAAGAAATCCAGAGAGTACAATTTGAGGACGGTCTCCACGCCCCAGAACTGCCTCTGCTCTACACATGCCTTGGCGTGGGGATGGAGGCCGGTGGGATCCGGGCCCAGAGGCGGGGTCCCGTCACATCGCCCCTCTTCCTGCCCGCCTCGCTCCACCTCCCACCCAGCCTCTCTCGCCCTTTCTTCCCAGATGCTCCCTGCGTGGAGCAGAAATGGCAGGAGAGTCGATGCCCAAAGACTCAAAGCCAAGAGTCCTGCTTCGCTCCCTACAGCACCTGCCCCCAGAGGGAGGCTTGGCTGGTAGGTGATAATATCCAGCCGGTCATGACGATGAGCAGAAGGAGCATCAACTCTCCACTCAGAGCCCAAATGTGATAGAACCTCTGTGTCCACGGGCTCAAAGCGTGGTGGGTTGCTGGAGTTCCCAGACAGCTTCCTGCTGCTCCAGCGCTTCATTTCCCGGCCCCTCCAGACCTGCCTTCTCCCCGCCCACTCGCTCCCCATCAGACCCACTCACACTGTGGGACCCACATCCCTTTCAAGAAAGTGGCAGTGGCTTGTTTTTTGAGTCAGCCGCTCCTATGAAAGCAATCGTGGACATGTACTGACCAATCGATACTCCGACTCAGCCGCAGATTTATAGTCAAACTCTTTTCTGTCCTCCTCATAAACACATTTCAGTTGAAAAGCACAATTTCAGGCCTGAGGTGAGAAACCAGCCAGCTGAACCTGAGATAAAAAGAAACAAAGCATGATAATGCACCGCGTAATAACAAGACTCTGGGGTCCAGAGGCAGAGAGTGTGATTTATGACGCCCGTGATGACAGGCGCATTTCCTGGTCTAAACTGCTGCCATGTCGGCCTGGCGCCAGAGGAGGGACTGAAACTTGGGATCCCTGTATCCTCAAGCTGGAGGCGGCTTGCTGTGGTCTTGCAGGCAAGTAATTCTTGTTTTTTTTTTTTAATTTTTTTTAATTTTTTTATTTTTTTTTACAAATAGTTTATTGTCAAATTAGTTTCCACATAACACTCAGTGCTCATCCCCACAAGTGTCCTCCTCCATGTCCATCCCCCCTCCCCCCACATCCATCAGTCCTCAGTTTTTGTCAGCATTCAAGAGTCTCTCATGGTTTGCCTCTCTCCCTTTTCCCCACCATTTCCGCCCTATGACCCAGCAATAGCACTGCTAGGAATTTACCCAAGGGACACAAGAGTGCTGATGCATAGGAGCACATGTACCCCAATGTTCATAGCAGCACTCTCCACAATAGCTAAAACATGGAAAGAGCCTAGGTGTCCATCAACAGATGAATGGATCAAGAAGATGTGGTTTATCTATACCATGGAATACTACATGGCAGCCAAGTAATTCTTGATCACATAGGTAAGAACAGTGCAGATTGGCTGCTTTTCCCAGGGATATCACTCCAGCCGCCTTTCGAGTTCCTTCTGTGGACCTGGTGCTAGTTTTTAGGCTCAGTGTACTCTCTGTTGGGGGTGCCATAGATGAAGGATTTAAAATAGTTATTGAGTCATTGGTTTATTTATAAGTCTTATTTGCACACTAGTTTTGGACCAGACATAATGTGAGGCGTAGAGATAAAAGATGAATGAAATAGACCTTGTGAGGAATTAAGCCTGTGGGCAAAGGCAGCCAGTGGCTAAGTCATCACAGAGTCAGCGGTGCCAAGGGCTGCGTTCTTCATGCCAAGAGACTGAATCAAGGGGAGTGACCTCCCAGGGAGGCGTGAGGATGTGCAGGGTCTTATGGCCAAGTAGAGAATTGCGGTTTTCATCCTAAGGACAATGGGAAATCCTGTTAAGTCCCTCAAAATGGAGAAGATCTTGTGGGGGGGTGGGGGGGAAGCAAAGTGATCAGTTTGACTTTTTGAGATTGTTCGTTGGGTTAGAAGGCATGAGTGGACGTGGGTACGCGGGCAGGCAGGACAGCCATCCATCTTGTCCTGATGGCAGCTTGGACAAGACCAAGGACCTAGATGCGGAACAGAAAGACCTAGGGGGTTTAAATCTTTGGGGTGCGGTGTAGGATGGGCTTTGGTATGTGGATAAAGGACAGGCGGGAGTTTGGGATGGATTTTAGAGTTCTGCTTTGTCTGACAGTGTTGAGACAGCCAGGGCTGGAGGAGGTCATGGGTTCATTGTTTGGGGATGTTGAACATCCGTGGCACATGCATGAAGAGGTGGCCAGGAGGCCATTAGATGTGTTTGGGTTTGGAACACAGAGGGGAAGTCTGGGCTGAGATATAAATTTACAATTAGACTGCAGGTGGCAATTAAAGCCGTTCGCACAGATGAGATTTTCTAGAGAGAGGATATAAATGCAGGGAAGGAGCTTTGAGAGTCTCTGACAGTTAGTGGAGGGAGGAAAAGGTGCAGATGGTGAGAGAGCAGCCAAGAGTATGTGGAAGGTGGGCTTTATCGTCTAATCCCAGGAAGAGAGTCTTCACATAGAAGGGTCTGCTCTGGAGCTCAGAGCCTGGAGCTGCTTCGGAGCCTGTGTCTCCCTCTCTCTCTGCCCTTCCCCCACTCATGCTCTGTCTCTCTGCCTCTGTCTCTCTCCCTCAAAAATAAATGAACATTAAAAATTTTAAAAAAGAGAAAGGCCTGCTCTGAATACAATGGACATTGAAGAGCACTTATCGGCTGTCACTGGTGAATGTGACAATGGCTGCTTTGATAGAGCGATGTGGGCACAAGGCTATGGGGGGCAGTTAGGAATGTGCAGAGACGGAGTCTGTCATCTAAAGATGAGTCTATTGGTGTTTGGCTACACTGAGATGCCTAAGACCTAACTTCTATCATCACTTCCAATACGGGAGAATACGGCTGGAGGAAAGCTCCTCTGGTCAATCCATTTGGGACAGGCGCTCACGCCCCTTGAAGGAGCAGTCCTCTGCCCGCAGGCATGCGGCCCGGCCATCTGGCACCCATCACGCTCACTGTGGGAGCAAGGGCAGACAGCAAGCACAGCAGTGGCAATGTCCTGACGTACAGGAATCCCAAGAAGCCCGGGCCATGGAGGGCGTTCCAGTCAACACCCATCACTTCATCTTCTTCTCTCTTGACTCTGGACGCCAAGGGTGAGGTGGAGGAAGGGTGTTTTCCACGTGGTTGAGGAACGGCAGCAGGTGCTGTGTGAGGGCTCACGCGGCTGAAGCTTTTCACAGCAGGGCGACACAGGGACATTCTGCTCTGATAACACCTGAGCGTCACCGCCTCCCTTACTGTGCTTGATTTCATGCAGCTTTCTGCAGAAATTCTGCCTTGCCAACCGACACTCACTAACGGAATTCCAAAGTGAATATACTCTGTTCCGAAACAAAATACCTGCCGATACTTGGCCCTGAGTCTCAGGCATAATCTCTGGAACTTCGACAATTTATGAAGGCCGTTACTATTTCATTTGTTCTGAGTTCCGAGACTTGCAGCTTAATAACACGTCACATAGCTTGTGCCACTGCATAACAGGCCGTGACAGCTCTTGAACACATTTTGGAAGTTTACTTGGTGTGACAAGAGTGAATATAAAATTATTTGCAATAGATATACCCATAGAAATACAATTTTTACTTCCATCAGGAAAGCTCTCACCCGTGGCATGGGCTGTCGCTCGGCGAGGGGAGATGGTCCAGGCAGGATCGTTCCATCCGCCCACAGCATCTGCCCCCAGGTCAAGCCTGATGCAGAGGGCGGGGTGGCCGGGAGGGCCCCCACTGCTTCCCAGGCCCCGCTCTCTCTGCTGTCCGGTCATCAAACAAGTGTGTTTTGGTTTATAAAGTTTTCTCTCCAGTGCCTCTGCCAGTGATGAAGAAACCCTCTTCTGAATGTGGGGGACACTGCCAGTCCCTGGTAGTGGCGGGAACACACATGCTGATCTTGTGGCTATATGCCAGTATCATGCTGTGTCATGCCGGGTCACATCTCCTCCGGGGCAATTAGGCACGGCAGTGGCCTCTCCGCCCCGTGTGAGAGACGTCATCTCTCTTCTCTTTGCAAAATCACCAATGTGCTTCTCATTCTCCCCTTTCTCTCTTAATCCACTCACCAAGTGTCAACTGAGCTCTTCTCTCTCTGACTCTGTTCCTTTCTCGCTCTCTCTGTTTCCTCTCTTCTCCCTCTCCCTCCCCCCATCTCTCGCTGTACATCGATGTGTTTCCTACTGTGCAGGCTGAATAATGCAGGTGCACGTGGGTGGAGGTGGCCCCAAATAGCTCTCCGGGTGACGAGTGGAAAGACCTAGAATGAAAGATGTGACTTCTGACGCACAACGCTTTTGCTTAGCTATTGGTGCATAAAAAAACAACATAAAAAACTTCATGGTGTGAAGTGCAAACCTTTTACTAGGCTTATAATTCTGTGGTTCCGGAGTTTGGACAGAGAGCAGCCTGGGGCCTCGTAGGAGTGGCTTGAGGGGCGGGAGCTGGCTGGGTCCGCTCAGCTGGGCTCAGGCATCTGTGGCTTCAATTCTCCTCCGCGTGTGTGTTGGGAGTCACAGTATCCCAGCCGGTGTCTGGCCCCGGGGCCAGGACGGCTGGAGCGGCCGGACACTGGCTGGCTGGTGCTGCCACCTCTCCCCAGAGCCTCTCCTGGGCTCATACGGGCGTCCTCGGGGCACGGCAGCTCGGGGCGGGGGACAGGGGAGTAACACGGCAGCTGGCACCCCGGAGGAGGGAGCCTTCCAAGCAACAGCAGGCAGCACCGCCGTTTTCTTATGGCCTGGACTTGTCCCTCCTGTTGCATTCCGTTGGTCACAGCAATGAGGGTCCCCATCTAAGACTCAAGGGGGGACCAGGGGCCCACATGTCGTGGAGAGAGTGTGAGGAAACATGTCCTCTTCCATCTGCCACAGGAGCTCCCGCTGGGTGACCGTAGAGCTCTCGAAATTGGTTTAGGGGAGACTGAACAGGAAGGAGAGAGAGTGCAGTCTAGATTGCCTGCCAGTTAGAACCCCAGGGGAAGCCGCGGAGGGAATCGAAATGAATTCCACCGCACCGATGTCGGAACATCATTAAACAGCAACTCACACATATGCCCTCGAAACCTACACATTGTTTCCAGGATCTCATTTTTTTGAAACATGAGGATTAAAAGGACAGTCTTATCCTGGGATAATACCCCACGTGGTGAACCCCCACGGGGAGCCTGCAGGAAGGTCCCCGTCCACGCTCACGCCCAGGAAAGGGGGCCCCTCCTGGAGACTCCGTCTCCCTCGTGCGGGGCTCAGGGCCAAGGGGCCTGGCACGTGTCCCCTGTCCCGCGGCTGCCGGGGGCTCAGGAAGGGGTGCAGGTCTGACCCGTAGCCTAGGTTGTGGACTCAGGCCCTCTCACACACACCCTCCCCCTGCCCGGGCTGGCAGCGTCTCTGGGCTTTTTGTTGTCGCAGAAACGCATTCCCCTGTATAGCATCCTGGCTTAGGTGTAAGGAGACATGCTAATAATTCAGATTTAACGATTGTTTCATAGAGGAAGAGGATCTGACAATGGCCATTTAGCGCTTCCTGCCGCTGCTGTGTTGCGCTGAGTTCCGCTGTCACACGTGTCCCTGGTGACACCCCGGGACTGAAATGTGAGGCTCTGGCGTTTCTGAGTGATTCCGAGAAGCCGGCTCCTGCTCCCCTCCTGGGCTCACACCGATCACCGAGCTGTTTCTGCATTTCTCTCCGCCCTCCACTGGGAGGATGCGGAAAACATCGGGAAGGGCAGTCAGTGAGCACTGTAGGCAGGTATAAAATGGCGCCTTTCAGAACGGGTCCACGGGGAGCGCCGCCCGCGAACCTGCTCAGAGCCCATCGCCGACGGACTGTCGAACGTACACGGAGAAGTACGCGGCTGTCACAGAGGAAGCTGCACCAGGTGAAGCGAGGGTTCGAGCCGTCACATTCCATCTAAATCAAGGAGTAAGTGGAGATCATAATCCAGAGGTTTTCAAGCGCATTTCGCCAAACTCACATCTGACTGTTTTTAATTTTGGAGACTGTCACAATTCTATCCTTAATAATGAGAGAGTTTTTCTCACAGGAGAAATAATTCTTATTACAAACCAGAGTGCCAGCGACGCGAACGTCATCGCAGGTGTTTAATCTTGAGTGGCAGATGAGCTCCTACAGCTGAGGCAGCCGGCCGGGGAGGGGGCCTCTGGGTGGTTAGGGACACGGCAGTGGTGGCCGGGCAGCCACATAGATGCGTGGGGCTGGAGACCCTCCCAAGCTGTCTCTCTCATTCTCCATTACTCAATTCTTGTTCCAAACCTTTGAAATACCTTACTTCAAAGCATAACATAATAAAGATCACAGATATTTAAAAATCCCTCTTTGCAAAGAGGGAGTCCTGCATTCAGAAGAACTCCTTCAGCCCTTCATTTTACAAGAGGTGAACAGTTTTATCCCTTCTTGGGCAAGGGGATGGGCCTGACCTTTTGGGTCCCCAGATCTACCTGGACCTGTAGCTTTGCCGGCACCCTGGGCTCTGCCCTCTGCACACTGCTGAGTGGGTCTGCAGAGGCCACATGTTTGGGGGAGTCCTGGTGGTTTCCTAGGAAGGAAGGAAACAGCCCCAGACTCCCCAGTATTAACATCATCAAGATGTAGTGTAGAAGTGCCTGGGAGAGACCGTAGCCCTGTCTTCTTCCCTCTGGATTTAACTGGTCTGTCATCAGCTCTAGCCTTTGGAAATCTAAAGGACCTTTCAAATGTTTCCTTCCATCCACTTGTCCTGTCCAAAGGTGTTTCTTATTCATCACTTGGGCCATTTTCTCTGAACTGATTTCTCTTTCCTCATCTTCCTTGCCAAGCTCTACCTCTAGTCTTTCAGAGTCACTTCCTAACAGCAATTCATCTATCATCTATCTATCTATCTATCTATCTATCTATCTATCTATCTACCTACCTACCTACCTACCTACCTATATATCCACCCATATATCCATTCATCTATTTTCCATCCATCTATCTATCCATTCTATCCATCCGTCCATCTATATATCTATTTATCTATCCATCCATCTGTCTGCAATTAAAGTAGCTCCAAGTCATATCATATTTAATTTAGAAGTATTCAACTATATACTTTCAGCAAATATATACATGTATGCACAGGAAAGACAGAACAATTTACAATGCCCAGGCAAGGAGTATATGGCTTAGACTCCACAATGGACAAGCTCGTAAGCCAGCAGCTCCCATGTGGCTGGCTTTCGTTGGGCGAGCGTCTCGTCATGATGTGAAACTGCGATTCATGATGTGACAGCCTCTAGGCTCGGCCCAATGATTCCTTCTTCCTGGGGTTCACTTCATTGTGTAATCTGCTCTTCTTGAGTTTTGGCTGGATCTAGTGACCCACTTATAATGCCTAGAATATGGCAGAAGTGATGGGCCTTGACCTCCAAGAATCATTGATAAAGAGTTAATGGTATCGGTCTAGTGTGGTCTCACTTGCTCGCTGTTGTGAGCAGCCCTGCGGAGAGACCCATGTGGGGAGGAGCCAAGGATGCCTCTGGCCAATAACCTGAGAGGCTGAGGCACTCGGTCAGAAATGATGAGGAATTCAGTCCTGACCACAATCGTGGGAGTGAGCATAAAGCAGATCCCTGCCGACCACAGCCTCCGGATGAGATCGCAGCCCCAGCCAACATCCTGACTACAACCATATGAGAGTACTCGAGCCAGCCAAAGCATGCCCAGATCCCTGACTCCTGAAGAACCTGGGATGGTAAGTATTGTTTTAAACCACTAAGTCTCAGGATAACTCAATACATGGCAATAGATAACTAATACACAAAAAACCCTGGACATTTTAGGGAATTGTCAAGACTAATAGCCTGGCAACAAATTCAAGTTGCATCAATTACTAGCTGTGTGAACTTGGAGAAGCCACTTTACCTCTCTGTCCCTCAGTTTTCTCATCTGGTATATGGGTATGGTGGTTCTCCACTTGACAAGTTCATCATAAGGATTAAATGAGGTAATACACTTTAGGTGCTAGGGCTGTGCTGGGTATACAGAGGAGCACTCAACAAATGCTTGCTTTTTATTGTCTGGTTCCATTTATGCGAAATGTCCAGAATAGGCACATCTTTAGAGGTAGAAAGTAGACGAGTGGTCTCCTGAAGTGGGGTAGGGGGTAGGGGCCCATTGGGGTAACTGCCAAAGGGGCACTCGGTTTCCTGTTGGGGTGATGAAAAGGTCCCAAAGCTGACTTTGGTAATGGCCGCATGCCTGAATACGCACACCCACCCCGATTTGTGCACTTTAAATGGGCAAATTATGTGGTATGGGAATTATATCTCAATAAAGAAATTAAGAAAGAAAATCATAACTGCAATGCTACACACCTTTTGCCTGATCTTAAGTGCATGGACTGGAATCTCTCCATGGCTCCTGTGGAATTTTCTCCTATGGTTTCCTAACACAGGTGCTCTGTGCTCTGGCCAAGCTCGTGTATTCAAAGTGACCCCAATACTCAGCTCTCCTGTCCACCTGCCGTCTGCTCTCTCTGGAGAGCCCTTGCACCCCTTCCCCTCCCCCAGGCCCCATCCATCACGGAGCTCTCCTCTGTGACTCACCTGAGTAGCTCTTGCATCTTGGTGGCCCGGCCGAGGCAGCTGGGCCTCGTGGCTTCCCCATACATACCTCAGGGTTTAGGGGACAAGCCTGTGTCCTGCCTCAGCCACCACAGTCATGTCCCTCAGGGAGACTCAGCCCCTGGCTCAATGAGTCAGGTTTAAACAGCGGTTTGTAAATATGGTGAAACAAGATGTTGTGAAGCAACCCAGGTGATATTTTGACCTGGTCTCAGAAGCCCTCTTTCGTTTTCTCTGGTTTTACATTTCAGTGACATGTCAGTGACGGCCATCTGCTGGTTTCCGCTTCCTGTTGTCAGCTTACTCTTGCTGTGTGACAAACCACTCCAAAACTTCATGGCTTAATGCCACGGTCATTTACTAGTGTCGGTTTGGCTGGGGATCAGCAGATCTAAGGTGGACGTGGCTGATCGTGGCTGGATTCGCTCGCCATCTGTGAATAGGCTCCCTCATGCATCCGTGGGTCCGCTGGGGGCCCGGCTCTGCTCTACACTGAGCTGAAGAAGCGTGACCGCACATCAGCCATTATCCCCTGGGGTCTAGAGGGCCAGGCCAGGCACGTGCTGCACGTGGTAGTGGCCCACGCTCCACAGTGGAAGCCCTGGGGGCCTCTGGAGGTCTAGGCTCAGACCAGTGTCCTGTCCCGTCTGCCTCGGTCTTCAGGCAAAAGCAAGTCACATGTGTGGGCCCAGGTCCAAGAGGAGGGGAATCGAAGCTGCCTCCAGAGTGACAGTGATCTCAGCAACAGAGAGTGTGGATGCAGGTGGGAGTGAGTGGCTGAGGACACGAACGCAGAGTGCCACCCAGCCCTCCCCTGCCCTCCCCTGCTCTGCGCTGAGGGCCACATCATCAGGGTCCCTTGTAGGCTGGTGTGGGTAAGGAAAGCACTGGAAGGAACTGGAGACATTACCCTCACTCTGCCTGTGGAGGCATTTTTGGAAAAGGCTGCATCTCCTTCATGGCTCCAATCCCTACTGGACGTCCCTCTCGCCATTCTCCAGACTGTCGGCCGGACCCCCTTTCCCATTGATCTGGTTCCCACCCGAAGGCCCTGGAGCCTGGGCCCTGCCCTGGCTCTTCAGCCCTTGGGGTGTGAGTGGCTCTTCCCTGCCTTGCCTGGTCATCTTTTCATTATTCCATTACCAAAGCAACAGTTCTATCAGATTCTCTCTCTTTAGAGGGCCTAGACTCTTCCTGGCCAGACCCAAACTTACACAGTGCTCTGCAGACACCGCACATCACCCCTGGTCTCGGTGGGACATGACCGACCAGTCTTGGCTCAGGCGAGGGCTGTGTAGGCTGAGAGACGTGAGGATATTTGCTGAACATAGCACTTGATAAAGAAAAAGTCACACTGCTCTTTCCTTCCATGGGAGCATGAATTTTTGAAAATAGTAAAATACACATGGAGGACATAATTCCCTCTTGAGTCGAATATCCTATAACTTTAGACACCTCAGGACATGTCACCGGTCTGGTGAGATCCCGAGTGCCCTTGGCCATACTGCTGCTTGCTGTCTTCCAAGACGACGTGCTAACATGAGCAAACCCCTTGCCTACCTCGCTGGGTGGGGGAGGGGAGCCGCTTGGCTTGGGAAATGTGAAATGGAGCTCTACACACAAAATTTAGCTGTATTGAACGGTGCCTCTCTCTACTTTGTTGCAATTGCATTTTCAATGCAAAGAAAAGAAAAGGCAAAAAAAAAAGAAAGACTTCTCCTTTGGAAGAGGGCCTCTTTGCTGTGAAATACCCACTCAGAATGGAGGCAGTGGCCTGTAGATGGTTAACTTGGCTGGTGCACGTTCCTAGCACTAATAAAACTTAATTTAAAATAGTAAACTTGCTGCCTTCTTGTGACATATATATGGGTATTACATAATTAGAGAACAAATGGCTTTTCTCGGGGGTCATGAGAGCCGCTGATTTAGTGCACACTCAGTTGAAGAAGTGCAACACTTTCCACTCCTCATTAAAACCCGACAATCCACACAAATCATCCTGCGGCACAGGCGGCCTCCCCTTCCCTCTGATGCCGTGAAGGCTCCCGCTTCCTCTGTCTGATGGATAAGGGATGCCGTTGGACAGGCTTCCACTGTGACAGACAGAGGTGATATCTCTGGCTACAGGAATGCACAGCCATTTCAGTCTTCATAAAGTCGAGTCTCAGGAAGCAAAAGGCTTCAGGCCGCAAAAGATGCATGCGGACTGTTTACTCATCACCTGTAGTCCACGCAGCAATTTTCATGAAGTCAAGCAGTGTTTTAAGTTCTTTCAAGATACTTTTCCATTAGTTTCTGTTTTCCTATTTCTGTGGTTTCCTCCACCTGCCTTTTGGTCAGAAAGACTATCCTACTGTCACTGCGTGTCCACGGGCTTTCCTTCTAAGCACAAGTGCTCGGGCTTGATGACTCTTACGATGTGAAGTCTCGTTCCATCTCTTGTCTGTGATGGTCAGAACAACTTAATAGGAAATTCTCTTTGGATCTGCCCAAGAAAGGATCATAGCTCATACTTCTTCCTGAGGGTCAAAACCTTATCTATGACACCTCTGTCACCTGCCCCTTTCTACCTCTACCCCACGTTATAGTTCTCAGAGGGGGACTTATTTTCCTTGTCGACCATTCCTGGACATGGGTTTCTGTCTTAATTTTTGTAAGAATGATTCATCCCTTTTTGTTTTTCTTTCCCAGAGTCACCACAGCTGTTTCTGAACATTTATTTTCACACAAATTATAAATCTGTTCAATTCTTTAAAAAGAGTAATTGCAAAAGTTGTGGGATAATCTACTGGGATACAGACTGGCATTGTCTTCTCTGTAGTTATTTTTGTTGTCTAATTTTGTAGTTTATTTATTCGTGTCGTGCAATTCTGTCAAAGTCAGAGCCACTCCCGTACTCTAGAGAGGCTTTCCCTAACGCCCATGAGAGAATTCCCCTCTCTAGTAATTTAGATGCTGTCATACAGTAGAAGAGCAGCTTTCACACGTGTGCTGTGTTCCTGGCTACACTGTGAGCTCCGCCAGAACATGGACCGGAGCCATGTGTATTTGCAGCATCACCATCTCACACCGCGTCACAAGGAAGCAGATGTTTTCGAGGCTGTGCTGGGCCGGGGTTGTGCTGCTCATCGGAGTGGATTCTACACATCTCTCCCCACCCCTGTGTCCACTGATGTTGTGTTACTCGGTGGAAACAAGACACTCTGGGAATATTTACACAACCGAAGTTGGCCAACACCACAACCACGAATATATTATTTTTCCCCCCAGAGACTCTTTACCCACATAGCATTGGTGCGCTTCTTACATATTTGCTAAGTGGCTAAAGGCAGACAGCCTTTATCTCAAGATGCTGAGGCAAGCTTTTCTGTACAGGGCTATTTTCAGAAAATCCTTCTCCCAGGTAAGAAGGAGGACAAGGCATATACCTGTGCAGGTAGAGAACTGCAGGTCGAGGTTTCTACAGCAAGAACCAGGTCATAGACCTGAAGATTCGTCTCACTGGACACTCAGCTAGGTTGGAAGGGAACGGAGACTGCACGGTGCCTCCGGGAGGCGGTTCTAACGCAATTCCAAGGGCACCCCAGGAGAGTCCGCCATGCTGAGCATGTACTAGTTTCACACGTGGGTCTAGAAGGGTGCTTACTTTTCTCATGCTCTTGTGTTAACTGATAATGACTCGCATCCAGTCTTCTCCAAACACTGTTGGGCTGAGTGACTGAGTCTAAATTAAGATATTAACTACTGCCCATACCAGGATTTTCAAGAAATTCTACCTTTCACACTTCAAGGAAGTGTTGATTAAAGGTATATTAAGGTCACATCAGAAGAAAGATGGAGGCCATTCCAGGGGCCTCGCTATGCTCATGAATTACTCCTTTCTTTATGCTGGTTAATTCTGTCGTGAATTTCGTGGTAAAATAAGGTGTATCCTTCCAGAACTACCACCAGTCTGTGTGAGGTTTCTCAGAAAAGAGGAAGGGTTGATGATTCTCCACAAATCTTTATATCTCCCCTGGAATTCTCTTGATCACAGAAAATTTCAGGTCACTGTGTTGGAAGTAAAATGATGCTTTGTGGATGTCTCATTTCAGAGAGAGATTTAGTTGTCAGGAGGTAATAGAAAACAATGACTCCTAGTAAACACTTCTTTTTGGCATGTGAAACCTTTCAATATTTTCCTGGGATCATTAGGACAAGAAATAAAACTGCCGTCCAGTGGGTGATTCCACACAGACATCTTGGCAAAGGGAAGTTAAAGAGAAAGGAGGGGAAATTGACAGCCACGACCACGATATGAATATTCTACAAACATACAAATGTATACAATTCCAACAGTGTGAGCCAAAAGTAGCAAAAAAACCACAAAACAAAACAAAACAAAACACACAATGCTTCTCAGATCAGCTTGAAGGAAAACGTTTGAGATGAGGGGGGTTTAACGAGTCTGAAGCCCCAGGCCTACTTCCCACAGTCTTGTGGATCAACTCCAAAGTGATCAATATGTTTTATTCAATCTCATACGGTGTCTGGGCTTGCCTGCGAGGTGTAGGGTGGGCTAATTGATGAGCTGATCAGCTGTCAAGCTGTTTCCCCTAATTGTTTTATCAAGAAACTAATGCTTTCTGGCTGCTGCCACCATGTTCCTGGTGCAAGTGAGATGAGCTTTGACAGTGGGCTCCAGTCAGATATTTCAGACTAAAGTCCCTCACCCTTGGTCACTGCACAGCACCACCTCTATTACTGGGGAGGTCACCCGCTTGGGCATTTCTGCCTCTGGACCTTGCCAGGAATGGGGTGATGATGATGCAGATCTCGATGCTTCTGTAGGGATGCCCCTCGTGGCAAAGCAAACCTCCAGCTTCCCTTTGGTTTCTTAGGATGTGGAGGTGCTCTGCGAGCACTCACAGTGGAAGGCGAGGCTGTGAGCTGTAGCCCGGCAGACCTCCTTGGCCACAGGGCCACTCAGCTGACCCAGACTTACAGGAGGCGTCGGGTCGGCGCTGAGTTCCGAAAGGAGAGGGGACCTCACGTGCCAGCCCCCCAGGGTCCTGCTGGGCTTGCAGCGCAGGGTCCTCCTGCGGATCCCAGCCTCACGCACCCCCGCCTCACGCACCCCCGCCTCACAGGTAGCTGAGATGGCACAGGGATTCCAGGAAGACTCGGTCTCCTGGGCAGGAATGGGTCCAAACTGGAGGCTGGGAAGAGAGCTTACACACATGCGTATGTACGTACTTCCATTCGCTGAACGTGAGGCTACTGCTCCCCGCGCGCACGGTCCGCCCTCAGCTCTTCCGACGTAACCCCTTTCGTGCCTCAGGACAGAGCCGTCTCATGATACAGGTTATCCTACGATTGTGCTGTTTTCCAGGTGAGGAGGGTGGGGTCCACGCGTGTGCTCCACACTATCAGCCATGCCCTCTCCGCGGGGTCATCGGGCCACACATGAGGGGTGGCCCCTGGGGAGGATCTGCGGGGCGGCCTCCCCGGAGGAGGAGGGAATTTTCCCTGTTTGCACTCCTGGTCAGGGGTCCCCATAAGGGGCTGTGGGACGAAGATCTAGGTGACAGTGGGATGTGTCCAGGCACAGGGAGCTGGGTTGGGGTAGATGGCACACCAGAGTCGCTTCTGACCGCCGGGAAAGGTGGGTGCAGCCCCTGGCCCCCCAGCCCCCCATGGCCTCTGGAGCACACGTCCCCTGCCCTTCCGGTCAGGTTCGGGGCAGCCCCGGCGGGGATCCCTGAGGGCCTCATCCGCAGGTGCAGTGACTGAGGGCGGAGAGACTCAGACGGCCGGTGCTCAGGAGGGGGAGGCAAGGACACACTGTGGTTCCCGCATTAGGGGCCTGACCGCCGTCCTTGAGGGTCGGGGCTGTGTCCTCACCCCCAGCCCACTCTGTGCCCAGAGGACGGTGCAGAGGACTGAAGCCGGACAGACTTGTCGGGGGACCTGAGTTCTTCGAAGGAGAAATGGGCGAAGGGAGTAAACAAGACAGGGCTCTAGAAAGGTCTAGAAAGGCCTCTGGATCCAGGCACCCCAGGCTCCGAGTGCCTGCCCAGCAGATGTGTGGGCTCTCTGACTGGGGAAAACCGTCAGGAATACAGAATAAAAGGCAGAAGAAGGGCAAGGTGGTGGCTGCGTCCAGCAGCATGTCCGGCACGGCCACCCTCCGAGAACTGTCTCCCGTAAAGCCCCTGCCTCCTGTCTCTCTGCAGGTTCTGTCTGGACTCCTGCACTCCAGCTGGGGGTCCAGTGCTGCAAGGGAGGCCACCAGCCCCTGGGCACCTTGACCGTGTGAGAGAGGAGCTTCCAAACCAGCAGGAGGGGAGACCCTTCCCAAGAGCCCACCTGAAGGAGGGAGCTAGGGGTAACAACCTGACGAGGGATAGTCCCGCGGGGCACGGCTCACCATGGGCCAAAGCGCTTGGACTCCTCCCCCGCCCCTGTGATCTCTTCATGCGGCCAAGAGTCGGAGGAGGGGAGCCCCGCGCCTTCCCAGGACCTCCTGTCGTTTCGGCAACTCTCTGCCTCTTACTTGGTTTCTCAAGGCAACAAGGATCCGGGAATGAGAAGCCCTTTTTTAAAAAAGAGCAAGCAGAGGGCACTCATAAACAGGATGAAAGAGGCACAGAAAGGGGGATGTTTCCTTTGAAAGCAGATATGCAAGCACCAGCGCAGAGCTGAGGTTCTTAAAAATAGACCAGATCAAACATGCATTTGCTTTCTGAAGAATCAGGGAATTCGGGAGATGAAGGCGGCCGCCTCCTACACCAAGTACCTCCCCGTGCTCTGTGCCTTTTGCCTGCACACTAGGGGCTCAGTTTACCGGCAGAAACTGTAGCTTAAAATCTGCCAAACAAATCAAGTATCATTTTCCTGTGTAAATAAAATGATGGTGATGAATTATTCAGGAGCCGGGCCCGGTCATTTGCATGCATTCATCACGGACACAGATGTATAATACAGTATGTCTCTCTCAAGATGTTTTCTAATATTTATGAAAACAATTCATAAAATTAAATCCCATTAGTTCTAGATTAGCACTTGACATTCGTCAGACTAATGGCTTGTTGCTAGAGGGGATACCCTAAGTTTCAATAACACATAATGGCTTCTTCTTCTGATGACTGCTCGGGAGAATTATCCCCACTTTTCTTTACAGAGATGACTTTGTTCCTATAAAAGTGTATTTTTCTCTAGAGTGTGACTCAAACTTCCCACTTCTGGTGGAAACGGATTCTTTGTTCGGTTTCATATTTAAAAACAATCATGTCAGATAAAGTTTCCTGGAAGATATTGATAGACGTAATCATGGCCATTTATCAACGATTGGATTTTTCTGCTTCCCCAGGTCACCGTCGGCTTTGAATGTACGATGTGATACTGTCGTCAGTGCTGATCTGATTACCTGGCTCAGCGGAGTGGAAGCCCACGCTTTGATGAGTACATCGGGGTGTCATCATGAGTTCCACTCTACTGGTGTCACATCACCTACTCGAGATGATTTCTAAGGAAGCTCTCCCACTTACATCTTTTAATTCCGGATGCTCACCCTCGATCAGATAGGCGTGCTGTATTGTTAAGAGGCTCAGATGTCTCCGATGTGATGCATCTTGAGTTCTGTAGGAGAAGCAGAGCTCCAAGGACAGACTGCAAACTTTAGGGTGCCTCCAAGGCTGAAAATAGTGGCCTTAAGGTCACCATATCTGGGACTTTGTTTCAGTAGAAGGGCTGCTGGGGGACAACGGCCTCCAGAGCACAGCTGAAGCGAAACTCCATGCTTTCTAACAAGGCAGGGACGTAGGGGAGCTGAGGGGGCTTGGGGACACAGGAAGAGAGGGAGCACTGGGCTGAGCAAATGTCACTGGTTGGGCTTTCGGGGCAGGTGACACTGAGACAGTCACTGTGCAGGGCGTTTACTGGGAGGCCCTCAGTAGACCCGACGGGCCCCATCAGAGTTAACTTTCGGGCATGAACGCCTTGGTCTTTATACCCCATCCTCAGTTACTCATTGGCATGGCCACTGCTAAAGACGTGACCAGGTCAAGGGGGCCGAGGCAGGCCCTGGGCATTTGGAGACCTGCTGGGTTGTCTGCTGGTCACACTGTCCCAGACGCCGGGCAGCAGCCCCTCCTTGCAGGGGGCCCTGAGACTCGTCTCCGAGTCTGCCTCACCGAGAACCTTGCCTGTGGGCCCCGAGGGCTCCGTCTTTTGAAAGGGTCCTCTCCTGCCTTCCCGTGTCTCTGTCCATTCCCAGGGACCCGTGAGCCCCCGGGGGCAGGGACAGCAGTTCATTCGCCTGCGGAGCCGTGCGTGTTGTGGGTGCGTCATTCACAGCCTATAGCGGCTGAGGGTGCCCGAGGGTGCCGTGGCAGCCAGGCTGGGTAACCACCAGGGCCGCACGCAGGGACGTGAGGGAAGCCTTCACACACGTGTGCTTCTGGGTGCCCTGCTGGGATCGATCGTGGTCAAAACGGAGCGCGAACGTGGTTCCAACAGAGGCAGTGGTCGTTAGCAGAGTCTGGACGAGGCCAGGAGCACAGGCCTCCCAGAATGTCGTTTTTACCCCAAAGGGAGAAGTCGTTGAACGGTCAGAGACGGAGCGCTTGAGCACAGTCAGGGCTGAAGGGTCCGGCAGCGGGCCTGGCCGCCTCTGTGTACAATTGTCTTTCTCCGCGGAGCCGTTTCCAGTCATCGGCCCCGGAGGCCGCCGGCTGGAGTCCCAGGGACCCGTCCGGCCCCCCAGAGGCCCCTCTTCCTTCTACTGAGATGCAACAGAGTGGGGGGCAGGGGTTTCCCTGCGCCTCACACCCGTTCCTCATGCGTCCAATAGGATAAAGACCTGATGAAATATTTACTGAATTTTAAGTGCTGCACGTCTCTTATCATAAAACAGTAACTTTTCATGTTTTCTACTTGTGCTTTCGTGTTTCTAGAAAGCATCGTTTCTAACAATCAGGGGAGTTTTTGCTTGGGGAATCCCCCTCCCCCCAGACCTCTTCTTTAGACCTTCTCGTGTTAATCAGGTTCTGAAGAGGTATGAACAAAATTCACCTAGTGGGGGGAAAATGAACTTTTGAGACAAAGAGATACATTATCCTGGGGGTGGGAGGAGGTAGAGGCCATGGTCTCTGCTTCCCCGTTCCTTCCTGGGCGAGTTTAATCTGATTCTGTGTCAGGGTCAAGCGTCACACGTGCGCAGGACTACCGAGTGCTCCTCCATCCACCTGCGGCAGGGCCGCCCGACTCCATTTGGTGATCCCTCTGCAGCAAGGGGGTGTGTCTGGAGCCGCACTTCCCGGGACCCCCTTCCCCCACTGGTCCCAGTGACGGCCCGCCAGCGAGGGCATTCCCGCAGGGCTCAGTGTGGCCAGGAGTTGCTGTCCGTGCTTCTCACCGCGGCCAGCAGGTGCGCGTACGGCGGGTGGAGGGCAGCGGGAGACGAGGCCCCGAGAGGCTTCTGGAGTGCTCCGTGGGGCGCCAGCTCCATCCGGGGATGGCTGTGCCTGCGGACTTGGGGCCCTGGACAGCGGTTCTCAGGTGAGCTCCGAGGGCGCTTCCCGCCATTTGCTCCTCTGCCCCCTGCCCCCCGCCGGGCCGTGTGAGCCTCTCTGCGCTTGGAGCACTTCCTGTGATGTGATTCTGCTTTCTGACCTGACCTCGGCGGTGAGCGTCCGTATAGGCAGGGAGAGGTGGGGTTTACACGAGCCAGGGTGCTCAGGGCGGCGCAGTGACTGGAGGGAGAGGCAGGGGGACCGGCAGCCTGGACAGGGAAGCCAGACAGTCTCCCTGAGGAGCATCCTCTGGCCCCAGTGGCCATCTGACTTGAGGCAGGATCAGGGTCATGGGTCGGCCCACCCTCCTCCCCCTGTGACAGCCCAGAGGACGCCTTTTCAGGGGGACGAGGCGCAGCCCATCAGAGATGGACACAGCTAGACCGCACGGGCTCATTTGCGTGGCCCGGAGTCGCTTCTCCCTTCAGTCTGATCCCAGGAAGCATTAGTAATTTGCTACAGAGGTTTGAAGCAGCAGGCAGCTTTGTTTTGTTTTCTTGTGTTTATAGCAGTGTTTAAAAAAATCACACTTTTCCCCAAGATAGAGAAAGTACGGGGTGCACCCCAGCTGCCGTCTGCCGGCCGCGCCCCTTGCCCGCCGGCGGGGACGGCCTTAGTACCTGTGACACTGACGGAACTTTGTTATCTGCCCGGGGTGGCTTGCTGCTTGGCTCGCAGTTGGTTGCGGCTTCCTTTTCCGTGACTATGAACGCTTGTATGATGTCAAAACAAAAGACTCTTGCTGTCTTCCTCCTCAGCATTGAAGCTGGTGACGTGGGATGGTTTCTGGCGTCTTTAATTGCTGCTCAAGACACCGGGGCGTTTGGCATTGTCTCGCTGACCTGTGATTTTCCTTAAACCCGAGGCGCAGAAAAGCTGACGACTTGCTGGCTGCTGCAGAGTGCCCGAGCTCAGCGGCAGACGGTGACACTCTGGCTCCGAGCCCTGGGCGGGAGTTATTGGCGCTACGTCAGCCATTCCGCACCGCCATTCCCACCCGTGTCCCCACCTCTGTCCCCTCTGGTCTCCTGGAGGGGCGGGGCTGCCCCAGAGGCAGATGTCAGCAGTGCATAGGGTGCCACACTCTCACCTGTGCAGGATGGGGGGGTGCACCCGACTTCAGATCAGGACCTGTCGCCTTGAGCTCCTTGTTGCCTGGCCAGTGGGTGGGTCAGTCATCTGGAGAAGGCACCTTCTTTTCTAGAAGAGCTGTGCTGTTTCCCATGGGTCTGGAGTAGCCCGGAGACTGTGCAAACCATCCCCTCTTGAATCGAGTTCCCACGGGGCAGCCCTGGCCCTGGCCGGCAGGGCCCTGCAGTGCTTTCGCATTGGGACTGGGCTTGGGCAGGGAAGTGGCCATCTCTGGTGACCTTTTTCCAGGGTCCCCAGGGGCCCAGTTCTCTTTTTAGTACTGCCCCTCCCTTACCTGATACGTGTGCATCCTCAAGCCAGAAGCCTCCCAGCCCCCTCGTCTCTCATCCCTAGAGACGCTGCACGTACTCCCTTCAGGGAGACTTTGATCTCTCTTGCTCCAAACCCTCCCGTGCATTGATCTTGGCCCAGCAGCACCCGTCATTCTGCCCAGTGAGCCCCAGCTTAGACATAGCCATCACCACGGCAGCAGGGAGAGCAGCAGCGAGGGATGGGTGCGGGAGGGAGGGAAGCGTAGCTGACCTGTAGGCTCTGTTCTGCCCCCGTGGCATGAATTCATGCATGTTTCCAGAAACATCGAGGAGCATTCTGTGTCATATAGGGTCGGCAGCCACAGAGCAGTGGACCCCAAGCAGAAGCTGGTCAAGCCCCCGAGAAGCTGCCTTCGCCTCCCCCAGGGGCAGAGGGCAGACGAGCTGGCTGGGCCGCACTTCGCTTGGGGACCTGGGACCGGGCTGCGGCCCTGCCTCCTGCAGCCTGCACCGGTGCCGGGGTTGCCGTGGTAACCCTCTTCTTTCCGGCGGGAGGGTGAGGAGAGCCACCCAGGGTTTTGGGAACGGAGGCCTTCTGCTCAGGGTGCTGTGCCCAGAGCACTGAGCCGGACAGGAATAGTGAGGAATGTTCTGTCATCTCAGGGGCCTCTGGGCCATCAGGGGGCCCTTCGGGGCATGCGGACAGAACAGAGCCCCCGGGGGCGAGAAGACTTTCCTGAGGGCAGACGGTGAGTAAAGGGTTAATATCCTCAATCAGCAAGACGTGGAGGTGAGATCGGTGCTTGGCTCCGCTCTTGGCACGACTTGGAAGAGCAGCATCCTCGGAGGACACTCCACTGTCTCCGGCTTGGCCTGGCCCTTGGGTCACAGGCGGCCACCAGGCAGAGCGGAGGACGCGGTGTCGGCACAGGTGCGGTGGGGCTGGGGGACCGTCAGGCAAGCTGCTCACGCCTTTCAGTTCTTTCCCTCTGGAGCCCCCAGGCCTGAGGAGAGGCAGGCAAGGTCATGCCCTGCAGTCTCCTTGCTTGAGTAAGTGCGCACAGGAGGACCACACCGCGCACCCAGGGCGCCCCGAGCCAGTGCAGGCAGAGAATCTGGCAGCGAGGGATGCGGGCAGGAGGGACCACCGGCGTGGAGCCAGGCCGGGTGAGGCGGCCCATCTCGCCTCCTACTCTCGAAGCCTGGGGCAGGTGAGCCTCCAAGCCATGTGTCCTGATCTGTCTTGTGGAGACAAGGACAGGAGCCGGCCCTGAGATATTCAAGGACCAAGTCAGACTACGCACAGAAGGAGCTGGAAATGGGAGCATCCCGTGTCGTGTGCAGTTATTCCCCACACAGCATAAAGACAATGTGAGGAGCCCCTAAGGAAGAGGACAAGATGGGGAGGGGAGGGAAGGGGTGGGGAGCGGCTGGGATGGGTGGGAGGGAGGGAAGGGGTGGGGAGCGGGGGATGGGGTGGGAGGGGAGGGAAGGGGTGGGGAGGCGGCTGGGGATGGGGTGTGAGGGGAGGGAAGAGGTGGGGAGGGGTGGGGATGGAGGTGGGAGGGGAGGGAAGGGGTGGGGAGGGGCTGGGATGGGGTGTGAGGGGAGGGAAGAGGTGGGGAGGGGTGGGGATGGAGGTGGGAGGGGAGGGAAGGGGTGGGGAGGGGCTGGGATGGGGTGTGAGGGGAGGGAAGGGGTGGGAGGGCCTGGGATGGGATGGCAGCCTCCCACACCCCCACCTCCCCCCCACCTCCCCCCTCCTCCCCCACCCCCATCTCTCCCCACCGCCCCTTCCCCCCCTCCTCCCCCACCCCCCACACTGCGCGAGAGCCTCTGCTCTTCAATCACAGTCTCAGGACGTCCGGTGTGTTCACTCTGGCTAATCACGGGCCCGACCACAAGGTGACAGTGATTGGATCGGCAGGGACGCCCTGTAATGGTGTAGCAGACGCCGTCTGCGGGCAGCACGGTACTGCCGGAAGGCACCAGGGGTCTGTACTTTAGTCTTCCTGGGAAGGCGTTCCGTGCACCCTAAGACGCGATTTCTGCCGGGGTGGCACTTGTCCTGCCGTCAGGATCAGACCCGTTAGAAGACGTGCCACACGCACTTGGGCTCGCCTGCCCCGGCGCAGCGGTGGCTCGAGCCCTGCGCGGGTGTTTCTGTTGTGTTTCCAAGTAACCCATCCACCCGTGGCCACGAGGAAACAGAAAGAGACAACCATTCCAAAGTGCCTGCAAATGAAGAAGGGGCTCTTGGGAGATGTGGGGCGCTCCCTACACCTGCTCCGTCCCTCTGGGCCGAGTCCAGGCTGGACGGAGATCTCCCTCCCGCAGCAACAGGAGAAGCATTTTAAAACTATTAATTTTCATAAGGAGTCTTAATTATGTTAGTATAGTTTTAGATGTACAGAGTCACTGAGCAGATAGGACACAGGGCCCCAGGGACCCACCCCACCCCCACCCAGTGTCCCCTGTTACTAATATCTTGCATTAGTGCAGCACATACTGCTGATGAACACCACCAATGCCCTCTTCACTGGAGTCCGTAGTTTATATTACGATTCACTCTACCTGCTATGCAGGCTTTGCATTTGACAAATGCACAAAGTCGTGTATCCACCACAGAACAGCTTTACCCTCCAAATTCCCCTTGTCAACAAGTGCTGTTTGAGAGCCGCGCACACAGCGGGGGGCCAGCGGGTGGACGGGGCGTGGGTGTGGGCCCAGGGAGAGCCAGTCGGCTGCCCCCAGCGGAAGCAAGGACCCGGCACTACTGTCCCGCATCCCACTGACGGGGACAGGATGCTTCCGCTCCAGAGTTAATTCTGACCTCTGTCCCTTCTTCCCCGACTCGGCACATTTCCCATGACATGTCCCTGTGGGCAGCCTGGGCTGTGCCTACGCAGGCACCGCGCCTGCGTCCCATCGGGCTCCCGGCCGCTGCTGGTCATCTCTCCCTGGGCAGGCTTCTGGGGTGCCACCCACACTTCATGGGCCTGGCCCCTCAGAATCCCTTTGTTCCGGCTTCTGCCTCCCCCACCTCCTAAGCCCTCAGGCCCGTGGGCTGCTTTTCCTCCAAACCACCCCTTGCTGAAGCCAACCTACTGTCCAGGGGGCCCCCACAGGTCCCGAGAAGTGCACAGGGGAGGTAGAGGCATGCTGGGAAAATGCCCCAAGGGCCCAGGAGCCAGGCATGCTCTTCCCTGCCCCATGGTCTCTGCAGCACATGCATGCTGTTCCAGAAAGTTCCTAATGTCCTGGGCGGCGGAGGACAAGTGGAAACAAGCACTCATGGGTGACCGGGAGCCCAAATAGACCCATCAGCCTCCCTGTTCGAACCTCCTCCTGCCCCAAGGGTGTCACGTGGGCTCTCGTGAGCCCCACGGCTGTGCCTTGCCCTCTGCTCCCTGAGGACACGGCCACTTGGTCACTGTGACCGTCGTCTTTCTAGAAACAGGCTGCGGCTAGAGACAGCCTACTCCAGGGCAGCCCATGCTGTGAGCTGAGCTGATCCCTGGGCTGCCCGCCTCCCTCAGTACTTTCTGTTCCTTTCCATGCACATGCAGCGGCTTCCAAGGGACCGTTGTTGTAGCTGACGGACATTTATTTCCAGTAATCGTACTCGTTTTATTCAGCACGGACTCCTGGCTCCTGTCCCATCAAAGAAACGTGTGTCAGCGTGTGTGTGCCCACACGTGCCCCACGCAAACATGGACACGCTGCCTTCGGTCTTGCCTTCCCTCTTCCCTCCGTCTGCTTGAGGTGGTGGTGTTTGACCCCCCTTCCCCGAGCCGAACGGACCCCCCCCACCCCGCATGTGGTTGGCCCCCCGGAGAGCCGTGGGAGCAGGAGGCCATTGAGCGCTGGGCTCTTAGTGGGGAGCACGGCCGTTACCATCACTCGGAACAGCTGAGGAGCGATTTGCTGTTCTTTAACAGTCCCTGCTTGTGGGTGCAGAGGGGCCGCGCCAGCTGATGGGAGCACGTTACACTGAAGGCGGCAGCGATGTGGAAGGGTTTAAGCCGATGACCCCGTAAGCCACGGTTTAGCAGATGCCAAGGACCGGTACTCAATTCACTGCCCTTGAGGTATGGATTCCTATGTGATGTCTCCTGGACAGATGTCCTCAGCCATCAGGGAACCAGATGAGAAGTCAGAGTGCGTGTACAGAGGAGAATGCTCTCTGTCTCTGTCTCTGTCTGTCTGTCTCTCTCTCTCTCTCTCACACACACACACACACACACACACACACACACACACACACACGCTATAACGTGGGTGAACCTTGTTAACATTACACTCAGTGGGAGACTACATACTATGTGATTTCCTTGATGTGAGGCTTCCGGAAAAAGCGTATCTGTGGAGCCACGAGTGGGTTAGTGGTCACCTGGGACTGGGGGCCGGAACGGGATTATCTATAAATGTGCACGAGGGCTCTTGCTGGGGTGACGGAGATGTTCTAAAACTGGATTGTGATGATGTTTGTACAACGTGGTAAATTTGCCAAAAATTATTGAAGTGTACGCTTAGAATGCTTGAATTTTATGGTGTGTTCTTTATATCTCAATAAAGTTGTTTTTAAAAAAGTCAGTGTGTGCATAACATTCTGGGAGGAGCAGGGGAGACTCTGCCTCTAAGACATGAGAGAAAAGACCCTGGAATTTAGGGGTCCTGTAGACAAAACTGTCTGCCGCCTGGTAGGTACTCGGCATCAGACGTGTCTCCTTCCTTCACACCTGCCCGGCGCCCTAAAGCAGGCATTTTCTAGGGAATGGGAGCCAGAGAAAGATGGAGCTGCAGGAAATTCACCTGTGACTACACGAGGGGCCACGGTGAGGGGGCAAAGGGGCGAAGGGGGGAGGAAAGAGAAGGAGATGGAGGAGGGGGGAGGAGGTGAGGGGAGAGAAGCCCGGAAGAGGAGAGCCGGGAGGGAAGGGAGGGAAGGAGCGCTTCCTCAGGGAGTTGGGCGAAGATTTTTTGTCTTGTTTTGGTGAGTCACGTACGTCATCTCACCACCCAAAAAGGCCTGATTAAAATCAGCCAAAGTGAGACTAGAGATAAGAGCGCCTTCAAAAGGCGTCTCCCGCGGGCTGTGTTGGGGGAGCCACGTTTCGGGGCTGCCGATGCCCAGGGAGCCCCGATGAGGCCAGGACGCTGTTAAGGAAACGGGCGGCCAGCCCGGGAGTGAGCGTCTGAGGGGAGGGCTGGCCGTGCACCAGTGGCTGTGTCGCTGCTAGAATTTAAGGCCGAGGAGTGTGCCCAGGCCACTCCGTCCCCGGGAGACGCAGCTCTGATCACACACGGGTGTTTTAAGGACTCGCCAGCAGGAATTTCCGATTGAAGCCAGGGCGCCCTAGACTAGCGCCCCCCCACCCCCCCCCGCCCTGTGCTGGGACAAAGGGGCAGCCCCTGGGTCGGAGCAGGGCTCCCAGTCAGGTCTGCATGGATCCACTAGTATTATTATTATTATTATCTTAAGGTGTGATTTACTTTGAGAGAGTGAATCCCCAAGCGGGGCAGGGGCGGGGGTGGGGCAGAGGATCCAAAGCAGGCTCTGCACTGACAGCACAGAGCCCGACGCGGGGCTCGAACTCACAAACCCTGAGATCATGACCTGAGGCAAAGTCGGACACTCAACTGACCGACCCCCAGGCGCCCGAGATCTGCATGAATTCAGATGCCGCGGGCACGCGGGAGCAGGCAGCCTGTCTGCCTCTGTCTCTCCTCCTGAAAATGGGCTGCTTCCCGTAACTGGCAGGTGGAGCTGTGAGGACGCAGAGGCGGCCTGGCAGAGCGCCGGCCCGCAGGCCCACCCGCCCTTGACCTTGCGGCCGGAGCCCTACACGCGGTAGACGCTGCTGCTGCCGGACAGCAGCTCCTTCTCTGCTTCCGAATTTCAGGAGCGTTGCCTTGTGTGTACAGTTGGTACAAATGGACGCGGCCTGCTTTTCCTCTTGAGAGTGACCAGACCGGTGTATTTGTGTGTGTGTTGACGTCAAGGACGAGAATAAACACAAGGTAGAAGCTGACATGTGTGCAGGCCAATCGAGACCTCTTGTTTAATTTCACTTTCTTTTTGTCACTCTGCCCTCTGTCGTGGTGCTGAGCTCCGTCCACATGGGCTTGGGCCTCCCCCTGGCATCTGGGATGGAAGGCGTGTTTCCAGTGACTTTGCAGGAAGCTGGGAGGGGGGCGCCTCAGCAAGAGATCTTCTTGGGTTCTCGGCCTCACCCTAACGTGTGGGAAGAAAACCCTTCTTGAAGGTGCAAACAGTTATTTAAGCACGAGGTACAAATGCAGCGGTATTACTACCTGCTGCTGTGTGAGCGTCGATGCGATCGATTGCTAACTGCTCTGTCGCACCTGCTGGGCCAGCTCTGCAGAGAGGATCGCCAACCGACCGCCGGCTACAATAGCATTTCACACGGAAGGCCTATCGAGTTTTTCTCCCCAACTAAATAACCATTTGAAGCTAAATATGAGGCTTTAAAGAGACTTGAGAACTTTATTCTCTGGGGTCGCTAACTTCACAATGGTGGGCTCTTCTTTTTCTTTTTTTTAAACCAATTGATCAGATTCTTTTTTTTTTTTAAGGTGATACTCACTTTTAAATGATATGTTCTTGACACACAATGGTTTCAGCCACATAATTCAGCCGCATTTATGTTGTAGCTCCGAGGAAAAGCCCAACACGCACACAAGGACTCTTTCAGGTAATAAGATGTGAGGGGGGTCTGTCTGAGGCCCCCACTGTCTGTACTGACAATTCTAGACGCCCATCTCACGTGCCAGGGGCCCCTGTCCTCAGCCCGCAGGAGGAAGGGTGAGCGCCTGGCATGCCCCAGACCTGCCTGCGTTCCAGGGATCCAATCTCCTCCTTCACAGGGTGAAGGGGTTCAGAACACACCTCCCCAAAACATGACGCTGGCACATTTTAAGCTGAAGACCAGTGAAAAACAGCAGACACAGGATCAGCTCTCTGCTCCCCTTCCATCTGAGAGCAGAGCGTGTGCCTTGTGAGGTTGCCGCGCCCCCCACCCCGGTTACCAGGACCCTCACCCCTCCCCCCGGCAGGGTCCTCACAGTCACATGCCCAGCCACCCTATCTGCCGGCATCTCCCCACATACCGCCTCACACAGTTTGCTACTTGCCCCCGAAGAGCCTAGAGCCCTTTTCCTTTGTGTTGTCGCTTCTCTGAAAATTCTCTGAAAGTTGTCCGTGCCCGACAAGCCCAGTTCTAAGCCCCCTTTGTTGCACATTCCTGGGTTCTTTAAGGCAGGTGAGGGATGTGCATGTTAATACAGCACCGTTTGGTTTCTCTGGTTAATCTTTTATTAGTCTAGTAGGCCTTGGCCAGAGGATCTCGAAAGGGAGAAGGAAAAAGGTTTTCTCCTCCCCTACAAGGGACCGTCAGCCAACTCGGTCTATGGGTTAGAAACAAGGTTATACAAAGAATTCTTTTTTTTTTAAATGTTTTATTTATTTTTAGGAGAGAGAGAGACGGCGTGAGCAGGGGAGGGTCAGAGAGAGAGGGAGTGACAGACTGAAACAGGCTCCAGGCTCTGAGCTGGCAGTCAGCACAGAGCCCGACGTGGGGCCCGAACCCACGAACAGTGAGATGATGACCTAAGCGAAAGTCGGACGCTTAACCGACTAAGCCACCCAGGCGCCCCACAAAGAATTCACTTAGAGAAATCAGTCAGACAGAGAAAGACAAATACTGTGTGATCTTCTTATAGGTGAAATCTAAGAAAGCCAAACTCAGAGAAGCAGAGAGGAGATTGATTGGTGGTTCCCAGTTACTCAGGGGAGGGGGGGCAGAAGATGTTGGTCAAAGACTATAAACTTCCAGTTATAAGATTAATACGTTCTGGGCATCCATTGTGCGGCCTGGGGACTATAGGTAATACGCTATTACACACTTGAAAGTGGCTAAGAAAGATATGAAATGTTCCCACCACAAAAAAGAAATGGTGGGGCGCCTGGGTGGCTTGGCGGGTCAAACGTCTGACTCTTGATTTCGGCTCAGGTCATGATCTCACAGTTTGTGGCTTTGAGTCGGACTCCATGCTGACAGTGCAGAGCCTGTTTGAGATTTCTCTCTCTCTCTCTCTCTCTGCTCCTCCCTCTGCTTGTGCTCTCTCTCTCTCTCTATCTCTCTCAAAATAAATAGACGAAATAAAAAAAAAAAGAAGTGGTAATGACGTGACACAATGGAGGTGTTACCTAACACTGTTGTGGGGATCTGATTACAACATACGAGTGTATGGAGTCCGAAGTATGCCGCACATATGCAGCGCTACATGTCGCTTCCATCTCAGTACGGCTGGGAGAAAAGAACCCACTCCCACATGAGAATATGTAACTGCCTTGTTGAGGTCGCTCACCAAACCCTGACCGCCGTTACCGACATCCGTGTTCCCTGTCATTAGATGGTGTTTTCAGGGGCCGGGTATGTGGTGGTTCCATGCGTCATAGACCTGGAGAGGCGTGTGCGCACATGTGTGTCTATAGAAGCGCCCTGGGCCTGGGCCACCCTTACCCTCCTCCAGTCCCTGGGGCGAGGCATGCCAGGGAGGCTTCTCCAGTGAGGAGTGAATCTGCTCTCAGCCTCGGCAGCTTTCCCCAGAAGGCTGGGCCCGGGAGATCCCGTCCTGCGGCTCCTGGGGCCGCTGAGGGGGTCCTTCTCTTTCCTGGGGCAGGTGCAGTGGGGGGGCGTTGCGGGTGGTCTGTGCCCGATAGCTCAGTGCAGGTGCTGCAGGCTGCCCGCACCGGGTGCCCCTGTCTTCGTGCACGGCTCACCTGTTGCGGATGGCTCCAGGCAAAACAGAAGTGGCCGTGGCTTCATGGAAAGTGGCCAGGGCACGCTGCGATCCAAGCCATTGCAGAGCTGGCCACGGGCCCCCCAGGAGAATGGCCACAGGCCTCTGTGGGGGGTGCTGGCCGGCTCCCAGGAGGGTGCGGTGCATGTTCAACTTTTTATGTGTCTGCCAAGGGGCTTCCAACTTCCTGACCAACTTGTCTTTCAGAATAATGAGAATATGTGAAATGAAGTCTCTTTCGCAATTGTAATCATCGCTCTTTAAAATGGTGGAGGTTAGGGGCTCCTGGGGGGCTCAGTCAGCTGAACATCCGACTTCAGCCCAAGTTATGATCTCACAGTTTGTGATTTTGAACCCCGCATTGGGCTCTGTGCTGACAGCTCAGAGCCTGGAGACTGCCTGTATACCATGTCTCCCTCTCTGTTCCTCCCTGCTCATGCTCATGCTGTCTCTCTTTCTCTCCCCCCAAAATAAATAATAAACATTAAAAAAAGTTTTTAAAAAAGTGAAAGAAACATAAAATAGTGGAGGTTATGTATTCCAAGAGACGAGCTCAGAGAAAGGAGGTAAATTGGAACAAGAGGTCTGGGCCGTGTTTCACTGGAGGTTTGCAGGCTGCTTACGATGGGCGTCCCGGGCAGGGAGGTGGGTGGCCATGGCGCGCCCATCTGAATGGCTTCCCCTGACCCCAGCAGACCCTCCCAGAGAGCAAGGCAGGCTCCGCAGGAACACGGCAGAAGTCCGTCATGCTCCAGTGGCCGGCCCGTGGCCTGGCCACCCCAAGCGCCCCCCTGCACCGTGCTGCACAGCTGTGCCGAGAGAGCCCTTCGTCTCACCCAGAACGGGGTTCCTGGCTGCCATGCCTGCCCAGTGGCCACTCGGAGGGGCGCCATTACCTAGTCCCCTGTGCTGGCCTTTCCTCACCCGCGCCCAGCGCTCTCAACCTGACCCTTCTCAGCCTCCAGCGTGGGGAGACCTGTCCAGCTCCCTGGCCGGAGGCGTACTGGGTGGACGCGTCCACAGTTCAGGTGTCGTGGCCCCTGCAGTCCATTAGACAGGACCCGCTGACGGACGCGGCGGGAGCGGCTGCTCCTGGGTGGGTGGCGTGTTGGGGTAACCGGCCCCCCGCTGGGTTCAGCCTGTGGCCAGTGCACTCGACCCCACACTCAGCAATCCCTGAGTGTCGCCCCAAGGAAGGCTCCCCGAGGGGCTCTCTTTCTGCCTCTGGACTCGTCCCAAAGACACCGAGATAGAACCAGAGAGTGTCTTGGGTCTATTGACAAAGGAGCCAAATGACCTACTTTAGGGCCCAAGCCGGACACTGACCCAGGGAGCCTTGGAGTGAGGTGTGGGCTCCCCGCTCGTGCTCCCACCGACTAAACAAAGAGTGGCCCCGGTGGGAATGTTTAATTGCCTTTCATGATTGGACCAATATCCGCTGAGCACTTTCTGTTGGCCAGAGTGCTTGCAGATGCCGGGACGGTGCGGTGGTCGGGCAGTGTCTCTGCTGGCGTGGGGCTGACGGACGTGGTGGGTGACGCGGTGGGGCTGACAAGATGGGGTTGATGTGGCGAGGCTGAGGGGGCGGCTGACATGGCAGGGTCGGCGTGGCGGGGCCGGTGTGGGGGGGACAGGCTCAGTCCCCGGGTGACTCCATAGTCAGGGTCACGGCCACTCAGGCCAGGGGTGCAGAACACTGGCCATTTTATGGCCCAATTTGAAAATAATCACCAAGTTGTGCTTCTTCATTAAAGCCATTTAATTTATGCTCTCAATCCGATTTTATTCAAATCTACATCCTCAGGGCCATGTCCCTCTCCTGGAAGGAGAAATGGAATGATTAAGAAATAAGGGGCGCCTGGGCGGCTCAGTCGGTTAAGCGTCTGACTTCGGCTCAGGTCATGATCTCACGGTCTGAGGGTTCGAGCCCCATGCCAGGCTCTGTGCTAACAGCTCAGAGCCTGGAGGCTGTTTCGGGTTCTGCGTCTCCCTCTCTCTCTGACCTTTCCCTGCTCACACTGTCTCTCTCTCTCTCTCTCTCTCAGAAATAAATAAAAAAATAAAATAAAATAAACATTTAAAAAAGAAATAAGATGGACATTTTTACTGCAAAAATGCCTCCACAATTACTTCCTGAAGACTCCACGCTCAGGACTTCAGCTCAGTAAGCTTGTGTGGGTGACATGCTCCTCTTTAAAAAAACAAAGTGAATTACAGCCAGCGCTCTAGTTTACCAAAACAGATAGACCGCTAAGTTGAACTGCAGTGGATTGTTTGCAAATGACTATGACACTGGAGAGAACTCATCCGTCTCCACCTTCCCTGAGCCTCACTGATAAGCCATAAATCCATTAGGAGAGCCTTTCCTCTGCCATTTAGAGCCGAGAATCTGCGGCATTTGGGGGTAGTGCTCCCGGAGATGTGATTCATGTGGGGTGTATCACCAGGAGACAGCCGTCTTCAAGTCCTATTTTAATTTCCTTATGATCTTGGTTATATTTATTGTACAAACAAACAGGAACCTGTGCATATTTATGGAAATAAGCTCCCTATTCACTGTCTCGTCAGGCTCTTTGCTGAAAGAGCAGACATGTCCATTTGGGGAATTTAAGGGAAGTGTGGCTTTCCCGGAACCCTTTGTTTCCAGAGCATGTGGGCACAGAAGGCGGCCTCCCTGGAAGGCTCATGTGGGCTCTCTCTCGGGGATTAAGGCCCAGCTCCGCCACGCATGGCCACGTGGATTTCCTTGTGCAAAGCAAGCGAGTGACGGCCGCGGCTGGAGCCTGAGTGGAAACTTCCCTCTGAAACAATGCGTGAAATGTAAAGGGCCTTGTGGCTTCGGCTCCGCTGCTGCAAGAACAAATCCTTGTCACAACCCTTTTATCTTTCCCAAAGTGTCCCCCGCAGTGGTGGTGCCCAGCGGAGAAGGCGATTTCACGGGGAGGACGTGAAGGCACCGTCTGGGCACCACGGAGGGGCCGCCACGAATGTGCTTATGGTCTCTGTCAAGAGGCCTGGTAGTTACTAGGCGAGTCACACAGGCCTGGGTTCGAAGCTCAGCTGGGCCCCTCAGCGATGGTGCGACTGTGGATGAAGGAGACTCGCAGCTCGAAGACCTGAATTCCTCAGCCAGGGTGGTGGTGAGCCCGGCCTCCTGGTCCCTTTCGCGGATCTGAGAGGATACGATGCCGACAGAGTCACTGGCTGCGAAAGGTCCGAGGGCCCAGCCTGCCTCACGTGTGTCCTCTGAGATTCATATGTTGACAGCAACCCCCCAAGGTGATGGCGTTAGGAGGTGGGCCGTTGGGAGGGGCCTACGTGATGCGGTGGTGGCCCTGCCAGGGACCGCTGCCTGACGAGAGCGAGCCGGTGAGCTGCTCGCCCTCGCTGCCACGTGAGGACTCGGGAAAGGATGGCCATGTGTGGGCCACGAGAGGCTCTTATCGGACGCGGAGTCTGCCAGTGCCTTGATCTCGGGCTCCCAGTCACCAGAACAGTGAGAAACCCGTGTGTGTCACTTACCCGTCTGTGGTGGGTTTTGTACAACAGCCCGAGGGGACCGAGGTGGCCCGTGGTCTTCCTGGCGGCTCTGCGCCTCCCAGGGCTGATGCGGTGGCAGTGAGCACTCGGGCTCTGGGCCCTGGGATGTGGTTTTCTGTCCTCTGCCTCTGGCATCCCGGTGCCCGTGTAGTCCCACAGCTTTGAGGCTGTGAGCGTTTTGAAGGAGAGATCTGAGTGGCCATTGGAGGGCAGACAGTAGGCACTTAATAAAGATCCTCCACGGGTCTCTAAGTGCTGTTGGCAGCAAGACCTTAGGACGCTTCCTGCGGTCTCCAATGTGAGTCAACATCGGGGTGACCAGGGCCAAGCCAAGGTGCAGGGAAGAGGGGTCTTCGAGGAGACCCGGAGCGGATGGGGCGTCAGGAGGGCCCAGAGTCTGCCCTCAACAAAGGGGATGTGTGGACAGCAGTACAGTCCCCGCAGGGTCTGCCCCGGGGAAGGGGGAGCCACTTGCCCGGGACAGGACAGATCTGGGCCAGCTTTCTCAACTCAGCCACACAGGAACCCACCAGGCCTTTGCAGAGCTATGAGCAACTGTGAACACAGAGACGCTTCCTGCTCTGGGATTTTAATCCACGGGAGGGGGTCAGGCTCCAGGGCCTCGGAGACTCCAGTGCTGAGCACTTGACGGGAATCAGCAGTCAGTTCTTTGTGGAGCTCCAGCAAGTGCGTGGCCCTCACTCCGCAGGGCACTTACGTGCACATGCACAGTAAGGCTGTAGGGGCATAGGGAGGATCCGAGAGGTCGCCGAAGTTCAGACCCATGGGAAAGGGGGAAGAGGGGCGTCCGCAGTGCCCTGAGCCACTGGCAGAGCCAGGAAGATAAGCTGGGATGGCAGAGCCCGTTTTCACCAGTGAAGGAGGTTTATGCGATAATAAATGAGCACTAACAGGAAAGGCTTCTGGAATCAAGCATGGACCCGAGTCCTGCTTCAGCCATGGGACGGGGACAGGGAGTCCTCAGACGGGCAGGCTGAGTAGGGGCCTATGTTCCTTTCTTGTTGTGACACAGAGTTCCCCTTTGCTATCTGCAAGGCACCCAGTGTGGACCAGTGAACTCTGCCATTACAGCGCCCCCACCCCCACCCCTGGGGGAAAGTGTAAGGAAAGACCTAGGACTCCTCCCCAAAACTCTCCTTGACTCGGTGACCTCGGGACGAGTAGCACAGCGGGTACTGAGAAGCCTTGGGTCACTCGTGCCCCACCAGGCCCTTGGCCATTAACGTACTCCTGTGAGGCTCGTGCTGGTCGACACAAGACGGATTGTCCCAGAACCTGTTCCCTGGGCTCGGGCAGGTGGGGAAAGCAGTGGGAGCTGATGCTGTCCAGGAAGCAGGGGTGCTGAGGGCAGGGGGCTGCCCAAGGATAGCTGTCCATCCGGGCTGCAGGGAGAGAGGCCTCCTAGCTCTCTGTAGGAGCATCCCTGCCGAGAAGGTCTCCCCGGGCCACCCGTCTGCAGCGGGATGAGCATGAGGCCTATGGTGCTCCCTCCGTCCCCGGGGATCATCCGGGTGCCCAGAAATGCAGGGCCGGGAATGAGTCCCTTCTGGGTCATGCCACACAGAGCAGGTGGCCTGCCTGGGTCCCACAGAAGCTTCATCCCAGAGCTTAGAGCAGAGCCTCCTTGCCTTCTAATCCTACAACCTCATCACGTTCGCAGCACATTTCTCTAGGGATGTTTATTGTTGAGATGATGCCTGCAGGAGCTATGCGCATGGGGGAAACAGCGCACCGTATACGGTTCGCCCCCCTCCCCGCCCTGAGCACCTCTGGGGGGCAGTGAGTCCCCTCGCTTCTCCACAGGGATCCAAGAAGTAGGTCACTCAGGGCCCCCAGTTCCACACCCAAATACACCCCAGGCCTGGCTTCCTGGGCTTGAGCCCCATCCACCGGCACCGGCGCTGAGGGCTGTGCTCAGGGAGCCCAGTGGAAAGCCTTCTGACAGAGAAAGTCGGAAGCCTTTCCTAGTGCAAGACGGGGGAGCCGAGGTAAAAGCATGATAAATTACTCAACTCTGAATATATTGCAATTAGACTGGGGAGATTCAGTTCGTGTTGGAAAATTGAATTAAAAGAATATCAAATTTTGACTATAGAAAAGGAAAAAAAACACATTGTTGAATAAATGAAACAAAGTGGGGCTCTTAATGAATAGCATACCGAAATCAGAACCCAGTTGGCTCTAGAAACATGAAGGAGGGACCGTGGCACGCGTGCTGGAGTGTGCTCACGCCACAGCCTTGTTTAAACAGCAGATTCCTCTGGGGGAAACGAGTCGCTGTATTCCGAGGTAATTAATGTAGTAATTAGGAATAGAAATCACAAGTTCATAGTAATCGAGGGTGTCTGTGCCTTAAGAGAAAATTTTGTGCTCTTATAGAAATGTGTCGAGAAAAAATGGAAAGATATGAGGGCAATTTCCTTTATAGTTATAACTAGAAAATATCTTTAAACTTTTGCAATCATATATACGCTGAGTGTAATGCTCTTTCCGCATGACTGGCTTATCTTGACTTTCTCTGATAGGAAAAAGAAAAACTGGTTACCAGGGAATTTGTGTTGATTTGTCTTTTTGAAACTACTGACTGTCATCTTTACTGCACTGAACCTAATGTGTCCCTGTGGGGAAGAAGAGAGACTCGTAAGGAAAGGGCGGGCGAGGGTGATGACCGGAATGAGAGCACCATCCATTTAGGGTGGAAGAGCCTGTCAGCGCGCCCATTAGCTTGCCTGCTTTGCCACACGCAGTACCTGGAATAATACATTTGTCTTGGGCAGCCCCTTTCTCAGAGCGCAGGCTCCTGGGTGAAACCCAGTGAGGAAGCCATTCTTGGGCTCTCATGGCCTCGATACATCCATCCAGGGAGACTGTAAGATGGGTCCATACTTCCAGGTGATGATGAGTCCCCAACATGCATCGAGCAGCACTGAAAACGCAATCTGGGCAGAGGAAAGTGGGAGGAAGCTTCCATCAGCCTCCACCTGTTCTGTCCACCTGGGCAAAAGATATATTTGCTTCCCCGTCAAACACGTGCAACGTGTACAAAGTTCTGAGAAGGAGAGACGGCGGCACAGTGCGGACCCTCTGCATGCTGGTTGGGTCCCTCGGAGAGCATCCGTGTTATTTGGCAGAAAGATAGACAGTGCTTCTCAAGTTGGATTATAATATTGAGCCACCATTGCTGCCTGCGAGGCATCTCTTGATTAGCATGATAACACATAGTACTACCTTACATCTGTCAACACGCATATTCCTGGGGAAGTAATTACATGGTACCCAAGGATGTGGCTTCGTGCTTAATACAACTGTTTTTCTAGGTCATGATGAAGACTGTGACATCGATTTACTGCTCTCCCCCTTCATGATGCCAAACAGCATTAAAAAAGAAATTTGAAAAGTATTTTAAAAGCATAAATTTTTTAAAGAGAGAATAGTACTTTCTAGATTAAAATATACTTGGCCTCCGTTTGGCTATGTGGTATGAGACCTAGTAGCTGTCCTTGAAACCGTTCAGAGAAGAATGGAAATTATCCTCTCAGGATGTTTGGTTCCATTCAGTTTTTGGTGTTTAGACCATTTAACCACCCTCAATTTTCCATGCTTCAGGGAGGGAAAGAAAATCAAAGTTATGCCCAATTATATGATGCCACTATTTTTTAGCCTTAAGTGATATTTATTAAAACAGCCTCTGTAGGCAAAATCTAGGTGCCCACTCTGCTTTTGCTACTGCCCAGCTCTGTGGATATTTGCAAATTATCCCTCTTCCCATGGTTCAGTTTTCCAAAGTATCAAGTTGGGATAATACATCACCTTGTGCGATGGCTGTGGGAATTGAGTGAATACGCGTGAAACACTTAGCCCAGAAATGACACTTCAGAGAAGCACCAGGAACAACTGCCATCATTACGTGCTTTTTCAGCATGTCCTCATTGAGCGTCCGGTGTGCTGGGCACTGTTGTAGGTGCTGGGGATGCTGTGTCCACGGAGACCGTGTGGAAGCTGCCCTAACAGGCCTTATGCTCCTGTGAAGAGAGGGAAGAAAACAGGAAAAATAAACAAGACGTTTCTGAAGAGAGCAAAACTCTAAGGGGAAGGAAAGAAATGGATACAGAGGATAGTAACAGGCAACGGGTACCCATGGATGGACGGTTGAGGAAACCTCATCAGGAAAGGACTTTAAACCAAGACATGAATAATGAGACGGGGCAATGTGACTGAAGGGCATTTCAAACAGAAATTCGCAGACCCAAAGGAGATGAGGTGGGAATGAGGTTGACTTGTTTTAGGAAAGGAGAGAAGGCTTATGATCTTAGGGCTGCAACATCACACCTGTTGTGTGCAAGTCTGAGAGGGGGTTTTCAGAAGCAGGCAGAGGTCATGCTATCGGGACTCCATAGGCATGGTGGGGAGCTGAATTCAATCCACGCATTAGGGAAGGCATTGTGGTGTTTGAATGTATGATTTGTCCTCAGATTTTTATTTTTTTTAATGTTCATTTTTGAGACCGAGAGAGACAGAGCATGAGTGAGGGAGGGGCAGAGAGAGAGGGAGACACAGAATCCCAAGCAGGCTCCAGGCTCCGAGCTGTCAGCACAGAGCCCGATGTGGGGCTTGAGCCCATGAACTGTGAGATCATGACCTGAGCCGAAGTCGGACGCTCAACCGACTGAGCCCCCCAGGCGCCCTGTGCTCAGATTTTTAAACTTGCTGTTGTTGCTATGTGGCATGAGGTGATGGGAGAAGGGAAGTAGAGAAGACAGAAAGGAAGGTGGTGGGTCTAGTGATGGAAGGGAGGAGAGAGATTCAGGATGCATTGCAGGCTGTGCAGACCCCACCTGAGCTGCTGATGGCTTAGATGTGGAGCTGCCATCAAGGAGGGAACCAAGCATGACCCCTTGGCTTGGAGTTTCAGCCCTGGTGGACTGGTAGCATGGACTGAGACTGGGGAGCGGCCCCTGTTATCGCTCCTTTTCACTCCTCTGCCTCACCAGGATGCATGACGCATCGGCAGGGTGATGAGGGCCAGGATTTTCTTGTATTGCGTTCAGAAGAAATTAGAGGCACTGAGGACAAAAAGATTCTCAGTGTATCTGAAGACATGCTTTCTGGGCTTTGCCCTGACATCGGCTCCTGTTTAACAGTAGCTGACTCTCCCAGCCTACTCATGCTTGACCAACCACCCTCCAATGGCCTTTCATCCCCCATGACGTGACCCAGCTTATCAGAGCTCAGCTCATTTCCTAACCACAGCACATCCCAGTAAATCCTTATACAACACTGGGCAGCAAATGCCTAGCACCCCTGGAGTGCATGCCTCAGTGCATCCCTGGGGTGCCTGCCTCTGTCCGTACATCCACGGCCCTTTTCATTCCATGAAACTGAAGGGAGTCTCTGGTGGCTGACCTGGGACCACATGGTGAGTTAACATCTGACCTGAGACTAGAACTTTATTCTCCCAAACTTGAACCCTAAACCTGGTATCTTCTTTGACAGGTAGAAAGTTGAACATCCAGTGATTTAAATAATGATGGTAAGTATGAATCCTGATGCCAAGCAGTGTCTTTCTATGACTTTTTTCATGAACAGTGAGGGTATCTGCAAATAGCATCATGACTTTCAGTATTTCACACTTAGAGCAAAAAGGACAAAGGTATAATTTTTGCTAATGGATTATTATATTCTACTTACATATCTTTTTCTAATTATTGTATTCATAAAAAGTCATTGCTCCAAATAATGACACGAGATTCCTTTCTGTGCAGGCTTGAGCAATTTGCCAAGCCATCTGGGCGAGTGATTTAATTAGTACCACCACTCCAACGTTAATGAGGCCAGCGTGGAGGGGGACCCTCCGCAGTACTCGCCGAGTTACCTCCGTGTTCTAGCTGTGTCCGAGGACTTCTAGTAGGAGCCTGAAGCTCCGTGAAGGCCGGCGTATCAGTCACGCAGCTCAAAGGTTCAGTGCACTGTACGTGGGTGCCCAGAGCAGTCACGAGAGGAGAGGAATGTGGGAGGGCTGTGGACGTGCCCCCTTCAAGATCCAGGATTATGACCTTAGGTCTGATATGTCCTCAGGAGGCAGCAGTGCCTAATGGGAAAGGCCCAGTTTGGGGGTTGGACAGGCTTGGACCCAAAGCTTAGCAGATAGGAAGTGGAAGGAAAATCATAATACTCTGTGTAAAAACATCAGCAGCGAGCACAGGGATCTGCTTCTAAAACACGCAGCCAAATAATGCTTCAGGACCACGGACAGCGACCCTATGGCCCCGCCCTCCTCATGGCCCCATCCTTCGTGCCTTAAAGTCTTATCACGCTGCTCTAAGGGGACCCGGGACTCAATAAACATTTGTAGGGTGGATGAATAAATGTGTGAATGAGTTAGATACACTGTGCAACATCCGTATCCAACAAATCATAACCGGAGGACAAGCAGTGCCTAAAATTTGCCTTTTATGATTAGAAACACCCAAAGGAACTGGGTTTATTTATTCATTCATATGCTCACTGCCCCAAGAAATATGTATTGAGTATCTACTATGTTAAAGCTCCATTCTATGTGCTGAAAAACACAGAAGAAAACAAGAGATCACGTCTCCGCTCTCATGTGGCCTCCGTGTTTAGTGAACGAGACAGACATAAATTGATGAAGCAATAAATATATGATAGGCACTGCAAACTATTTAGAGGAAAAATAAGGCAAGGGCAGGCAGATACAGAAGGAAGCACTATTTTAAGGAGGGTATTCTCTGGCAGGGCCCCAGCAGGGCAAGAGGGGAGCCTTGGAGGGTCTAACTAAAGACGCTAGTGAAGGGATTATTTACAGAGCTGTGTGAAGGGTTAAGGGAGCCCGGCAGCAATGACAGAGCTCCTGAGACTGGAAACAACATTAGCCATTTGCATCTTTAAGCCCAAAGAGGCAGGAGAAAAGAGCAGTGTTTCCAGAAACTGGTACAAGCCGTAGGCATGGAAGAAAGTCTGCCCAGTGGTGGCAACAGTCACACATCCATAGCCAAAGCCAAAGAGAGGGAACCAGGGCCAGGGCCATGGAGGCCCAATGCAGCTCTCCTCACTCTGCATCTCACGCTGATGTCTTATCGGCTGAACCCAACCAGGAGCCAAGTCTTTTGACCTAAGTGATTGGAGGGAGAGAATCCCCATTTCTTGAGTGGGGGAACACTGTGGGAGAGCTATGGGGACAAATCCAATATTCGGGTACATTTATTTCAAGCTATCTGTTGGCCACAGAGGTGGAAGTGCTAAGGGTCATCAGGCCCATGGGTGTAGACGTTAAGAGAGAGAAGGGCTGGCATTCTACATTTGGGAGTTAGTACAGAAATGGCATGCAAGGCCATGGCACTACCCACAATCACTCGGGCATGGACATGGGCAGAGATTCCAGGTGGGTCCCGAGTGCCAGTTGGTTGGGAAAGGTCCAGAGCACAAGGGCAAGGGGCTGTGATGCAGGAGAAGGTCCCCAGGAGATCTGGAACTGGGAGCCAAGAGCACATGGGGAAGCGAGGAGGGTGTAATCAAGGCTGGAGACGTAGATGGTAGACTGATGAATGAGGTAAAGGCTGAGGAATGAACATAAATGTGGCAACAAGAAAAGGCTCTCCTGACCTTGACAAGGGCAGCCAGAATAGCATTTCATTAACATCTAAAGTATCTGTGTGAAAGAATGAGCAGGGCCCAGAGTCTTATGGATGGGTGTCCGAGAGCCTTGTGGATGGACCCCTGCCCCACCGCGTTCATGGAAGAGGGCGAACCATGCCAAGACTCCTTGGAGCCCCTGCTCCCTGTGGTGGGAACACCAGCCCCTGTTTCCCTCCCATGTGACTGCACCTCCGGGGCCACATTCAGACAGACCGGCAGCCGCCTTCCAGGTGCCGATCGAATGAGACAACACATGCCATTTGCTGCTGTCCTAAGTGAGGGAAGCACCAAATCACCTTGGAAGTATTGGCATTTATAGCTTTAAATGTTGATAATTTATAAGGGTGTTCATTTGCTCCTCATGGAAGTTGCTGGAACCTGTAGACAGACAGACATGGTGTTTCAGAACGTTAAATGTGCCAGGCAGGCCCGCATGTCTGTTGTCTCGTTGACTAATAAATCTGTAAACACCTGTGTTCTGGGCCTCACCTGGGTACAGCCAGGGGGACAGGTGAGAGAAGGCTGCATTCCCAGCTGCAAGAGACCTCAGACCGGCAGTGACCAAGGGTCCGCCCTCTTGTAGATCTCTTCCAAATCCGACAGATGGTGGGATGGGCCATTTGCTTCCTGAAGTGCCATTCCTTCAGGGTCTTAAAATCAGGTGCTAAAATATATGACAGTTTCTGTCTTCTTCTTAATGAATTTAAGTTCATAAAATTGCTTGGGTAAAAGCAAGCCAGCAAGTGTTTAACCATCAGCCATTCAGTGGTCGATGACTAGCCAGAGCCAGTGGGGTGTGGGCACCATTTTGAGGGGCGGGGGTCAAGGGCACAGGGAGAAGGGAGATGGGAGAGCTGGTGATCTGGGCTGCTCCCTGGTCAGCTTCTCCTACAGAGCAGAGTCATCTCCAGAGCTTAGGGACCTGGAGAGGAGGCTGGGGACCAGATCTCGGGCCGGGCTCTGCAGAGGCTTGAAGCCTGGTGAAGCGGTGGACCATGCACACGGCCTGATGAGGTGTCCTGAAAGCACCAGCAGACACTTGCCTGCAGAGCACGTACTTGCCTTGTGCTCATTGTTTTAAGGCATCGGAAGCGGCTCCCTGTGGTGCAGATCTGCCCTACCGTTCCTTGCTCTGGTCAGAGATGTGGGCTCTGTTGGGTGTTCTCATCTGCACAGAATTCTAGAAGAATACAAGCGTGTTAATTATTGAAGACATGTAATGCCTCCAATATTTTCTGGGAAACTTCCCCGAGTCGACACACATAGCCACTTTTAGAGGAATGTAGGACCTAAAATTTCTGGTTCTTCCAAGACTGGATTCCTATTTTCAGCATGATTTCTTGGCAAGGAAACAAGTAAAATAAACAAAGGCCTGGATGGCATTGGCAGCTCGGTGGAGTTGAGAAGGAGGTGCTGACCTTGAGGCGAGGACCGTCCAAGGGCGTGGTTCTGCTGATGGCCGTGGAGAACGGGGCATCTTCCCTGCACATGCTGCCGGCACCAGGGGCGCCAGGTGGCCTCTGGCCGATGAGAGCGACAGCTGACAAAGGAAACTGTGTGTGTCTGTGCGTGCGTGTGCGTGTGCACGCGCGTGTGTGTGTGCACATGCAAAAGTACCTGCCGGCCACTTCTAATCTTACTGAGGTGGGGATCACAGACCTCTTGGAAACTGGATTAAGGTGGTGGATCTTCTTCCAGAAAAAAATGCATTTACACATGGAGGCACACAGTTTTGTGCCTTGCGTCCACAGGGTCGTTTCTGATCCACGGTAAATCCTTCAGAGCTTGTATTAGTGGTGCTCTGAGAGCCAGGCAGAGCCAGGGGCAGCTGAGGGGGCCTGTGGGAGAGTCAAGGAGACATTTATAGAAGCCAAGGAAGGAGCGTTCCTGCGGCCAGGGCACCCTGCCCGCCTCTTCAGTGTCGAGCGACTGCTCCACAACCGGATGGAAGATGTGGCTTCACACGTGAGGTCTCTGGGGTGCTCACCCACTCGCCCTGGGTCATCCTCATGGGCCTGGATGGCGTCGGTGGTTTGGGCAGGTCCTGCACTCGTGCTGGCTCTGAATTCCGGCTCTTTCAGCATCTCATGCTGGATTCTGGGCACGGGTTTATCCCAGGCAGGGAGCTTGGGGAGAGCCAGGGAACAGGCTGCTGCAAGAGGCACTCTCCCTGACCACAGCCTGCTGCGTCAGGGACTCCCCCAGGCCCTGGCCGTCTCTGAGCTGATGACTCTGGCCCCAGGCCATCTGGTCTCCCTTTGGTGGACACAGGGGCACAGGAAAGGGCGTCTTCTCTGCTGGTCTAGACATGTCTTGTTAAAGAGATGCCACTAAAACCTTATGGATTCAGCTTGCCTTGTGCATAGCGGGTCCCAGTTGGCGAGCCTGGTCTCCGAGGGGCAGAGGGGAGGGCACTGGACACAGCCCGCACTGAATCTGTGTCCCTTCATTGCTGATGGAGTCTCCTTAGTTTTCTCCTCACAGGGTAGCCACTCCAGCCCTGTCAGGGCCTCAGTGTCACGCGGTTGTTCTGGCCGTCCATGCTGGTGGGCGTGTCTAAGGATTGTCACGAGGGATGTGGAGAATTTCAGAGATGGGTGTCATTTTCCACCGGGCCCCTCCCCTTGAGGTCACTCAGAGAGAGAGGAGAGAGACCCCCCGATGCTGGGCTGCCCCTCAGGGGGCGTCCACCCGGCCATCTCACTAGCTCTGCTGAGGGGCAGAGCCAGGGGAAGGCAGGTCACAGTTCTCAGCTTGGCCCCCCACGTCACATGCCCCCCCAGCTCCCTGCTCCCTGTCAAGCCCCCTCCCCATCCACCGTAGCTGCCCTTCAGTTCTTCGAACATTCCTTCCTCGCCCCCGGGGCCACCCCAGCCCCTGCCACCTCTCACCCCCCACCCTGAGCACTCCACCCCCTGGCAGAGGAAAGCTGGTCTGGTCTCGTCCAGTTTAAGTCCTTGTCCGTTGCAGGACCTCAAACACAGGGGAAGGATCCCCCAGCCTGTGGGCTCCCGAGGAGCCGAGGAAGCCCTAGATCTTCTGCTCCATGTGCTGAAGCTCCTCCCCGGGTAGCTGGACCCGTCCCAGGGCCGGAGGCGGAGAAGATATGGGTGATCAGAAGGAGCCCGGAGAAATGGCACAGAGCTTGCGTCTGCCGGTCTCAGAGACCAGGCCATCGAGGCGGGCTGCACCGAGCCACGTGCACAGCGGCGGGGAAGGGGCTGGTCTGGGAGGCTGCAGACTAGACACCGGGGGCGGGTCCTGGCCCGCGGGTGTGGCCGGGTGCTCTCCGCTCCCACATTGCCGCCAGAATCAGGATGTCCCCAGGCGGGGTGGATAGACAAAGGGACAGTGTGGACAAGTGACAGTGTGGCGGAATATCGTCAGAGAAGGATACGAAGGAAAACTATAAAGCGGTGTCTTCTAAAACGGGAGACCTTGTGGGGCCCGTAGAGCCTCGTGTCACTAATAAGGACTGAGGAGAGGCACCCGGTGATGGAGATGTGGGGTCCTAGCCAATGCGGTGCCCAAAAAAGCCTGGCGGGACTTAGGCCCAGGGTCTCGGGGACGCACTGCCCTGCGGGCCTCATCCGGGTGCCCAGCACCCACCTAGCCCACAACACGGTATCATTAGCTGGAAAGTCTCCTCAAAGGCTGTGCGTTTCTGACCTGGAGTAGAGGTGGCCGGTGAACCAGGACATGACCCAGGACAGAGGACGCTGGTGACCGGGGACAGGTCGGTGGCTGGGGACACAGGTGGCGGTAACCCCGCCGGAGGTAGCTGGCGCCTTTGGGCTTTAGGAGGCTCTGCCCCGGCTGTGCTCCCCTGTCCCCCGTCCCAGGATGGGCTCGTGCAGGGCTAGGCTCTGGGCCTGGGGCTCTGCCTGTCCGCTCCGTGCTTCCCTTGGCACCCATCCCCACCCCCCCGCCCCGGTCTGTCTGAGGCAGGAGCTCCTGCAGTGACGGCCAGCACGGAGGCTGGGGTGCACGGGGTTCAGGGCCGTGCCTGTATCCTTCTCTGAGGACGCTGTGCGCCGCCCATCCCTGGGTTGGGGGTGGCTGCCCCCCACTCTGCACCTGCCCCCCAGCATGTGGGGGCTTCTCTTCTTCCATCTTCCTGGCTCTCCTTCAGGGCCCCCTTCCTGTCACCTCATGGTCACTTGTGCTGGAAAAGGACATTCCCTCCTAAAAGGCCCCAGAGCGGGGGCCCCACGGGTGGAGGGCTGAGACGCAGCGGGGTGTGAAGCTCCAGAGCGCGAGGGATCCTTGGATGGCCCGCAGTCTCTCCACTCCCCTCTCATCAAGTCTGCGAAGACAGAACTAGACTCCCTCGCACCCAGGGCCCGTGACAGAAACTCCTGCAAATCAGCTTTTCCGGGCTCAGTGGGGACACAAAGTTGTGTTTCTTTCCCGTCACCCCATCTTCTCATATGTTTTCCCCTGATCTCTGCTCTAAATCGTAGAACCAGGGACCAAATATTGGCAGATGTAAGGAGATGGAGCCCCTCACTGGGCCAGGAGCGGGAGGGCTGCCTGCAGTCTGCAAGCCCTGATCCACATGGGCCTCGATACAATAATAAACAGGCATTTACTGGGGCGCCTGGGTGGCTTAGTCGTTTAAGCGTCCGGCTTTCGCTTAGGTCATGATCTCACAGTTCGTGGGTTCGAGCCCCGCGTCGGGCTCTGTGCTGACTGCCAGCTCAGAGCCTGGAGCCTGTTTCAGTCTGTGTCTCCCTCTCTCTCTGACCCTCCCCTGCTCATGCTATCTCTCTCTCTCTCTCTCTCTCTCCTAGAAATAAATAAAAATAAAAATAAACAAAAACAGGCATTTACTGTGGCCGGGACAGCTCTCTAGAGTGACAGATTCCAAAACCCAGCAATGCAGAGCTCCTGGCAAGATGCTTCCAATCTTCACGGCGAAGCTGGCCATGCTCTGGGGACCCGAGACTGACACCTCGAATTAACGCCCTCCCCCCTTTTCCTTTTCTTAGAAAGTTGCTCGCAGCTGTTTGGGAACTGAGGCCAGTATTTGCCAACATGCTTAAAGGGCTCTCCTCGGGGGCGCCTGGGTGGCTTAGTCGGTTAAGCGTCCGACTTTCGCTTGGGTCATGATCTCGCGGTTCGTGGGTTCGAGCCCGCGTCGGGCTCTGTGCTGACTGCCAGCTCAGAGCCTGGAGCCTGTTTCAGAGTCTGCATTTCCCTCTCTCTCTCTGACCCTCCCCTGCTCACGCTGTCTCTCTCTCTCTCTCCTAGAAATAAATAAACATTTTTTAAAAATTTAAAAATAAATAAATAAATAAATAAATAAATAAATAAATAAATAATGGGCTCTCCTCGGGAGCTCGCCAGCCTGCTGCAGACACCACCTCCCAGAGGCACATGGCTGCACAACAGATTCTCAGCATTCGTGGGGAATAGGCTGGAAACGCCCCCAAGAACAGGGCTGCCCTCAAACCCCACCATAGAAACTTCCGGCAAAGGGGCAGGGACATCCCTCTGGCCGTGGTCCTTGCTCATCTCCCACTGCTCTGCCCCCCCGAAGCTGGGGGCCCCCACACCGGCTCTGTGGGTGTGTCGGTTGTGACTGTGGATGGGTGACACCGAGGTCCCGGGCGGGGTCGCCTTCTGCTACTGTCCTCTCCCCCTTGTCAGCCTCCTGACCCCCTGCCCTCCCCCCGCCCGTCCCCAGCTGCCCCTGGTGCTGCTTCCCTAAAACCCTCATCCGGCCCTGGATTGTTCCAGATGTCCCCCCCCCCTCTGAGAGCACATCCCGAGACCTCATGAGCCGTACGGTTCGGACAGTAGCTGGAATCGCCCGGGAGGCCAGCCCGGGAGGCACTGTCCCGTGCAGAAGCCTGACGTCTGTCTGCAGAGGAGACACACGCTGTCCGGAATCTTCCAGCCCTCTTTGCCTACTCCCGTGACGACCTCCCTTCCCTGCCCTGCTGGGAGAAGACCCTGCGCGACTGGTGACATCCATGATGCCTGCTTGATGATGACTTGCCCCGCACAAGCCGTGCAGATGAAATAATGGTAAATAACTTCCTTACTCACTGCTGCCTGCAGAAACTGGTTAATCACTACTGCGGTGCCCTCGCGTTTCATAGCACAGACTGGCACAGCATGGCCAAACCACAGCGGTCTTTGTAAATAAAGTTTTATGGGCACGCAGCTGCTCACCACCTATACAGTGGGTGTGTTGGCTTTCACACACGATGTGAACATAAACAGCTGCACCGTAGGTGCAGAGTCTGACGGCGGCTTGATCCCACAAACCTTAAGATCATGATCTGAGCCAAAGTCAGATGCCTAACCAAATGAGCCACCCAGGTGTGCCCATAAGCCCCAAATTCTAATCCTTTGGATGACTTCTCACCAAGTATTCCCACACTTCATGTGTAAATAAGTCATTTCTCCTATTAACCTGCCTTTTGTCAGTTTAATTTGCAGGTCCCAGGTCCTGAATGTAAGAGGGTAGAGGACAAGATTTTCCTCCTCAGAGCAGGCTTCTTTCTTTCTTCCAGGCCCCGAACTTTGCCCAACACTTAAACGTGGGGCCGTGGGGCAACCTCTCCTTAACAGCTGCTCAGGAGAACGTCCCCTGGTCAGGTGTCCCGGCCACTGCCCTATCACAGCACCCTACACCCAGCTCGTTCTCGCCTTGGTCAATCCTCCTGAGAAGAGAAAATCCCTTTCTGTGTGGCCTTCGAGACCCCTGCAGCTTTCCTGGTCTGAGGTCCTGTCTGTCACAAGAACGGCCTGGCCTGTCCCCCGTTCCACGGATGGGGTGGTCGGCACTTGGCAGTGCCGTCCACCCCGGGGGTTGCTTGGATGCCTCTAGGGTCCCTGCCAAGCCACACAGCTGCAGTCGGTTGATTCAACTGTACTTGAGACAGTGAGAAAGTCTCAAAACGTGCCTGAGTTCCATACAACGAGGTGAGCGTGGCATTCGGTGGTGTCCTCCTGCGTCGGGCGGTGGACGCTGGGCCCACTTTGACTCAAGTCTACAAAATGCCCACATCGGTGCTTCGTTAATGTGACAGCCCCAGCCACCTGCAGCCCGGGGCCGGCGAGAAGGCGCAGAGAGCGTGCGGATCACTAGGGACACGCCCGGCGGGCTCCGCCTTCTCTGAACTGCACACTTGACACGCTGCAAAGGCGCCTCTGAGCCTCTTTAACTTCCTCTAATACCCGCGCCCTGTCATCTCGCGTATGGTCTCTCCCTCCGGGAAAGGGCAATTTTGATTTTCTGTTTCTTTTCCTTCTCGTGTACTTCTCACTTTATGTTAGAGAACTCTCCTAGGGCTTGAACAGAAAATGGTTTGAACACAAAAAGAGCGGGGTTTTGTGAACACATGTTCCCAATTTACATTTGCAGCTTGAGGAGGCCTCGCGATCCAGGCTTGCGTGGAATTACGGAAAAGACGGGGCTCAGCGGCATGGGGCCCGATCTCCTTTTCGGGCCACAGGGCTGCAACGCGAGCCCCGGCAGCCTCTGGCCTGTGGTCCATAACCCACAACCCTCCCGGGTTTACCCAGCTGCCTGAAACCACAGAGCTCAGAGCAAAGGTTTTAGATGTTCTGTGGGGTTGGAGAAACCCCTAACAGGAGAGCCTGGCCGGCTGTAAATCTCGCCAGCACAGGCAGACATTTACGGACTCAGGACATCGCTGGGCACACCGCTGGCCCCATCACTCACCTGGAGAAAGATGGAGAAAGTCGCAATGCGGGGCCCCCACAGGCCAGCAGCTTTGGCTCCTGGGGAGAGGGCTCCTGACCATCGGTCGTCAGCAGCCTCCGCACCCGCTGGTGCCCTTGAAGTATAGACAGCGTGGCTTTGAAGACAGAGCTAATTAACCAACGTGATAGAATCTGATCTTTCAAAATTGTTGTTCTGGCCTTGATTGCTTGGGGGAGAAATACTTCCTCTTCATTTAAACATCAACGAACAAATACATAACATCCGATGTCAAAACAAAAATGTTTCAACATATGGGACTTGTCAACCTTATCTGTTGGAAGCACTGTATATATTACACACCCGCACAAGCACACAAACACACAATTCTTCAGCTAGTGAGTGAACCGGTTCTTTATCCATCCGCATGATCCTAGATTGGGACCCTCTGAGCTGTTTTAAATATTGGCTAATAAAGCCACCAGCCTGCATGGATTCACGGACCGCTGGGCAGGGTGAAGGTCAGGCAGCTGTCCGAACCACCCACATATGCCACATGGCTTATAGTCACGTGGGATCTTTAATAATCTTCCCAGTTTCCCCTTACAGTGTGGCACATGCCCCAGAGTTCAGGTGTGTGTTGTTCCTGAGCAGTGTGTTACTCAGACACACTTCCACCTCCAAACATGTAAGACAGACCCCTCCTCTGTAGGAAGTCAGAGATGGAAGCCAGATCGCACCCCTGGCCCCAGCAACACTCCGGACCCTCAGCCCAGGTGGGCGGGGCTTTACACACCTGCCCCTCAGTCTGGGGGGGGCTGGGCCTCACAACTCTCAGCCAGGGGAGGGGTGGGGAGGGGGCGGAGCCTCACACCAGCCCTCAGCCCAGGGGGGCGGAGCCTCACACACCTGCCCCTCCGCCTGGGCTGGGCGGGGCGCCAAGCCAGTTTCTCACTTGGCAGCAAGTCCTCTTGGTCCGGCATCGATGTGTTTAGAAGACCAGCAAGTGCAGGTGGAATTCCATTTATCAGGATTGATGGGACATGTGCATCGCATGCGGAACTCTCATTACACAGGAGCCAACAGCATTAGCGACGAGTAAATGACACACTTTGCTCTTCCATTTGCTTACATAAAGCAAATGTGCTGGTACATTATATTTGCCAAACAACAAATCACGGGCCGCAGTGCACAAGGCAGATGCTCTGCTGGTTCCAGAGTCAGAGAGGCTGCAAGGGCACGTGGAGGCTGCTAAGCCCACACGCGCGGCTTCCAGGGCGGCAGATGACACGGCCCCGGGGCGGTTGTGCTGGAGCCACTCTGTGGGCGCACTGAGGAGCACGTGCCGTGAGCTGCTGGCTCGATTCCGCCCGGGAGGCCCAGCCACCGCCGGGCTCTGGTCTCAGCAGCAGGAATTCGAAGAGGTCTGACAAAGGACAGCCAGCGTCGTGGAGCCTTGAAGGCCGAGTGAGAGCCTGGCCCTGTCAGGACCTAGCCCAGGCAGGGCCAGTGCAGGTGTGGGGGAGGGGGCCGGGTGTGGGAGTGAGACCCAGAGCATCAACTGGGCATATAGCAGTCCATGCTCTCTTATGTCATCCTGAGAAACCTAAGTGTTGGAATGAATACAGACAAGACTTCTGGATACCATGGTGTATGTGTTCCCGCCTCCAGGAGGTGGAGCTGACTTCGCCCTGAGTCGCTGGGGTCAGTGACTCCTGGAAGACGCCTTCTTCACAAAGAGATCAAAGTTCACATCATCGTCGCTTGTTATGTGGGTAGTGTGCCCCCCAATACGTGTGGTGAGATGGGCATTTCACCTCCGTGGTGCTCTTCCCTCAAAACCATGACCTCGGATCAGTCGTCCGAATGCCATCAGACAAACCCAAACCGAGGGGCAAGGTGGAGATGCCGGTGACCGCCATTCAGAGCTGCTGAAAGTCACAGAAACAAGTCATGACCGAGGGCGAGCCACAGGCTGGAGAAGACTGGGGGCAATGGGGACAGCGTCCTGTGGGCTCCTCGGCCGGATCCGGGGGCGGGGGAAGTGCACTGGCAGAACCTTGTCAGCACACAAAGCCTCCACTGTGTCAAGCGTGTTGGACTCACCTTAATTTCCTGGTTGAAAAGGGTATCCCTCGATGTAGGACATTAGCATAGAGGGAAAGCGAGGGAGACGTAACATTGTTCCACGAGAAAGCCCTTTATTTTATAAACCTGATTAAATGTGTGAAGGGACCACAGATGAATTCGGTGCGTTTGTACAAATCAGGGGGAGGAGGCCGGCTGTCCTGGGTCCTGGCATCAAGGTGTGATTTGCAAGGCGTAACCTGTGCATACTCACGAATCAATACCCACAGCCCCCACCACCGACATCTCTTTCTCTGCATTAACAACTGTACTTTGCTGGTTGGACGTAGGCCGCATTTGTGGCACTTAACATGGATGACGCGTCCGCCAGGTGCATGTGAGGTCAGTGCTCAGGTCACAGTGACGCAGAGCCAGCCCTATGGGTTTCTTCCAGCCGGCTCATCACCCGCAGGCCCCCTGTGCGCGTCCGTACGCGTGTCTGGGATGCCTTTTTCTCTGTTCTGAATGGAAATAGGACCTCCTACTACCGTCTTTAGCTTCTTGCTTTGTAAGCCAAATGACTTTTAAAGAGGAAGAGTGTAGCGTTCATCTCAGTGGCACAAACCACATCCACCTCAAACGAGGAGAACATCCAGCACCTGGAACAGCGCGTTTCTGCCGCCTCCAGCGCGACCGCAAGTCTGCACTTGCTGGGGGGTCTGGCCCCGGCTCCCTCCCTGGGTCGCTGTGTGAGCCGCTGTCCCCAGGCTCACGCTTCCTCGAGTGCGGGAAGGGCCTGGGTTCCACCTGCGTGGGGCCAGCCACCGGGGACACCTGGCCCGACTTTTCAGGAAGAAGCTGGTTACGATCATCCCTCAGTTGTCTTAAATTTGGACAAACGGGTGTTACTCTGGGCAGGAATGTGGCCTCTTGGAAAAGTTCATGGACGTGGAGGTACATTTACAGAAAACAGCTGTAATTTATTTATTTATTTATTTATTTATTTATTTATTAAATGTTTTATTTATTTCTAGGAGAGAGAGAGAGACAGTGCGAGCAGGGGAGGGCCAGAGAGAGAGGGAGTCACAGACTGAAACAGGCTCCAGGCTCTGAGCTGGCAGTCAGCACAGAGCCCGACGCGGGGCTCGAACCCACGAACCGCGAGATCATGACCCAAGCGAAAGTGGGTCGCTTAACCGACTAAGCCACCCAGGCGCCCCAACAGCTGTAATTTAGAAAGAGGCCAGCAACCTGAAGTTATGCACACTCTCATCCTGGAGGATGAGTGGGAAGCTGGGCTGAGACCACACTCTGTATGCACGTTCAGGGAGCGAGCCCGGAGCGCAAATGGCTCCCCGTCACCAATTGCAGAAGACGCGGGGAGCAGGGACCAGCTCCTGCACGTAGCCACCCCGCTATGCCACAGCCTGGTGCTTTCTAATATCACGCATCCTGTGCATTCAGAAATCCACCGCTCGACTCACTGTGGCCACAGGCTCCGGCTGGCAGCTCCCCAAGGGGCCCCACTTCCGGCACCTTCTAGCTTCTGGAGACACCTCTGGTCCCAGGCTCGCAGCCTCGCCCTCCGTCTTCAGAACCAGCCCTTCCCACGCTGCATCTCTCCTGCTCTCCCCCTTCGGCTGTCTCCCCAGGAAGGACTCCCACCTGGACGGTCTTGGATGACCTCCCCGTCTCAAGCAGCTACGTAGCAACCTGACTTCCCTCATCCAGGTCAAGGTAACGAATTCACACGTTTTGGGCATCAGGACACGGACACAGGACATGGACATCTTTGGGGACCTTGCTCTGCCGACCACACTGGCCTTGCTTGGAGAGGGCACGGCACTCACAGGTGAGCGTGGGGCCGGCCGGGCCCAGCTCTCCCGCCCTGTGGGGGTTTGGGTTTCTCATCTCACAGAAGCTCAGAGAACTCCCCACGTGCCCAGCAGGGCCCTGGTGCCTCGGTCCTCACCTCCCAAGTCACGGAGGGGGAGGCTGGGCTGGGAGAGCTGACGTATCGCTCGTGCGGCTGGGTCAGGGCTCACACCCGCAGCCTCTTCTTCGCCGCCCTAAACCCGCTGGAAACACAGGCAGAGACGTGAAATGTGGGGTCTACATGGCAATAAGCAGATCCTACAAGCACATCAGCCCCACGTCCCTGTAGACCTCAGACCTCTGATCAGGAAGGCCAGCCTGCTGGGCTCAGTGGGGCCGGTGCAGCCACAGGGGCGAGCTTAGCGCCTCGTTCCCTGTCGCTGAGACCTGGGCGCCACCCGGGGCTGGCGGGGAGCAGCGAGTCACCTGCTGACCTTGTCCCTTAGAAAGGCTGTGCACAGAGGGGTCCGCCCATGGCTGCAAGGCCCAGCATGGCCTCCACAGGCAGCTCTGGCCCCTCGTGCCCCCAGGAAACAGCAGCCGGGCGGGGGGCTGCGGGGTGTACAGTAGCCCCCCACCCCCCACCCACGAGGGATACGTTCTAAGACCCCGATGGATGCCTGAAACTGGACAGCTCCAGACGCTACATGCGCGGTGTTTTCTCCATACACACTCCCCTGTGATCAAGTTCCCTTTAAAGTTGCACTCAGCGGGAGTGCAACAATCACTACTAATCAAATAGGACAATCATAACAATATGCTGTGATAAGCATTACACGGTGCGGCTTCTCACTCAGACGTCTTATTGTGCCCACCTTCTGGTGCTGCCCGCAGGTGAGAAGGCGCCACAGGATGAGGGGAGGGGAGGGGAGTGGGTGACGCGATGGAGTGAGGCTGCTGTCCTGCCCGCGCGTCAGGCCTGCCGTTGGCCGCGGGCACCTGACCTTGTGGACGGAGCCACTGTGGGCGGGGACGGGGCAGCTGGACTTGGTATGGGGCAGAGCAGGGGCCGGGCTCCTGGACAAGGCGAGCGAGGAGGCGAGGGGCTGGGACTCGGGGCACCCACTGCCCGCGGCGGGGGGTGTGATGCTGTCCCCCAGGTGGGAGCCGGGGGATCAGGAACGTGGTCTCTGCACTTCCCGCGGGGCCTCTGGTCACTACTTAGAGGTTCCGGGCCCATAGACATAGCCATGGGAATCTTATACCCAGAGCAAAGGGGAGCTTGTCTCCGCATTTCCAGGGGGTGAAATGGAGGCGCCTCTGGGAAGCTGGAGGCAGGATAGAGGGATGCATGCGGGGCGGGAAGGGGCTCATCTGGGAAGGGTGTTCAGGGGCCTGGGCCCTCGGCTGGGAGTGACAGGCCCCGAGGGCAGTGAGCCAGGGCACCCGAAGCTTGGTCTCTGCTCCCGAGACTCCCCAGGGCTCGGTGCCACATTGGGTGGCCTCAAGTTGGCTTGGGTGGGTGTGGAGTGGGGGCTGAGGGGCTCCAGGGTAGGTGGGAGCACGGGACCCCACCCCACCAGGCGGGGTCTCCTCTGGCCCCACCCACAGATCCTCCCAGGTCAGCTTTGGGGGCAGCTCAGTGTCACGGGAAGGCCACAGAACTGAGGACAAGAAGCCACCCCATTCCTGCAGACAGGGGCTTTGGGGGACGCCTTGTCCTACTGAGTGAAAGATGCTCTCGCCTCTGGTCCGAATCTTCCTGCCCTGGGGGGAAAGGGCCCCCGAGCCCGCAGCCACCTTGATGCCCCGGGGGGAGGGGCCTCTCACTGATTGTGGAGACTCTGGCAGAAGCTCCCAGCCCCCACAGTTAGGACTGCGGCCGGGCGGGCCGTGATCTCGGGGCGCGCCAGGAGAGAGGCGCCCTGTCCGGGCAGATGCCGCGGAGGGAGGCACCGCAGCCCAGGCATCGCGCCTGCTGATGGCAGGCCTGGCTCTGTCTCCAGGGCATCACCACCCTCTTTACGGCGGCTCAGCCCCGATCCCGGCTTCATATATCAACGTCTGGAGGCTTCTCTCCGCTCCCGATGACAGGGGCTGAGCCTGGCTCCCAGCTGCATGTCACCCGAGCTCCAGGCCTGCGTGGGGACACAGGTGCTGCGTTCTGGGGCCACCCAGAGGTGGCCACACCATTTATTGTTCAAAGCGCCTCGGGTGGAAGGGGTACCTGCGACCACCATCTCAGCAGCGGGCGTGCCTGAGTAAGCCAGTCCACAGTGGACGCAGGAGCTCAGAGGTGGGCTGTCCCGGTGCCGGGAGCCGGTGGTGACAACAGGCCCCACGGACTCAGTCGGCCGTCCGTGCACTCCTGCCCAGGGAGCCTGGATGCCCCGCCTTCCCCGGAGGGCAGGCGTGAGCCAGTGAGGGTGCCCGAGTCCCCGGGGGGCAGCCTTGGCTCAGTCCTGCTCCCCCAGCCCCCAGACGCAAATGTCTGCCCGACTTACCCCAGCACCCAGCTCACGCGGCAGGGTCTGCAAACCCTAACGGTATGTTCCCTCCATTCCCAGAGACACCAGCTCCAGACTCGGCTGTAAACTCTGTGGGAGACACAGAGCAAAAAAAGCCAAACTCCAGGAAACAGTGTGGGGTTCTAAGCAAATGTTTGTATGCGTGAACACACGTATAAATGCGCATGTGTGCGTGTGTGTGTGTGTGTGTGTGTATACACATATTCCTCCACATCTGCTTCTTCATATCGACAGTGGAAAGTCCGCGGGCCCTGTCTCCTCCCACTCATCGGGCCACCTGCCGCACCGGCCCCCACGTGGCACCGTCTGAGGGGCTTCACCCGTTTTCCTGAAAAGTTAGTAAAGAAACCATCACTTCCAGTGTGCCTCCCTACCCGGCTTCGAGTAAATTCTGCTCACAAAAGTCTGATGAACCACGGATCATTCATGGCCCAGGGTGTGATTTTCACAGGAACCCTGAGGTCGGCCTGGAGAGTAGACCTGTGCAAAGGTCTCAGATACATTCCAGGTCTTTCTTTGGGGGGAGACTATTCTCGGTGCATGGGGGCCCCCTCCTGGTTCCTCTCTGGCTCCCCGGAGAGGAGACGGCTTCTTCCAGCAGGCGCGGAAAGCCCGAGGGCCATCAACACCTGCTCTGCAGCCTTCCCTGACAGAACCTCATTAAAAAATGATTCCGTACTTAATAGATGAGATGTAGGGAGAGAAAAGGGAAAATGGATTTCCTTCATTAAGGCGTAGCGCGATTCCATTTTAAAGCCTCTGTGTGGGGTTGTGGGCATCGAAGAATCAGGAAGAAAAGCCTAGAATTCATGACCCTTCTAAATGAACTGCGCAAAGCAAATCTAGTTCCAATTACACTAATTATTTTTTAAAGATGATATGTAACTTCAGGTAAAATAGAATAATCATGCGTCTGGGAAGGTCTCAACAGTTCTCAATTACACTTACCCAGGGCGGGTAAGTGCGCACCCTTCCTCGGGGGCATCTGTGAACTTGAGAGTTTATGCAAATTAGTCTCTTTAAATGTTCAGATGTAATTTGCCATGAATGGTGTCCAGACAAGATCTGAGGATGCAGCTGCCCTTCCATGGCCCTTGCATGGATTCACGTCCAGTGTGCAGGTGGAACGTGGCAAGTGTACATGTTGTAAATAGACTTACCTTTGCCTACACAGAATTCGTATATTTGCTCTGTTTTTTCATTCGTTCATTCATTTGTTCATTCAACTACAGGTGCTGTGTTCTTACTGTGATGCTGATGAAGCCACAGTCTACAGACCACTGCCCTCTGGGGTCCTTAAATAAGTCCCCAGAAGAACTCTAGTGATAGATGTGTCCACACAGTCATATATTTTCCCAAACTCTGCAAAATCAGACACTTTATTTTGTAGCTACCTCCCTAGCTCACATGCTCACCATCTAATCAGTGGGACTAAGCTGGGGACAGGTTTCTTGGGCTGTGCTGATGTGACCCACAGACTCAGGTTTTGTGGGGTCAGACGCCAAGTCTCCAACACCCTCTGCACTGCCTGCTGTGTGTTAGGGACCCTCCACAGGTCTTCGGCCCCTAATGGGGAGCCTTGCTGGGCTTTGCAGCCACTGTGGCTCATCCTTACCTCCCACCTGGCCCACTGCCCACTACCCAGCGTCCTGGCTCTACGAGTGTCCTGTGGCTGTGTAACAAATGAGCACATGCTGGGAGGCTGTGAGCAACACACATTCTCTCAGTTCTGGAGGCTGGAAGTACCAGGTCAGTTTCAGTTGACTGGATGAAGTCAAGGTGTTCTCGGGCCATGCTTCCTCCTGATGCCTGGGCCATGCTTCCTCCTGATGCCTGGGCCGTGCTCCCTCCTGATGCCTGGGTCGTGCTCCCTCCGGATGTCTGGGCCGTGCTCCCTCCGGATGTCTGGGCGCTGCTCCTTCAAAGATTCTTCTTCTCCTCCACCAGCTCCTGGTGGCTGCAGGCATTCCTGGGCTTGTGGTCACATCACCTGGATCTCGGCCTCCACGGTCACATGGCCTTTCCTCCTCTGTGTGGCAAACCTCCCCCGGCCTCCCCAGTGTGCAGACTTGAGGCTGTACTCCGGGTCCACCCCATCTCGAGATCCCAAACTTCAGCACATCTTTCACCATATAAGGTAACATTTATAGGTTCCATGGATCAGTCCCCCTGGTAACTCTGGGGGCCATCGTTCAGCCCTCAGCACTGTCCCGCCTGGCCTCAGGGACTGCACCTCCTGTGTCCCGTCCTGGACGGCGGGCCCAGTCACGTTTGCACAGTCTCCTACTAATTTCTTCCTCATTTGATAGGAAACACCAAGACTGGCAAATAACAGAAAATTCATGATGCCTCTGTCACAACATCTTAGATATTGGCAAGATCGGTTAACAGGCGATATTAATTCAAGAAGGATTTTTGCATTCATGTTAGAAGAAAGCTTAAAATGCCCTGAAATTTTAAATAAATTTCATGGAATTTTTTTCTTAATCTAATAGCAACCTTAAACATTTCCATGACATTGCTCACATGAATCTATGAAACAGAAGGACCATTCCTAAATAACAGAATTACAAATAATGGGAAAACATACTGGAAGAAAATGTTAATTACCTTCCTATTCTTTTTATAGGAAAATGGTATTATAAAATGCCATCTGTATTCGTCAGCTCAGGCGGCCATAATGGAACACTAGAGATCAGGGGACTGAAACCACACATTTCTTGCAGCCCTGTGAGCGGGAAGCCCAGGAGCACGGTGCTGGCAGGTTTGGCTGCAGGTCAGGACCCTCTTCCTGGCTTGCAGACAGCTGCCTTCTCTCATGCCCTCACGTGGCCTTTGCTGGGTTCAAGTTCTCTGTTGTCTTTCCTTAAAAGGACTCTGACCCTACTGGACAAGGGCCCCACCCTTACGACCGCATCTACCCTCCCTCCCTCCCTAGAGGCCCCTCTCCAAACACGGCTGCCCTGGGGGGCAGGGATTCAACACACGGATTTTGAGGGACGCAAACATTGAGTCCCCGACACCATCGTACAAAGAAGCAATGCAAGATTATGAACCCACAACAGATGGGAAAAAATATCATAGACAAGTATCAGGGAGCTAATTAGTGCAGGTAGTAGTTTTCTGAATGCTTGATATTTATACTAGTCGGTTCTAGAGTTTATCATTTGTTGTGATTTCTCATCCTAAGGAAGCATTTGCTTGGGGGACCCCTGCTCTTTGTGCCTTCGCCCTTCCCTGGGGAGAAACACAGCAGAAAACAGGAGGTGCGCTGGGTAAATGCCAGTTGTGGTTATTTGCAGTGTGCTGCAGAGCCAAGGGGGGGTGATGGGTGAGTCCCAGCGTGGGTCGGGGGGCCTCAGTCGGCACCCCACGCTCATTGCCTTTGCTGACAGTGACACGGTGCCCCGCACCCCTGCTTCTCATTCCCGTCTCTAATTTCTTTACTTCTATTTGTGTTTGCACCATTGCTCGGTTAACTGAGCTTACCCACAAATGTAATGACGGAATTTGTGTTTGTGCATTGTGAATATTATAACCTTAGAATCAGTCCCATAAAATATAAGAAGTGTGTTTGTACAGGGGCTTGTGTGTTACCATTACAGTTTCATCTGGGGAAATAGGTTTAAGCATTATCATCATGAAAAAAAATGGATTTCATTTCTCCTTATTTACAGTGCACACTTCATTGGTTTTAAAAAAAAAAAAGAGAAAAAGAATCCATGCTCAAAATGTGGAGTGAATTCAAACCTGTTCACCTCTGGAAACTGATCTTGGACAAAAGGAAAAGCAAGGCTGTTGAATTGTCAGAAGATGTCACTGGAAAAGCCCATCGTCGTCGTCTGGAAAAACTCTAAGTAAATGGGGAACAAGGTGTTTTCATGTTTATTTACAGCACAATGGATGGCATCGTATATTTAAAAATGTGTGCAGGGCATTAGCTGAGCTGCTCCATGAAGTTTGGAAAGTGGAGACTATCTCTCCCCCGGGGATCGGCGTCCTGGCCTCTGCAGGGCGGCCGGGCTGCTGAGACGCTGTGACCTTGACGGCCACTCGCTCCGCGGCTGCCGCTGGGCCTCGTCCTGGCAAAGGAAGAAGGGCTTTTGCCAAAGTGGCCAAACCATTCTCAGACACTGTGACCTGCCATTGATTGCCACACACGGGGGCCATGTTGTTTCCAAACAGTTGTTTAAAAGAAAGCCCACAGCTAGTGAGCCGAATTAGGCATGCTGCCTGTAAAGACCCATTTCCGAAAAGCCACTAAGACTATGGTGATGCCCAGAGTCATAATGACTCAGCGTTTACAGAGCTAAGTGTCCCAGCAATCTGGCCATTGCAGCAACTGCTCCGTGTGGCCCTCAGCTGCGCCTGGGCGATGCCACGCATCCGGCTCAAAGATGAGGCGGGGACAGGCAGGCATCTGGGGTCCTTTGGAAAATGCCAGGCTGCGGCCGAGTCTCTGTGCTCAGCCTGCTCTCCGCCGGTGCCAACCACCGTTACGCTCTGCTAGGCGAGGTCAGAGCCATGGCATTGCATTTATGTCCCTCTGCATAATTCTCCACGAGCAGACACGCGGCCCTTCCATTTTATTACACCTGAACGCATCTTCTTAATATCTTATTTTCTCGAACATCTTAACAATTCTTGCAATGGGGAGAACACACTCCGTGACCAGAGCAGAAATCGCAGCCCCGGGAGCGCCAGCGATGCCTCCTCCTTCTTTCCTAATTTGGTTGGCATCACAGAGTCCAAAGTCCTACAAGGAAGACAGCAGACGCTTTCCAGCAGGAACCCATCACCGTGTCTCTACAGCATCAGTGGGTGATTGGCTCGTCGGGCTCCTGGGGGCCACACGGGGACAGAGGGGCAGCTGTGGATGAGGTGGGTCCCCTCCTCTGGTCGGAGCCTCTTTACTACGTGCTTGCTGCGTGGGGCTCAGCGTGGGCCAGCCACACGGGGTCTGACACAGGGACGAAGTAAGCCTTGTTTAAGAGCAAGGCTCCCTGGGGTGGCTCGCCTGGCCGCCTGTCTGGACAGGTACCGCTGACCCCCCGTGGTGAGCAGCACGGGTCTGGGCTGTGTGTCCCTCGGACACGGTCACTCTGCACAGGACTCAGCCTGACATCGACTCTGCTCCAAGCCTGTTCAGCAAACCTGCGTCAACCCCTGCGGGCCCCCGGGTGCATCTGTGTCCCCAGAGTGCTTGGCAGGCTTGGCACAGAGGGGCCATGTCACACCTGCCTGCCTCCTCCTCCCGGAACGCTCTGGAACCCCCACCCCCACAGTGGGCTCCCCCAGCGTGCTGGCCCCCTGGCAGTGTAGATTGCAGGAAAGACTGCTTCTACTCGGACCCAGTGAGAATTTGGAGCTCTTCCAGCCATGACACTTCCAGCCTTCCAGAACAATCAGTGCCTCAGCCTGAGCCATCCTGTTCTTCCGTCAGCTGGGTCCCCCTGCCCCCGCGTCAGTTCTCTCACCGGACGGGCTCATGCTGGCTGAGGACTGTTCACAGCCGGACCTCCAAACAGGTCAAGGAAACCCTGCAGTAATTGGTTTGATTTTTCAGGAAAAAAAAAAATCCAAACACTCTCCAAGGGTGAGATCAGAGCCCCATCTCAGAGTCTGTGTTTTTTTTAATTGCATTTGAGGAAGGGGGCCGGGTGCTGTGAGTTCTTCCGGGGCTGAGGGCTTCCAGAAACCGACCCCTGACCCTGCACTTAAGCCAGGTGTGTGGACTTGCCCGGGTCGGACCTGCTGCGCTTCCCGGAGGAGCCCCTGACGTGGTGGCCGCCCCGGTGGGCTTCCTTTCTCTGGAGACAGGTTAGTCAGTGACGTCGGCGCCTGCTCCCAACGTGCATCTCAGGAGGTCAGAGCTGGTCCAGGTTGCGGGGCCAGGCGGGGGTGGCTCTGGAGAGGACTGGCCCCTTGTCCCCGGCCGCCCTGACCGCCACCGTCCCGGGCCTGCGGGGCGCTGGCTGTGGCCTGCACCTCTCCCCGTGTCTCTGTAAGTAAGAAGCTGCGGCGCCCGGCCTCCTCCGCTCGGGCTGACGCCGCCACGGTTTTCCCCCGTGAGCTGCATCCATCCCCCGCCCCCGACTCAGATGACACATGCTCGCTTCCCCGCGATCACTCCAGCCTCTCCACCTCTCACGCTGGGAAGATTATTGTCTTAATCATTACAGTTCTTTACAAAAATCAGCACTGGGGAGCCTGGGTGGCTCGGTGGGTTAAGCATCTGACTTTGGCTCAGGTCATGATCTCACGGCTCCTGGTTTCGAATCCTGCATCGGGCTCTGTGCTGTCAGCATGGAGCCTGCTTCAGGTCCTCTGTCTCTCTCTCTCTCTCTCTCTCTGCCCTTCCCCCTTCACACACACACCTCTCTCTCTCTCTCTCTCTCTCTCTGCCCTTCCCCCTTCACACACACACACACACACACACACACACACACACACACTCTCTCTCTCTCTCTCTCTCTCTGTCTCTCTCAAAATAAATAAATAAACATTAAAAATAAAAGAAACAAAAACATCGGCACGATCAGGTACGTTTCCACATGATCCGCAGCAGAGCGGAGTGTGGTTGAGGGAGAATACGCTTCCGTTCCTAAGCAGGACCTCGGTGTGTCGAGGCGCCGGCCACGCTGAGCCCCGGGATGGCGGCCTGGGTCACTCACCGGGCAGCGGGGCGAACGTCCGTGGCTGCATGTACCTGCTCCCGGTGGCTGCAGGGGAGACTCCGTGCGGCCCCTCCCGGCCCCGGGGAGTCACCGGCCTGCGGCTGCACCCACCCCCCACCGTCTCCGCCGCTATCGTCCCGTGGGCTTTGCTCCCGCGTGCGTCCTCTCCCGTTCCTACGAGGACCTCAGCCCGGTGGATCCAGGGCCCCCGCACCCCCCCCAGTCCAGTACGACCTTCCCTTGACTAACTGCATCTGCAAAGACTGTTTGCAAATAAGGTCCCATTCTGGGGGGCTGCTGACCCCTGCACCCGGGGGGACCCAGCACGCGTGCGGGTGGGTCCGTGGCCGGCTTTGAGCACCACCTCCTCCGACAGCCTGAACACACTGCCCCGGGCGGGCTGTGCCGCGCTGACGGCCGTCTAGCGAGTTCTGGCCGACCTCTGGGTGCGCACTGCACACGGATACTCTGCTGTAACTCTGGCTCGGTGGCCACAAGACCTCTAACTCCCTGGGAGCCACGTGCAAGTACAGATGTGTCCTGCAGCGTGACTCCGTGTGCGGGACTTGTGGCTTCGGCCGCTTTTCCATCTGACTGGAAGTCCCGCCCTGCCTTTCATCGCGAGGCCCCGAAGGCTTGTGGGGTGTGTCTGCCGGACAACCATTCTGTGCACCTGTCACGTTAAGGCTGTGTTTCTACACCGCCGGCCCTGGCGGGGGGCAGAGTCTGTACCCCAGCTCTGGGGGCGGGCTTAGCTCTTGCAGGACTGATTTTGCACTGAATTGTATCCTTTTCCTGAACATCTCTCCCAGGTGATAACATCTAGTGCGCGCACAGGCTAACACAGGGCACACGGCTGCGGGGTCAGGACGCTCCGGAGACTGGAGACCGGCAGAAATGTCTGAGCCTCGATCAGTCTGTGTGGCCACTCTCACCACGTGGTTGGAGGGAGGTCTCAGGGTGAACGGAGACGGCCTGCTGGGTCCCCAGGCCTCGAGCAGCCGTGGGAAAGGGGCCCGGGCCGGCGTCCTCAGGCCCCACCTGTGCCAGGCCCAGAGCAAGCTGAACTGGGACCCGACCCCAGGGGCTCAAAGGTGGTATGTTCGCAAGACACTCACCGTCTGCACAGGACAGGAGTGAAGCTGGACCCAGACTCAAGGTCAATCATGCAAATGTCAAGTCCGAGCCCCAGGGGAGACTGGAGGTGATGCTGGGGCTGGTGAAGAGTCTGTGGGGAACCAGCAGGCAGGGGGAGGGGACCCCCGCTGACAGGCAGGCTGGCGTCCTCACGTGGCCCCTGGGGGCTCGCTCTGGAGCCTGCATGCACCACCAGGAAGGGTGGTCCAGGGAAGGTGTGGACTTGAGCAGGTGTTGGTGTGAATTCAGAAAAAGCCTGGGGTAGAACCTAGGGGTCCCCACACCCCAGGGCTCGGGGGCAGCGCGGGGCAGGGGCCTTGGATCCCACCTGGGAGAAATGTCCCCAGGGCTGAGGTGACAGGAGTGCATCGACGGCTCCCTCCCTGACAGTATTCGGGCCAGAAAACCTTCAGTGATGAAGCAGCCAGGGAGGCGGCTGACCTTGTGGGGTCATCGAATCAGCTGGAGCACGAGGACTCTGGGAGCAGCGGTTAATCCTGGGAAGGACGCAGCGAGGCTGGGCGTCACCCCCAGGCTGGCGCAGGGTCCGTCAGGGCTGTGGGTGCAGCAGCCCCCAGCAGGGCCCCCAGCGGGACAGGCAGTGAGGCCTCAGCGTCCTGGGCCTCCGGTCTGCGGGGGCACCGGGCAAGTGCGGGCCAGTCAGCTCCTCCAGGGACCCCTCCTTCACCCCGGAGCGGGGCGCACAGCCAGGGCACAGAAACAGGAAGCGAGCCTCCAGAACGACAGCACCGCACTCACCCCGTGGGAAAAGGCGGACTCCTGGGCCTGCCCAGCCGCTGCACCCCCACCTCTTGGAGGGGCCTTGAGTCCGTGTTTTCAGCAGCCTGGAGGCCCCTGGCGCCCCAGTGCTCAGAGCCAGAGTGGGGCAAGTAGCAATGGGGAGCGTTTGCCTTCTGGAACTGAGGTCTCCTTTCCGCAGGCTCTGGAAGCATCCAGGGACGTCCAGCCTGAGAGAGGGACCTGGTCGTCGGAAATGGAGAAGCTGCCCTGACCTGCAGACCAGCTGGGGTGCTGCATCGTGCTTGGGGGCGGGAGGTCAGTTCCCTTTAAAGTCCCTCCTATCGCTGCACCTGACTTTTAAAGAATGTAAGCCCACCGCCCTTCAGAGCCGGCCACCGTTTTCACATACGCACAAACCCGCGAGGTGACTTAGCTGTGTGGATGGATCAGCAAAGAGCAGGGTGGGAGTTCCGCCCTCTGCCCCTCTGCCCCTTGGCCGAATATTCCATTTACTGGGAGGAGACATAAGGAATCGCTTCGATTTCAACTACTTTTGACTAAGGATGGCAGTTTGGGAGCCTGGGGTCAGCTCACCCCCATGGCCTGGTGACCACCCCACCACAAGACATTTCTAGTGTCTGCCTGGAATGGCGGTGGGAGGTCAGAGCAGGTGTCCCCCAGGCCTGACCCATCAGGAGCGCCCAGGGCCCCCAGGAGCCTCAGATTTCCAGTCAATAAAATAGGGGCGGTGAGGTATAGGACCTGGTGTGCACAGAGGCCGTTTCTGGCCACAGTCGGGACACCTGGTCACCACCGTGGGCTTCAGGACCATCTGTGTCCGGACATGGGGGTGACAGGTCCACTGCTTGCTGTCCCTTCCCTTCCAGGGGCCCTCGAGATGGTCTGCAGGGTTCCTTGGGGCACACTCCTTGGGCCAGGCCCCCGGGGTCAGAGGCTGGCGTGGCCTCTGCCCTCAGCTCAGAGCAGTAAACATTATCTGCCAGCCTCAGAGCAAACTTCACTCATGACCTCAAGGGGAAAAAGAGCAACGTGGCAGTGGCGTTGTTTTTAATGGATTCTTTTAGGACAGCAGACAAATTGTGTAATACTCAGCAATACCACGACCCAGAACCTTCTGTCCTCCTTAAAATGGCCATATGGGTCTTTTGTTTGATGCGAAGGAGGGCCGGACCGTTCCCCGTGATATAGCTGATTTATAGGAAGATATTAAAAATATCCTCTCTTAATTCTACATTTGAACGTCATGGCGTTTTCAGGCTTACAAGCGATACTGTTGGTACCTCTCCTGAGGTGCACGCGCTCCTTAGGGCACACCTGACATGTTGAGTATCTTTAGCTCTTCCTTGTGAGGAAGAGGACGGTAGCAGGCGACTGAACCGATGATGATCCTGTGATAGAGAAACGTTTGACCCAATGGAGGTTAAGCCGGAAACACAAGGCCGTCGCTACGACTCTCCATCTTGGAACGGAGGCTGCAGGAACCTTCATTCATTCATTCGCCCACTCATTCATTCCAAAAGCACGAGGTCAAGAATTAACTGCGGAAGTGAGACGCACAATCGATTCTGGAATTCCGTCCTCAGGCACGTCGAGAGCTGCTTTCACCAGCCAGCCTGGAGAACGTGCTAGAAGACAGCCTGGGCACGCTCGCTTCCGCACCTGGACCTCCTTCCTTCCTGATTCCAGGCTCAATCCCGCTCATGCTCTGCTCTCCTCTCAGCCAGAGTGGGCTCCTGGGGACTCGAATCTGCAGCTGCCCTCAGGAACCGAAGTGGTCAGCCACTGCCCCGTGCAGGAGAGAAGAGCAGGATTTTCTAGCACTTTCCTTCCTGCCTATTTGCCCCAAGCTGCCTCACATCCGACTGCTCTCTCCCTCCTTTCTCTTCAGCCCGTTTCTTTCACATGGATCCTCCAATCCTCTGCTCCCTCTGCCTAGGGAACTCCTTCAAGACTGCCATCCTCAGCTCAGACACTTCTTCCTCCAGGAAGCCATCCTGATTGTCCTGACCAGCTGATGCCATAGTGGATGGTGAGATTTTACCCGCCACGATCCAACTCCTAGAACACCGACAGATGCACAATAGGATTCAGTGAGTATGTGTGGGATGAACGGATAAGTGTGCGGGCATGTGTTCCATTTACATGTTTTATTTTTTGCACAGGGTTGATTCTGTTTTGAAATCTTTGAAAAATAAGGACGAGTTCCTCGGACTTCCACATGCGGCAGCCACTCCCTTGATGGCAGGTGGTTCTTCACCCCTGCTTGGCTGAGCCTGGGCAGCACTTGGCTGAACCCAGCTGGGGGTCGGGGGGCACCCACAGGCCAGGATGGGTTGGGTGGAGTAAAGGAAAAGTAGGGCACACGACTTACAAATATTTGGTTTTATGCGACTCATTTTATTCCACAGTTGAGAAGAAGAAAGTCCTACCGTCCATCGAGCTCCTAGGAACCATATCTCAATGATCTTTCTAGAATGGATTCTAAAGCCTCTACTGCTCCTACACACACCATTTTTTTTTTTTTTTGAAATTCAGCACCTCCATGCCAGGGCCCCAGGACGGGGACTTGGGGGCCTTGTGACGGCTGCTGGTGGGGCCTCATGACGGCTGCTGGTGGGGCCACGGGGTTTTCCCAGGCATTAAGTTACAGGAAGAGCTTCTGAGATCAGGTGCTTCAAGTGCAGCCCCTCACGTTGAATGTAGCAGTGTCTGGCCTTGGCGGCACCCCCGATTTCTCTCCCTGCACCACACAATTGTGAGCTGATTGCAGAGCGCGCACGCCATTAGTGCCAAATCCCAGCTATCGACAGAAAAAGACTCACCTATCAGCTCTCCCTGCATCTAGAAGTAGAGACAGAGCGAGATGTGTGTGTGTTGGGGGGGAGGGTCGGGTTGGCCCCAGGCCAAGGCCAAGTGCAGCTCCAGACCTTGGACAAATCAGAACAGTGTCTTTGGCCAGAGACTCTGGGTTTCAAGTAGTCAGAGTGGATTTTCCCAGCAGGAATAGAAGACGTGAATGGCCTGACGCATTTATGCTCCATGGAGACTCGAGGCTCAGTCTTACCTTGGAACTGGGACATCCTTTGGCATCAAAATCCTGCACCACCAAGGGGGATAGTGGGTGAGCCAGGGCTCAGGACTTGTGCTGAAGGATGCTGGTGAGCAGGTGACAGGCTTCTTATAGTCCCCGCACCCCCTCCCACCTTGTGTCAGAGACCCAGATCAGACAGGGAACCCCACGCCCAGGGCAGGGGGCGTCCCCTGTAAGCCCCCCCTCCCACAGGCCTTGCCTGACTCCGTTGACTTTACGGAAAGAAGGTATGTTCAGTGCAAACTGGACCTTGTCCTTTCTCAGAGTTCCGTGTAGGATGCTCAGCGTCTGCAGGAGGTTCTCATCTTCAGGGCCTGGGGGGAGGTTTGCGGTGCCTTCCAGCTCCTGACCGCCCACCCTCGTCTGCCACAGAGGATGGCCTGTGTTGTAGAGCACCCTGGGGGCTCATCCAGCCACAGCTCTGGTGGCCAGAAGTCTGAAATCAAAGTGTCCGCAGATTATCTCCTTCCAAAGGCTCAGAGGGAGAACCCGTCCAGCCTCTTTCTGAGCTCCGAGTGGTTTATGACAATCCTTGGTGTCCCCTGGCTTTTAGACACATCACCTAAACGCTGCCCAGGTCATCACATGGTCTAGTCGTTGAGCGTCTGCATCCAGATTTCCTCCTTTTATGGGTCGTCAGTCATTCTACTGATTCAGAGCTACCAAATCCAGTATGTCCACATCTTACGCCGATTACGTCCACAAAGACCCTATTTCCAGCAGAGGTCACATTCCCAGGAACTGGGGGTGATGGATGCAGGAATGTCCCCTTTGTGGGGACACAATTCAACCCAGTACAACCTCCAGAAGCCTCTGAGATATAGGTCAGGCTAGTGGCCTGTGAAATGTCCACAATCATCGGCAGTGATTCTGGCCTTGGGGCCCGGATGATTCTTGTTCAGCCTCAGATGGTCCTCAGATGCCCTGAGGTTGTGAGGACCCAGAAAGGCCATGAGCACCTGTTGTCCGGTGCAGGTGTGAGACACCGTCATCTGCTGCGCCGTCTGTCCCAGAAGTGCACACGGACAAAGGTCACAGTCATGGAAGATTTAAACTGGCCGGGCGCTCTTTGCAAAGGTCCTGATCACTTCTCCTCCGGTTCTGCTTTGCCCTGAGTCCAGAAGCACAGACGGGAAGAACAGGCATCTGTCAGAGGACGCTGGGCTCCGCAGCGTTCTCCCGAGAGACACGGAGCAGATCGCATATATGCGGCGGGAGACTTTGTGGAGGGATTGGTTCATGTGATTGTAGCAGGTCGGAAGGCTGCAGGGCAGCCTAGAAACTGAGGCAGGATGTGACGCTGCACTTTCGAGGCAGAATTTCTTCTTCAGGGAACCTCAGGTTTTGCTGCAAGGCTTTCACCCAACGGCATGAAGCCCGCCTGCGTCACCGCGAGCAATCAACTTTACTTCTAGTTTCTCGGCCTCGAGCGGTAGACATGCCCCCTGCAGACTGGTCCTCACCGTCCCCGTCCCAGTGCCCGGGGCCGCACGCTCCTCTCTGCGCTACAAGCCGGGGACAGACACATCCGCTGAAGAACTTTGATCCAAGCAGAGCGATGACTAACAATGACACGTCACCAGTCACGGCGGAAGGACGAGGAGGCTGGCAAAGTCCGTTAGAACACGCGCTGATTTATTGGCGTCGCCAAATACACGGCTTCCTGGAAAACGGCGTGCGCACATGGCTGAGCACAGAGAAAATCTGGAGTCTGTTCCTGTTCAGGGGCTTGTACCATCCAACATCATCGTTCCCTCTGGGAGGCCCAAGAGGAGACAGGTGGGTGACACCAGGTGACCTTGGGACGTCCTTCCTTCCCAGCCACGTAGGGGTTTGTCCAGACGCCCTCGCCAGGGGAGATGTGGACGCGGCCTGATTGCCCCGCCACACCCCCTCTTCTTCGCCCTGCGCTGTGCTTTGAAAGCATGGCCTCCAGGGGCCGCATAACCAGTCTCCCGCCTCCAGTGTCCACTGGGCGGCCTGCAGGAGCCGGAAGCTTCTCTCCTCCGTGCCTCGCGCCCTGCGCGCCTGAGTGAGCTGTGGCCGTTTCCTCCGCCCGTGGCCTCTGCTGCTGCCGGGTGGCCCCTCCTGCACCTGCAGGTCACGGGGACCCTGCTAGCTGCCCCTCCCGGGCCCTGTGTCCTCGAGTTACGAGGAGGTCAGACTGGGCTGGGGGGCCTTGGTCCAATGGCTGGTCCCTGTAAGATGAAAACACAGACACCCACCGGGAAGAAGGCCATGCGGCGAGGGAGCAGAGGCCAGGGTGATACGCTCACAAGCCGGGGGCCACGGGGGTCGCTGGGAGCCACAGGAAGCTGGGGAGAGTCACAAAAGGGTCCTCCCCCAGCGCGCTCAGCGGGAGCGAGCCCTCCAGACCCCCGGACGTCAGAGCCCCAGCCTCCAGGGCTGGGAGCGCATTGCTGTGGTCCTCAGCCGCCCTGCTGGGTGCTTCCTTACAGTGGCCCTGCTCCCTGACGGCGCCGACTCCCCCAGACACCGGGTCGTGGGCAGGGACCAGGAGCGAGCCGTCTCGTCCCGGGATGGGCCGGTCTGGGACTTGTCCACGCCGCCTCGGCCTCCACGCTCTGTCCCCGGGAAGCCACCCAGAGAAACGGTGAACAGGAAAGCGGGGGCGTTTTGTAGGTAACTGGCACACCAGCCCCCCAAGCCCGGGAGGGGCCTGGCCCTGTGTTTAGTCACGTGTTTGGTCAACTTGGCGAAAGAGACTCAGGCTGCTGTAAAGGTCCTGTTCCGTGCCCTTCCACGGGGCTCCGCTGCCCCTGGGGCCGGAGGGCCTGGCGGGGACTCAGCTGGGCTGCAGACACAGAGGGCCTGCGCACGCTGCACCGCATCCATGCGGCTCAAAGCCCCTGCCAGGGAGCAAGTTACTACTGGAAGCTTCCAGGAGCTGGTGAGGGGCAGGGCTAGGTTCACTCATCGTGCTGAGGGTCTTAGCACTGGCCCGCACGGCCTTTCTCTGCCAGCCTCACCGGCCTTGGACTCGGCTGGAGGCCAGCAGCTCACCGTCATGGCCTGGGCAGCAGCGGACCGCAGCACCTCCCCCTGCCCACCTGCCCACACTGCCCCTACTTCCCGCACCTGCTCCCGATGGGCTTGTCTCCGCACCTGCTGTGCGTGCAGCCCATGTGGCGGCGCAGTGAGTTTTCCTACGGCGCTGGGGCGCACAGCTGGGACGGGGACAAGCGCAGGGCACCGTCACCCGGGGTCTTCAGACGCGACACGCGAGAACGCCAGGGAACCCGAAATCTTAGCGCTCATTCTAAGTAAGCCTCAGTAGACGTTTCTCCAGATTTGACAGCAATTTTAAAAAATAACAATACCGACATTGACATGTGAAGAGAGCTTTCTAAGCATCAATAATAATAACGATAAAGTCTCCCTGAGCTGTGCTAGGGGACCGTCGTGTCCCTAGGCTGAGGACGTGCCACCAAAAAGGCAGGTTATGGGGGGCAGTTCATTAAGACACGAGTTATGCGTTTTACCTGGATCTCACGACGCCCGTGGCAGCCCAGCACTTGTAAACTTACACCTGTTGTAAGCTTTTCCCTGTGTTTACTTTAGCGCCCCATTTGGTATTGTTTCCTCAGACACACCTCGCGGCTCCCGGCGCCCGACCCCTGCGATCCGCAGCCAGTGTGCACCTGACGCTCGGGACTTCCCCTTCCCTCATCCCTCACCCCTCCCGTAGCCCTCGCCCCTGTGTCCTGCAGCCCTCACCCCTCCCTCCCGCAGCCCTCACCCCTTCTGCAGCCCTCACCCCTTCTGCAGCCCTCACCCCTCCCTCCCGCAGCCCTCACCCCTCCCTCCCGCAGCCCTCCCACCCTCCCGCAGCCCTCACCCCTTCTGCAGCCCTCACCCCTCCCTCCCGCAGCCCTCACCCCTTCTGCAGCCCTCACCCTCCCCTCCCACAGCCCTCACCCCTCTCTCCCGCAGCCCTCACCCCTTCTGTAGCCCCTCACCCTCCCTCCCGCAGCCCTCACCCCTTCTGCAGCCCTCACCCCTCAGCCCTCCCACAGCCCTCACTCCTCCCTCACTGCAGCCCTCACCCCTCCTGCAGCCCTCACCCCTCCCACAGCCCTCACCCCTCCCGCAGCCCTCACCCTTCTGCAGCCCTCACTCCCCTCCCACAGCCCTCACACCCTCCAGCCCTCACCCCTCCCGCAGCCCTCACCCCTCCCTCCCGCAGCCCTCACCCCTCCCGCCGGGCCTGTGCTTCTCTGACGGGGGTGAGCCAGGGTTTTGTGCCCCTCAAGCTCCCACTGGCCCCGATCCTGTCCTGCAGCCTCTCTTGCCAGGTCTCACGCCCTGCCTGGGGGTGTTTCTCTGAGGGAGGTTTGGGGGACCCCAGGGGAGGGCCTCTGGCTGCAGGGTGGTCCTTGGGGTTGGGAGGGGCTGAAGACCTTGCGAAGGGGTGGGCTTTGCAGGCTCGTGTCCCTGGCTGATGGCTTGCGGCCCCTCAGTGCTGGCAGCCGTGAGCGTGCTGGTCCCCAGGGCAGGCGTGGGCGACGGGTCAGTCATCCTGGTGCCTTCCCGCCCCCAGGGGTCCCTGTCCACATCTGGCCTGGGGACACTATGATGTGCTCTCCCCTGCGACCCTCCTCCCTTTTCCGGTCAGCTCGACACTGTGCAGCCGCCTCCTGCTGTCACCCGAGCCCCCGGACCTCGGGAACCCAGCCCACAGGCTCTGGGCTCAGACCTCCGACTCTGCACTCGCCTCACTCGCCCGGGGAACACTCTGGGCCGATGGACGCACCTCACAGAACTCACGTTCTCTGGCTCGCCCACTGCAGACTGGCCTAGGCCGGGGGGGACTCTCTCCTCCCACGAGGGGCCTCCCCGGGGCCCCAGGATCGGCCCGGAGCTGAACTCCCAGGGGATGGTCCCAGCATTCCCGTCTCCGGTGCGTCGGCCCCCACTATGCACACTTGCTTCTGGACCTCCCCCTGCCCGGGCCCTTCTGCTTCCTCCACCTCCGCCTCCGCCCCCCTCCCTCCTCTGGGTCTTGGGGTCCCTTGGCCTCCCCGTTCCTGCCTTGCCTGGGCTCCGGTGCAGAAGCTCACCTGTGAGCGCTTCCATCATTCTTGCAAAGTCCCTTAAATTCACCATCTGTCTACACTGCGTTCCTGGGTATTTGAGGCCAGATTGCAGAGTAAGAGACCAGGCCTCTGAAGGAGGTGTGGACCCGAGTGGCCCTGCCCATTGCAGGGGTCAGTGTGGCCTCTGCAGGTGTGGCTTCAGTCCCCGGAGTTCTCACAGCCAAACACCGCAAGGCAGGGGGACGGGGAGGTCGCATTTGGAGAGGGGCCGCAGGCCTTGAGAGTGGTGACTCTCCCTCCTCTCCAGTGTGCAGGGGCGAGGCTGGCACAGAGACCGCAGGCTGCCGCGGGGGAGGGGTGAGAATCAGCAGCAGCCCTGTGACGTTCATGCTCCTCCCCAGCGAGGGGCCCCGGAGGAGGTGACTCAGGGCCACAGGTCCTCACGCTCGGCCCCTTATTTACACGTCACGGCCCGGACTCAAGGAAACCCCCCATTTTGAGTTCACCCCTCTCATTCCACTAACGGGCTTCCTCATCCATCCAGACTCACTGTGTCATTTCACGTGGTGTACGCTCCCCTGGGCGCAGGGGTGAGCACCGTCTCTTGAGTTCATGGCTGTTGTGCTGTGTTCTGCTGCATCCCCAGAGCCACTTTGGCTCCGTAATGACACGGCAAAGCTGGCCGGGGATCACACAGCCCCCCCCGCCCCGCCCCGTCCGCACGTGGAGCTTTTCTGTGCCGTTTGCTCCGACGAGGGGCCGAGGGCAGGTGTGCCGTGCTCTGGGGGGAGCCGGTGGCTCCCGCGCGCGGGCCTGAGGCCCGGTGCCTCCCCGCTCAGTCTGGCACAACCCGAAGTCCTGCCTGGCCGGGCAGGGAGCCGGCCTGGGGAGCAGTCTTCCCGCTCTCGCCCCTGGGCAGCCCCGGGCGCTTCGCTCAGGATGTTGCTGTTACAGTGAAACAATCTGAAGGAACATGAAGTGCTCCGCAGGCAGCCACGGTGCTCCCCACCTCCCTGAGCCCCCCCAGTCCCGGCGGGTGCTCTCAAATCCTTTACCAATGGCGCCGGCCCGCAAACCTCGAATCCATTCATTCAATCGTTCTTTTTGTGTTATGGCAAAATGCAGGAACGTGGAATTGACCTTTTTTAACCATTTTAAAATGCACAGTTTGGGAGCATTAAGCACATGCCCAGTGCTGTGGAAGCTTCAGCACCCCCAGGCCTAGGGATCAATCAGCGTTTCAAGTCTTAAGTGAAAATGTCAGCATCTCGGTGAAGCACAGAAATGCTGTGCACACCCCCTGGCTGCCCCCGTCTCTGTTTCACACGCTTCAGCCGCCGGCCCTGTCCCCCCTTCTCCTGTGCGGAAGCTCTTGTTCTTATCTTTCTCTTCCCAGGGACGCCCCTTCTTTGTCTGGGCCATGCCCACAAGGGACTGTGTTTGTTTTTTTTTAAAAAAAAAAAAGGTGCATCAAAGTCTTTGTTTTTACTTCCGCTCTCTTGCTAGTCAGTCAGTGATTCAAACTCCCTAAGCCCGATGTGTTGGCACAGAAGGCATGGTGTGTATCCTGGGTTCTCCAGAAAAAGCCGGTGGTGTAAGCTCCAGCCTGAGCCTGAGGGCAGGAGAAGAGATATCCCAGCTCAACAATCAGACCAGAAGGATTCCTCTTATTCTGACTTTGTTCAGTTCAACCCTCAACTGATTGGACGAGGCCCACCCACACTGGGGAAGGCATCTGCTTCACTTGGTCTGCCAACTCAAATGCTAACATCGTCCGGAAATGCCCTCACAGACACACCCAGAATGGTTGGGCCAGGTCTCTAGGCATCCCGTGGGGTAGTCAAGTTGACATAAAATAACAGTCACATGTGACCATCACTTACCTGTGAGTGTCTTAATCTGCCAGGCAGGAAGGAGCGTGCCCACGTGCACACTCACTATCACAATACCTTCTGAGTGCAACTTACTCTGCATGACGGCTTCCCCAGTGAGACTGTCCATGTCATGAGGGGTGACATCACTTGTCGAGGGTCCGTGCTCACTGTGGTGCTGGGCCCTCGGGAGCCTGTCCCTCCCCATGTGTGACACTGACTTGTGTGCAGACAGCTGCACATTTCCCAAGCTCTGGGTTTTCTGCATTTCCCATAATAAACAAGTCTTACTTTCCTGAAAGAAAATGGCTTAGGCTTTTTAAAAAATTATTATTTTAGAAAGAGAAAGAGTGGGCTGGGGGGAGGGGCCGAGGGAGGGAGACAGAGAGAATCCCAAGCAGGCTCCACACTCAGCCCAGAGCCTGATGTGGGACCTGATCCCATGATCCCGAGATCATGACCTGAGCGGAAATCAAGAGTTGGATGCGCAACAGACTGAGCCACCCAGGCGCCGCTTAAGCTTTTAAAACAAGACAAAACCAAGCCAAAGGACAATAAACAGTAGCCCTTAAAACATTAACTGCAATTCTGGGTGGTAACTGCTACTAGGTCAGCCACTTACCACTCCCAGAAGGGGCAGTCAGGAAGGCCTTCCTATAGGAGGAGGGCTTGAAGAGCAGATGAGCACGAGGGCATTGGGTCCAGGGCCCCACTCTGAGCCCATGTGGCTCACACTCTATTGCAGGGTAAGCCCTGGGGCCCCGTGCCCTGTGCTCTGCTTGGGCGCTGCTGTGGAACCCCTTCTCCCCAGGAGACCAGCCCCAGGTCCGGTGTCTTCACTGTCAGAAAATGCAGTTCTGGGATGGCCTTGCCTCTGCCCTTGGTTGTGGGGGTTCTGAGATTTCTGATGCCCCCTCGGAAGTACCAGGTGGCCAGATGACCCACATGCATAGACACCACACCAGCAGAATAGAATTCTCCAGCCCCTTGAAAGTACTGGGTGCCCGGCATTAAGTTGGGACGTCCACACAACAGCGCCCTGTGCGTCTAGGGGAAGACGCACTGCTCTGTGCAGGCAGCTGGAATGTCCCCAGCATGTGCGCTCGGGGACAGTCTGCAGAACGCATGAAGTTGGCCACGAAGGTTTACCCGAGACTCCGGCAAACCCCGAGCGGGAGTCTCCCCCACGCCCAGCCCGCTCTGCAGTGACTGTCAGCAGACATAGGGCAGGGCCTGACACGCCCGGACAGACTTTCCTTAAGTGTGCTCATCACGCTGGGGATGTAACGGACGCCCCTCCCCGGGGCAGGGCTGCAGGAGGGCCCCGGGGACACCTCCCCGCGTCCCTGCTCCCAATCCCCGGCGCTCCTCACACAGGCAGTGGCCCCTCCCAGGCGATCTCGACGGATGGCCGCCCAGGCTGAGCCCCTAGGTGCTGCGGCTTCTCTCTGCCCGTCTGGGGTTCCCCACCTCCCTCCTGCTGGCCGCTGGCTCCAGAACGGGCGTGTGCCCGCAGCCCGCGGCCAGATCAGCCCCGAGCTCAGTGCAACCCGGCCCTTCTGTGCCTGTGGCAGGTGTGATCTCGCCCTGAGGGCTCTCACGTCCCCCGGGGTATTTTAGGCTTAAACTCTGCTCGGTTAAACACTCTGCTCCCCTTTGCTGAGCCTGATTTGCGCCTTCCTTTGTGGTGTTGGGTCCAAAACATGAACTTGTAAGGTCCTGGCTCCACGTCTGCTGCGCGTGCCCAATCTGGGGTCGCGGCTCTCGTCGGAGGTGGGGGCCAGCCTGGGGCTGTCTACGGCATCCGGCCTGGGACGCCCTCCCTGAGGCCGTTCTGCCGTGGTGATCCCTCGTCCCCGCGGGCTTCAGACACCATTCTGCACTGGGGACGGTAGAAATGGAAAGCCAGGCCCTCAGCATTGGTCGGAGGCCAGAATAGTCATGCGGGGACCCTGAGGCGGCTGAGTTGTGTGCCTGACTCTGTCGCGCCCTCCCTGCCCGAGTCTGAGCACAGGCAGAAGGCCGGGGTGCCGGGGCAAAGCAAAGGGTCAAGAGGGCGTGACTCAAGGGCATGGCCCCAAGGGCGCGGAGAAGCACAGCCACAGGAGATTGGAGTAGAAAGTACGAGAAGGCAAGTACCCGGGATTCCGCCACTGAGAACAGTATTTCTTTTGCTCTTGGGGGGACCAGGGAGGTGGAAGGAAGGCGGGGTTTCCTTGCCCTCCAAGTGTTCAGAGCCTTAGGAGAAGGGGACTCTCAGACTGAGAATTTCCACTGAACCAGCGGAGGTGTCTCGAAAGCCAAGAGCTGAGGTTTCCTGCGGCGTCTTGGGGGGTCCAGGCGGCTGCCCGCAGCTCCCACCAGTGGTTGTCGTGCGGCCATGCTCCAAGTTCAAGTCCCAACTCAGCTCCCGAGTCCTCGGCAAGCGAACCACCCTGTGCCTCAGTTTCTTCATCTGTGAAAGGGGGGAGAAGGATGACAGCTACTTTGTAGGACTTCTGGGGGCCCCTGATGAGCGGGCGCCTGCACTACTAGCGTGTGAGCACCCCGTGAGCGCAGGCTGAGGGGCTGTAAGGCCTATGGGTGATCAGTGCCAGCCCCTCTCTTGCGCCTGCGGACGGAGCCTGAGTCCTTCTAGGGACCTTCTAGGGAAGCTTGGCCAGAGCTGGGGTGTCACCCGCGGCACCCCCACATCACAGAGGAGGCTGGCTGGGATGGTCACACCTTCCAATTCTATCCACATCCAGCAACAGCTGGGATAAATCTATAAGATCATCCAAACTTGGGCTGCCCATTACTGGAGAGGAAAGTCGCCTTTAGGGAAGATTCACGTCCCAGGCCTTCCCTCCTCCTCCACTGTCTTTAATATTTAATCTGAATAGGGTTTGCCTCTGAGGATCTGCAGAGGCGGCTTCCCCAGAGGGACCCCCGGCCCCTGAACACCAGCCCCGTGAGCGTGAGCACCGCAGCACTCCGCGGCCGAGCAACTCATAGGCTGCTACGTACTCGCATTTTTCCGTAACCCAGTTATCTTTGACATTAAATGTGTAATCTAAATTGTAAAATGTGTATCAATAACTGACATGGAGAGCCGTTATCATCTAATAAAGATGACCAAGGCTCTATGCAATTCACTTATTCATTCCAGTATGTGTATACACAGGTGAAGAAGTGAATTGCGTTAATACTACTGACTGAATGGACATAACTGTACACACACAGGCACACTCATCTTCTGGAACTAAGAGTGAATGTATATACAGTGTATAATTATGTATTTATTCACACACCGCCTCTTCTGTGCCAGGTGCTGGGAACGGGAGGGAGGGGGCGGTACTGGACTTTCCACCCCTGAGTGGGAAGCTAGCAATAAACAGGCCAGCACGTGATTAATGACAGGGAAAGGCGATCTGAGATCCTAATGGGCTGGAGGCGATGAAACAGGCAATGAGGGTGGATTGCCTAGGACACAGGATTGGGGTGTGGCCTGCGTGGCTCCCGAGTGTGGACTGAGTGTCCTTCAAAATGGTGGATGGTTGTCGAAACGCTGGAGAGTTTTCCAGAGTCCTGGCTTCATCTTCCTTCAGTTACATCTGCGGAATTTGGCTGTTCGTTGCTGTTTGCCAACAGAGCCATGTATCTGGTGCAGCCAGAGAGCAGAGGGTTAGCGTGCAGTGGGCAGACGGCCCCGGCGTCTCCGAACTGGGCTGCTGGTGGTGGGGTCCAGCTTGTGGATGAGAAAGGAAGCCCTGGAACCTGGTTTCCTCCTCTGAAGTTTCTGGGCTTTGAAATAAGGCAACTGCTGAGGACGGAAGAATTGGGTTTTCCTGGATGCGGCACTGAAGACCACGGAAAGCAGGTGCCTGCCGTTCTTCACATGGTGATTGAATTTTCAGTTGATTTCTTAAAAAAGATTTTTCCTTTATTTTGAGAGGTGGGGGAGGGGCAGAGAGAGAAGCAGAGAGAGAATCCCAAGCAGGCTCTGTGCTGTCAGCGCAGAGCCCAATGTGGGGCCTGGATTCACAAACTGTGAGCTCATGACCTGAGCCAAAGCCGAGAGTTGGACCCTTAACCGACTGAGCCACCCAGGAGCCCCTTTCCAGTTGATTCTTCATTGAAAAACAAACAAACACCATCGATGTATCTGAATAGGATTTCATATTTCACCCTTCAACCGCAGAGGGTGAATCAACAGACGGCTTGCAGATGGCCAGACCCAGGCTGGAGAGCGGCCCCCAGGTAGTGGGAGAGGGAGCCGGGGAGCTGGCCCCAGGCACTCCCTGCCCGTGGCCCCCAGTCAGCTCTGAGAGTGGCTCTCGGGCGTGGGGCCCGCAGGCAGATGAGGCGTCCTCACCGAGTGTTTTAAACTGGGACGAGAAGCTTGTGTCCATCAGCCCCTCACAAACCCGCAGGCAGACAGGCGGCATCCAAACGGCGCCGCTCATTTCCATGTGAGAAAGTGAACAGACTTGGAGAGAGGACACCCGGGCACGTGCCCACATTGCCCCCAACACGTGCAGCCACAGGCCCCCGGACGTGATGCAGTCCGTGTGCCCCACACGTGGCCCCTGGGCTCGGGAGTGCACACGCCGACGCTTGCACGTAGACAAGATAACCCTGTTTACAGGAGGGCTTGTGCTGAGCGGACATGACTGGACACACGGTACTGACTTGAGGCTTAGGGAAGGGCCAGAAAGCATGTCTGCAGGGGCCGTGGTGCCCAGTGGTGGGGCCTCTGAGCGCAGAAGGAAGCGACTTAATGTCGCTCTGTTGCTACGCAGGGTTGCTTCGCTGGTTAGAGAACTCCTCCCCTACTTCTAAATGTTTTAAAATATTTATATTTAAAATGTTCTGGTATTCAAAATGCGTCCATGTGGTAAAGCTGAGGTCCTATTTCTTAAAAAATTTTTTTTTTACATTTATTTATTAATGAGAGACAGAGAGAGACAGAGCGTGAGCTTGGGGAGGGGCAGAGAGAGGGGGAGACACAGAATCCGAAGCAGCTCCAGGCTCCAAGGTGTCAGCACAGAGCCCGACGTGGGGCTTGAACTCACAAACTGCGAGATCATGACCTGACCTGAGCTGAAGTCGGACGCTTAACCGACTGAGCCATCCAGGCGCCCCTGAAGTCCTATTTCTAAATGAAGGCATTGGAGACCAGAAGACTGGGGTTGGAAACTCTCACCTTCCAGACACTCCCTGCCCAACACACACACACACACACACACACATGCACACGCACACACACGCACAGGCACACACACACACACACACACACACTTTCTGCTGTCATTTTTTCCTATCCACTCAGGGGCCTCTGTAAAGAACTGGATTTAGCAGTACAAACTTTCCCCATGTTAACCATCAAAACCACCAGAATGAATGCACCCATGAATGAATGGATGCATGTATGAACAGATGAATACACCCATGAACGAATGGATACATCCGTGAACGAGTGAAGGCACACGTGAACGAATGAAGGCACACATGAATGAGTGAATGCATTCACGAACAGATGAATGCACTCATGAATGAGTGAATGCATTCACGAACAGATGAATGCACTCATGAACTAATGGATGCACACATGAATGAATGAATGAATGAATGAATCCATGTACGAATGAATGCACGCATGAACCTTACCTGAACCCCCCCTGCGCGATGCTGGATCCACAACATGGCCCCTTGTTCTGAGAAGCAGCGCGGCCCGGATGCAGGCCGTTTGCAGATGTCCGCGAGGGCCCCCGGGGCTGGGTGGGGGGACCCCGTTAGCTGCACAGTACTCGGCCTGGCTGCCTGGTGCGGGCAGGGCGGGGTCTGGCTAGAAGCACTGGATGGGATGGGCCTTCTGTTTGTGGATCCCAAACCCGTGTCTATCGGGCGGGTGGGGACCTGGCCCGGGGGACACAGCTCCCCCATGAAAGAGGGGAGCATTTTTATTTTTTAGGGGAAAACATGGCTTCCAAAGAATTTTAAAAAGGAGGACGAATAAACCTTAAACGTGAACTGCGGCAGAAGGGAAGCGCAGCCTCTCGCTCCCCTGAGCCTCACATCAGCACCCAGCACCCCCGTGGGGGGCCGTGAGCGAGCAGGACCCCATGGGGGGCCAGGGCACGAGCCGGGACCTGCCTCAGGCCGTGTCTCCACCGGCACGAGCCCCGGGCTCTCCGCACGCGGGGCAGGGCCAGGCATGGGCACACGGGGCTCTGGCGGCCACCACGGCTGCGGGGGCCACAGACTTCCCCTGTGGGTGTCCCAGCCGCCTCCCCCTGCCTCTGTCAGGGAGACGGATGCCAGGGGAGGGTCCCGCTACCCGCCCACCGTGCCTGCTGTGCTCAGAAAAGGCATTAGAACAGCAGAGTCTTAAATACTAAAGTTGACGACTCCTTTGCTCTTGAAAAAGCAGAATCTAATTAGCTTCTTGTCAGGCCTGGTAGCAGTTGAGGGAGAGAAAAGAGAAGGGGAAGCAGATGAAACTGCAGTCACAGGTGCATTTGCTGAAACCTCCGATTTCGGGTCCTTCCTGGCGGTCATATTTCTTGTTTCTCCAGAGCATTTCGCTTACTTCATTTATAATAAATAAGCCCTAAGTACAACCTGTATTTGCTCACAACAGAGTCAGAAATCATAAGAAAATACCACAAAGAAAAATTTTGTCTCAGGAAAGGAAAGTATATATATATATATATATATATATATATATATTTTTTTTTTTTTTCCCCGGAATCACGAGTTGGTTCTCTTATTACCAGTTCTGGGCTTCATTTCAACTTCTCGGAGGTGTTTGCCCGGAGAGACCCCCCTTCGGCCCGCCGCCTCTCGACACACAGGTGAACACACACCAAAGCCCATGACCAAAACTAAAGTTGTTTCATACCCAGAAAGGTCTTTTCTTGCAGGATTACTTGAGCGCCCCACTTGAGGAAGTTGCCTAACAACTACATCACTGCTTCTCCAGTGTCAAGGTCTCCCGTGGATGTAGCACGTGCTGGAAGCCAAGGCTCGTTCAGAGAAGCTGGGGTTTACCCCCTGGTGTGCTCTCAGCCATCAGATGGCCCAGGCGTCCCGGGCGAGGCGCACGTGCTCCAGCCGGCTCGGTGTCTCCACACCTTCCCGGGGGTTGTTTACATGTTCCTGGTCCAGAAATACGAACAGAGACAAAGAATTTACAGACCACCGTTGACTTCCGTTCCTGGTTGGTGGCGGCGAGGCCGGCTGCTCTGTGTTGAGCGGGACCTGGATGTTCATGGCTGGCGTGGGGGCGTGGGTGTGCGCCCACGGACTTCCTTCCTGATGTGCCTTGTTGGGTGAAAAGTTGGACAGAATATTGTGTCTTCAGAAAACATAAAGGTGAAGGATGTTCGCCTTCTTCCAGAAAAGTGCTCCTCCATTCGGCCATCAATGCTCACCCTTGCCTCTGGATGAGTGGTGGCCCCTTACGGGAGCCACAGGGGGTAGGGGGCTTGTGCAGTGAGGTCTGGGGTAGGGTGGGAGCCCGATTCTCTTAGAGGGCAGATTTAACCCTCTCGGCACCGGGACTGCAAAGGGTAAATAATAGAGCCGGGCCAGCGGGCCTGTGTGGGAGTCAGGGGTGTGGAGTACCAGAAATAGCTACTGCTTATTGTAGCATGCACTGTGGTCTCAGGACTTCCCTTTTGATTTACGTCACTCGCACAAAACTGCACAAGGCCTGGGCTGTTGTCACCATGCTACAGGAGTGAAGAAACTGAGGCACGTGGAAAGCAAGGACACACTTGGTGGCCGAGAACCCGGTGAACGCAGGCAGCCTCGCGCCAGAGCCCGCCTTGTCCGGTTTTTGCTATGCGAGGAAGGATCCGTGTTCCGGTTCTGCCTCCACTAAGGGGGCCTGTGCAGCGAGGAGAAGGGCCCCAGTGCAGTCGGTGAGACTCAGGGAACAGGTGGTGCCTTTAGACATCCTCCTGGCGCTGAGGAAAAGCGGGTAACTCTCAGCCCTGGAGACGTCTCGGGGCCGAGCCGCATAGGAAGCTGTGGGGGTGGGGGCTGCTCACAGGTGTGAGGTCTCAGGGCCTGCGTGTTTGCTGTGAAGTCACATCAATAGCCCAAAAGTAGACAAAAACTAAAGCAGGAATGAAATTGAACAAGGTGGGCTTGACGCTTAGTCCCCGGGGCCACGGCGAGCACACTCTCGGGTGTGTTACTGCGCTTCTCGGGGCCAATGACTTTGGCTTCTGTGACACTAGCACCAGACTGAGTGGCTTTGGTCACTGGGAGGGTGGAGAGAGAGTGGGAAGTACGAGCATCCATTCTTGTGTCTGGATCCCGGGGGCACTGACAGCCAGTCACCTCCTTGCTTTATATCCGCCCTCCGTGATGGCTGGGGGTACTGGGCCGTGCTCTCTCCTGGGCCCCCTGCCGTGATCCCGGCTGCTCCTGCCATTTCTGGGTCATGGCCATGCCGTCCTTGTCTGTCATAGGGCCCCTTCCTTCCTGTGGCCGGAGGGCCCACCTGGGGATCGTCCAGCGGTCCCTGTCAGATCTCGGGACTCCCGCCCCCCGCGCCCCGTTCCCTACTCTGCAGCCCCTCAGACCAGGGAGCACAGGAGCTGCCTCTTCACGGGAACCCCGGGCTTTGCATGACTTTTCTCCTGCCACTCCCAACCCTGAACATCAGACGGCCTAAAATAACACAAACGAACTGGTCCCAAGCCGGCCGGGTACCCAGGACCCGCTCAACATCTTCTGATAAAAAGGCTCCATCTTCTCTCTGTGCAGGTCTTTCTTTACTCAGATGCCCATAGGATTTCATCCACTCAACTATCCCATGGCTTTGATGTTCTTGCATTTAGTCTGAATAATGGACCCCTGAGGTGCTTCTCAGATTCCACGAAGATAAGAATTTCCTGAGTGGTCCGTTCAGCCCCACCCACGCCAAAGGACCACAGGCCTGGTGAGGTGACCACGCCCCCTGCCCAGGACACTGTCTAGACGGTGCGGTTCCACCCTCTGCCCGGGTTCCTTGCTGTGGAAATAAGACTCAGAACTTACCGAACTGTGACTTTTGCTGTTATCTTGAGGGGAAGGGTCCCCTCCTCCTGATTCACGTCCACCCAGAACTCAAATAAGGGCCCTTCTTTGGAAATAGGCTCCATGCAGATACAGTCAGCAAGGGTGAGGTCATGCTGGACAAGGGTGGGCCATTACTGCCCCACAACCGGGGTCCCCATGCAAACGGTGGCACAGAGACACACAAGGGGACGAGGCCACGTGCCGACCGACGGGGCAGAGGCGGCAGGGGCAGGTCTCCAAGCCCGCGAGCCCCGAGGTCGGCCGGCACCCCTGGAAGCTGGGAGGCAGGTGGGGCCGGATTCCAGAGCCTCCAGAGGATCCCGCCCTGCCCACTGGCTGGCTGGCTGTGGCCTCCAGAGCCGCGAGGCTTACGTTCTGCGCTCTGCGGGTTTAAGCTGCCCAGTTGGTGGAGATTTGCTCTGACAGCTCTAGGGAACCAGAGGTTTGCAAAGACTGTGCACCCAGGGAGGCACCCACGGGCCAGGGCCTGGCAGGCCCGGGGCCTGGTTCTTAACAAGCCAGTTTCCGCAAGGACAGTCCAGGGCCACAGCCAGCCGGTCCTGCCCAGCGCTGTCCGGAACCGGTGTGGGCTCCAGAAGGAGAGGGACCTTGTTCACGAGGATATACCCACCTACCTGGCATTCAGCTGAAAAGGGGCCATTACAGCAGGTTGCAAACGGGGACATGATAGCCACCAGGGAACCCCAGATTCGAAGTGACATTCGAGTACTCGTCTGAAAGCACCAGAAGAGATGGACGGTTCCACTGGAAGCGGAGGGTGTCTGCGCTCGCTCAGAGTCTGTGCCTTTTCCCCTCGGCGGCACGGGGGCCCCACGGGGCTGACCTCTGCCCCATCCCGCAGCCCTGCCGGCCCACCGCCCCGCACACCTGCAACCTCTCTCCTCACTTGGAAATAAAGCAAACACGCCCCAGACGGCCGGCTCTGGGTCACTTCTGAGAGTGGGAGGGTTGGTAGCAAGCTGGACACGGCCCGTCGGAGGACCAGGCCCGGGCTGGCTTCCAGGGTCGTGAGGGCTGGGGCGGGGCACAGGCCCTGGGGGCGGAGCAAGTCCTGGGGGCGGGGCCTGGGGGGCGAGCACAAGCCCAGGGCGGAGCACGGCCTGGGGACGGGGCACAGGCCGGGGGCGGAGCAAGCCTGGGGGCGGGCACAGGCCCGGGCACAGGCCCGGGGCGGAGCACGGGGCACAGGGGCAAGGCGGAGCACAGGCCGGAGCACGGCCTGGGGCGGGGCAAGGCCAGGGCGGGGCAAGGCCTGGGGGGGGCCAAGGCCTGGGGCGGAGCACAGACACGGCGCAGCCCCCACCTGGGGCGGGCACAGGCCTGGGGGGCGGAGCAAGGCCTGGGGGCGGAGCACAGGCACAGTCCAGCCCACACCTGGGGAAGGAGCACAGACCCGAGGGCGGAGCGAAGGCACACAGGAGCAGGAGCAGCAGCACGGCCTGGGGGCGGGGCACAGGCCGGGGCGGAGCAAGAGCACAGGCCTGAGGGGGCGGAGCACAGGCCTGGGGGGCGGAGCAAGGCCTGGGGGCGGAGCACAGGCACAGTCCAGCCCACACCTGGGGAAGGAGCACAGACCCGAGGGGCGGAGCGAAGGCACAGGAGCAGAGCACACACCTGGGGGCGGGGCACAGGCATAGGGGGCGGAGCACAGGCCTGAGGGCGGAGCAAAGACCCAGGGGGCGGAGCACAGGCCCGGGCTGGGCGGAGCAGAGGCCCAGGATCTCGGCCCCCCCACCCCAGGAGGTGTGCTTTGTACCAGGTACCTGTTCCTGTCACGCATGCAGCACGAGGACCTTCCTCTTCTCCATCTTGCGTCTGGAGGTTTTCCGCTTATTGTCAATATGAACAACAGCAGTAGGGTTTTGCCTTGTGTGCTGATGGCCATTTTGCTGCTTTCTAGTCTAATTAATGTGCTAGCTTTTAGTTCTTAAACCTGAATGCGTTGTTACATGATTCTCCTGAGCCTGCTCTGAATGTGTTTACAGGTGGAGGTGCTTCTCCCATGGGCGCGGGAAGTAGATGTAAATGGCAAATCAGCTTTGCACTTTATAATTCACCTTTTATGCATTTAAACTTACCAGCTGTGACCTGAGCCAGTAGCAAGGAAGATGGGGGCCCTGGGAGCCCTCGGAGCTCTCTCACCCTCCAGAGCGGTGCAGGGGCGCCTGCTGTCCCTATACAAACCTCCTCCAAGTTACCCTGCTGTTTGGCAGTGGGTGGCTCTGAGGCTCACCCCAGAGTGGTGGGATTCAGATCCCTGCCAGCACCCGGGGTTATGCAGACACGCCCATCATGGCCTCCAGGGGAACCAGGTCCCCCAGCCCCTCACTGCCCAGCCTGCCTGCAAAGCCCCTGCTGCTGCAGGGTTCAGGGCTGAGACCCCAGCGCACTGGTTCCGGAAACTGCTTCCCTACCCACTTCAGCTCAAGCAAACGAACCCTTTGCCAATCTTCCTTCAAAGGAAGTAAAATCCCTTCGGTTTTCATTTGGGGGAAAAAAAGATTCTGGTTGACTTGTCCTTCTCGCCTGTGACAAGAACATATTTCAGCAGGGTCCCCAGGCTGCTTGTCTCCTCTGATTGTTGTCACAGCCTGTCCCAGTACTTAGCCCTGGGAAGGGAATCCGCTTAGCAGGAATCATGCGCGGTCTGCCTTTATCTGCTCTGGCCATGGCTCCGGCCGTGGCTCGTAAATTCACTCTGCTGCATCCCTTCTTTGGCCTTCCCTTCCGTGGCCGCCGGCACTCAGATCCCGAAGGTGGCTGCAGAAACTGCTCTCTGAGCGGTTCCTGAGGGTCTGTATGTGTGCAGAGTTCACGGTCCCAGGCCCTGACTCGCTCAGGGTGGCCGGTGTGGTGGCCCGTGGGCCTCTCAGGGGTAGAGCTGAGTTCTGTGGCCCTGAGTCCCGGATGTTGAGAAGGTTCTCTGCAGGAGGGGGTGGTTGTGGGCTCTGCCGCCACCCAGGAGGGTGGGCCGGACTGCTTCCTCGAAGACCCGACACCCTGACACCCAGCGGATGCCCCTGTTGCTTTCCGCCAGGGTTTTCACGTCTCTGTGCTGGGGCCTTTCCCTTTCAGTGACCCGGTGTCTCCTTTGAGGGCTCATGTTTAGAATTCCTAATGTGGCAGATTTTATTTCCCACATCTGCCTGCAGCACAGTCTCCCATCAAATACACTCCTCTGTGCTGTGGCTTCGCCCTGCCCCCACCTGGGAGCGGGGTCTGTGCCCACCCACCATTCCCCGGAATCTGGGTGTGCCTGGCCACCTGCTTGGAAGCATTGGACATGGGGCCAGTTACCGTGTAAGGAACACGGCATCTAGGACAACCCAGCTGCACGGGAGGTTCTGATCCAGCGACAAGACTCCAGACGGGAAGGGAGAGACAGAGACAGAGACAGAGACAGACAGAGACACACCAGAGGGCATCACTGGGAGCCCCTGTTCAGATCCCTTGGAGCAGAGAAAAATACCCAGTCCAGCCCAGCCCATGTCGTTGACTCAGAAAACTGTGTGAAAATGCAGTGGGTGTTCCCAATCCCTAAGTTTCAAGATAGTTTCTTATGCAGCAATAAATACTTAAAATATATATATATATCCATGACCACCGCAGATATTTGAAGCTTGAAAATAATTATTAGCATTTCCCCTGCCTCATCCATTTATACCAGGGGAATATTTTTCACATTCTAGATAATAAGTTTTTCAGAAAGGGAAAGACAAATGTTCAGTTAGTTGGGGGAGTGAAGGACAAAATAAACGAGGCATTGTTGCGTGTCGGACCCTCATTTCTTGAGCTGGAAAATCTTCAGAGATCACGTGTTGGTTTTGTGAAGCTGGGTTCTGTGGGCGCTCCCATGACCTCAGAGAAGCCCCAGAGACCCATCTCCCACCTACACAGACCCCCACCTTCTCGGGCCTGCCCTCCACCTCTGCTCGCCTGGCCCCTGGGGCTCCATGACCGGTTCTTCCGTGTAAAGTGTTCACAAACCACTGATCTCGTCGCCTGTGGCTCATGGTTAAAGCCCTTGTATTTCACAGGGGACAATAAATTCACAGCACTTGGAAAATGTGTCCACCAGGACTGAGTCCTGAGCCTGGGGTCCTGGCCACACCACGTCCTTGTGACCACTGTGACCACTGTGACCACTGACGGGTATGCGTGGCCGGTGCGTCCCGCGTCACCCATGTCGTGGGACCCTGTTCTAACACAAGCCTTGCTCACAAGCTAGAGGTGGCCTTGGCTAAAGACCTGCATTGCCATCCGCGGCTCACCGGAACTTAGGTTTCCCTGCCGAGGGGACCTGCGAAGCGTGAACTGAATCAGTTTCCCTTCCCAGTGTCAAGGGCCAGCGACAGAAATGCATATTTAGGAAATAGAGGTTAAGGATTCATATATAGGAAAATGCTGTGTGGATGTAAGACTTTTACTGATAAGCCCTTTAAATAGCCTGTCTGCTTCGGCCACACTAGGAAAGGTGCCACCAGATGGACTAATAAACCTGCCTGAGTTGTGACTGACATGAATTCTCAAAGGTCTCTGCCACCGCACCCAAACCAAAATCCCTTGGCCGGGCTTTCCTCCTGGGCCCAGGAGAGCTCGCTGCGCAGGGCCTTTTGGATCCCACAACTCAGACCTTGTCAGGGTGCTGGTGGCCAGATGCCTGGGGTGGAGGCCACGTGCAAGCTCCGCCTGGCATCCAGAGGCCGAAGCGCAGGTCCCGGGGCTGTGGGTTTGTTCCGTCAAAGGAAAGAAGGCTGACCTTGAACACAGACGAGGACGATCAATCGTGCAATCACAGGAAGTGGACAGGATGCCTAGTAATTCAGTCTCCTGGGCACTGAGTTCTCCATTGTTCTCCAGATTCTGGAGACACCCACACAGGTGGCTCACCTGGTCCACAGGCTCAGAGAAGATACAGAATGGCACTTCCCTGACAAACACACTGATGGCTGCACAGACGCCGGCTTCCGCTTAAATGCTCCTGCGGACAGTCCCGCGCCGTGGAGCCCACGCTGACATCGGAACGAGGCACCGTCAATAGAAAAAAAGTGTGTGCTAGAAATTGCTTAAGTTACAAAATTTAGTCCAAGTCCTCAGGAAAATAAACTGGGCTTCATCCAAAAATTAAAAATGATCAATAGTCAATTTCAAGGGCATATTTAATCAATTCCACCCGCGTTCTGATTAGACATGCAATATTCTCCTGCGCAGCCCGACCCTCGTGTGCACGGACTCTGTTTCAATATGTGAGTCGCCAGTGGCCGCGTTGGTTGTCATTACCTCTGCTTATACATTAATTAACTGTCTTTTATCTTTATCTTTACATTTAGAAAGTCACATCTCAATGTTGCTCCGAAGAAAATAATTCCCCTTTACTTTTCTTCTTAAGCTTATATTTTCCAAGAAATCAAATGAAATAACTTGGGTCATCAGTCTCAATTTACTTTAAAAAAAAACTTTAAACAGCAAGAAATGAAAAGTCATAGATATTGTTTTCACATTAATTTGCATGTAAATGATACTATCAGTTTATCGCTTATTGTTTAGGGAAGGCGAATCTGATAAAAATCAAAGGGAAGTTTAAATCAAAGCCAGTTGAGACAGAGCTACTAATAAGATTTCCTGAGATCTTTTATCATTTATATTCAAAAATGTTATTCATTCCTCACTGAAGCTCCAGGAGACCTTCTGGTCTTGGCTATTTGTCTGCCGCTGTGGCTGATACTGCCAGGACCCTCTGTCCTCACTCTGGGGACTGGCGCCATTTGGGCACTCAGGTGACTTCCTGCTCATGTGCTGCATGTCACCGCTGGGCCACACACTGCACCCTGTGGCCACTCCCAGGGCAGGAGGTTCGTGTTGGAGCGGGAGCTGGTGGCACCTGCGGAGGCGGACCCTGGCCCAAGGCTCCCTCTCTGCTTCCGCCCCTGCCAGTCAGACACGTTCAAGTCCCAAGCGCCAGCAGCATGTCACAACATTGCCATCATGGTGGCGGTGGCTACGATCACTGAGCACACGCTGTCTCCCCGCTGGGCTCTGTGTGGTCACTTAGTTTATGCCCAGCATCTCCGTACCCTCAGAACAGCTCTGGGGGCCCCCATGGTCCCCGTGTGGGAAGGGTGGAGGCGTGTCACAGGGCACAAGGCTGGCGTGAGTCAGAGCAAGGGTCTGGCTGGAGCCTGTCATTTCCAGAAGCATTTCCTGCGAACAGAAGCCCTGTGCTGAGGGGGAGATGCTGGGGGTGGGGGGTGGTGTGTGGCCATGAGCTGTGAGGCTCCGCGCTTATGGGGAGGTGTGACCTCGCCTTCCTGCAGGTGATGCTCAGGCAGTTCCAGGGCTGGGAATCAGCTGCCGTTTGCTGCTGGGACTCTTTGTCCTGGAGCCTGGAGCCACTGTGGGAGACTTCATCTGACTGCAGGCGGTTCGGAAGGCCCGGCCTCTCCTCGGGCATCACTTGCTGTGAGCTGGGCCCCGTGTGGGCACAGGGGACCAGGTGACAGGGATGGCCTGCCTGCACTCATCACGCCTGCTCACATGTGCATTACCCCAGGTGCTTTGCGCAGCAGCACTCCGTGGGCCGTGTCGTGGGCTCTGCGCTACCAGTGAGAAGGGAGACTCGTACCAGGCACGTCTGCCTGCCTTGTGAGGCCCCGTGTCCCTCTACCTGCTGCAGTCCCAGTCTGGGCCACCCTCGGGGCTCCCCAGCAGCCCAGAGTCAGAGCGTGGTTTTCACAAGGCGCATTTCTGGGCAGCTCATTTCCCTGGGGAATGAATTTGTGACAGGAGAGCAATTTTTAATTGAGATGCTTTTTTAAAAAATTGCACCATTATGAGAGCAGAACATAAAATTTGCCTTGCTGCTAGCCGGCACCGAGTCGGGCGCCAGCATTTCGGGACGACGGAAGTGTGAGCTCCAGGATGGGGAGGCAGGAAGACAGATGGGCTTAATTTAGATGTGCTGGCAGTGAGCACATAAACATATAAACCCGTCTCTGCAGCTCCGATGTGCGTCGCTCACACTGCGGCAGAGAGATGAGATGTGCATGGTGGCACTGGGAGAGCTGGCTGCCTTTGTTAGCCCTGCCCAGAGAGAGCCACGGCCATGGAGGGGGGAACCACGGCCACAGAGGGGAGAGTCATGGCCACAGAGGGGAGAGTCATGGCCACAGAGGGGAGAGCCACAGCCACGAAGGGGAGAGCCAGGGCCACAGAGGGGAGAGTCACGGCCACAGAGGGGAGAGCCACGGCCACGGAGGGGAAAACCACGGCCACAGAGGGGAGAGTCACGGCCACGGAGGAGAGTCATGGGCACAGAGGGGAGAGCCACGGCCACGGAGGGGAGAGCCACGGCCACGGAGGGGAGAGTCATGGCCACAGAGGGGAGAGTCACGGCCACAGAGGGGAGAGCCAGGGCCACAGAAGGAACCCACAGCCCCTGTGTTTGCTCTGGCCAAATTTGGCGGTTAGGGGCATCAGAAGTGTTTTAGTAAGTGCTCAGACCATTGGTGCTGGATGTGCCCAAGACCACACACCTCTTCTAATGTGAGGAACTTGCTGGTGGTGCCATCTGGGGCGGGGGGTGGGGGCGTCCACGTGGCCCAACGGGTGAGGGAAGGAGGGAGGACCCACAGATGCTCAGGGGTGCGGGCAGAGGTTTAAGTACCTGATGCTTTTGTGTAAAAGCTCCACTGTGCTCACGGTGCCTGTGCAGTGTGAGGGCACCTCAGCCACTTCCCAGATGGCCACATGCTGTGCACTCTCCACTTGAGCCTGTTTTCCCCGTGGACTCCATGAGACACCCGACCAGGTGGGGCGCCTGGGACTCAGAGAGGTCAGCACACTCCCTGGCCGCCCATGAGGAGTCAGCGGAGCGGGAGACTTGTCTGTGGCTTGGGGGCCTCACGTTCAGCCTCTGGCCACACAGCAGGCGGCAGAGGAGGGCTGCAGGTGTAGGGGGTCGACCCCGAGTAGTGACGCCCCAGCAGAGATCTCGAAAGTGTCATCCCAGGTCAATGGCACCTGGGCTGACACGCTAGCCAGTCTGACTCTCAAGGCCATCCACGGACACTGCACACCCCTCCCCTCCGTCTCTTTGTACACTGTGTGTGCATGTGTGAGGGTGCGAGTGTGTGCAGGTGTATGTCTGGTTGTGTGTAAGAGTGTGAAGGTCTTTTGTGTGCACATGTGTGAGTGTGTGGGCGCATTTCTGGTTGTGTATGAAAGCGAGTGGGAACTGTGTGTGAGTGTCTGCTTGTGTGTGCACAGGGCTGACGTGTGTGTGAGTGAATGTGTGAGCATGAACGTGAGTGTGTGTGTGTGTGTGCAGGGCTGGGGTGTGCACGTGTGGTCAGAGGCAGGTGGGTCTGAGTGTGTGCATGCACATTTGTCTGTAGACTGAGGACATGCATGGGTGTGTGCATGTGCCCTGGGATGTGGGTTGTGAGTGTCCATCTCTGCTGCCCGTGGAAAGGAGGGCATGGCCTGTCCCTTAGGGTGTCACCTTCATGCTTACTGACTCCACTCACAGGAGGCACTCAGTGGTCATTCATTATTTAAAATGAGTATCTTTTGCAGGAAGTCTAGAATATTTCATAATGTCCCTCCTCTTTATGTTTAAAAATAATGAAAATTGTTGGTTACTAAGGAAACAACTTTGTGAAAATTATCAATAAAAGCTAATGGCCTACGACTGTATTCTTTGTTTGGTTGGAAAATTATTCCCTCACCTGGGAGGAAACAGACACACACGCACTGGAACAGACGTGCACTGCGCTCTTGCACAAATGTTCAGTGAGGTCTCTTACTGCTCTCTCACCCCAGAGTCAAAACAAAAGCGGGGAGCATGTTTAAAGGTGGGAATGAACTTGGAAGCTGCCGTCTCCAACGGCTGGACGGGCCGTCTCCCTGCCGTCTCCGGCCCCGCAGTGCCCACGGCACACACCACACAGTCTCATCGACCACACCGGCAGGATGGTGTGTGACGGGTAACTATTTGATTCTAAAGCTTATGCAGAAATGCAAAGAATTAAAAACAGACAATGAAACAAATAAAGGTGTTTTTTTTTTTAAATCTGAGGCATTTATGTCACCAAATGCTAAGACACAGCATAAAGTGATAATTATTGAGACAGCGTGGTAGAGGGAAAGGACAGAGACATTGCTGGGGACCCCGGAGGCAGGCAGGCCTGGACGCGCCCCTCAGCTGGCTGAAGACAAAGGCCATCCCGCAGCGTCCTTTTAGGAAATAATGAGGCAACAGCAACGGGAGGTCTCCAACGGGGAAAATGAGCCTGGAGCACCCCATTCTCTCCACAAAAGTTAATAAATCCCAAATGGGTCAGGAACTTATTTAAGTGTGAAAGCGAAGACAAGAGGTCTTGTAGGAGGGTGACATCGGGAAAATGTGCGAGTTCCCGCCCAGGCTAGCCTTTCCTGAACGCGGAACGAGAGGCACACGCCACGCAGGAGAAACTTGGTGAGTTAGATTACGTCTGAATAAAGGTTCTGCATCATCAGAAGACTGTGTTAGGAAAGTGAGAAGGCGAGTTGCTGATGGGGCCGGTGTTCCACGTACACAGAACAGGAAGAAAAGGTTAACAACTTAGGGTGTGTCGACTCCTTCCAATCGATACGGAAAAGATAGGCAGCCCAGTTTTAAGCATGGCCCAGAAACATGACCATGTGATGATCCAAACAGACACTGGCTGAGGAAATATTCATGTCAGCAGTCCAGAGGCGCGCACGGAAACCACGCGGGGTGTGCCGGCAGGCGCCGGAGGGTCGGTGGGTCCCGGTCGGGCGCCCGCGCAGCAGGTGCTGGGCTCTCACCAGGGACTGGCTGCAGAGGAAATCGGTACAGAGTAAATTGGCAAAACTGATTTGTACTGTCTGTGAAAGCTGATCAGTGTCATTTGGGGACTCTCTTCTTAGGTATTTGGCGAACAGAAACCTGTGAGCACGCTCACCCAAGATGTGGCCGGGGCCGTGCACAGCAGCCCTCCACCACATACCCCCAGCTGGAAACAACCCAAATGTGCACTGGCGGTAGAAGGGTTGGGTGAGCTGTGTCACAGGCAGGCAATCACTCAGCAAAGACAGGCAGCAGATTCCAACGGCCCGCCCCCACTAGGCTGGAGCCTCCCAACATAATGCTGAGGGAAGATGCCGGACACAAAATGTGCATGCTCTGGGTGGCAGCCACACTGTCTCTGACACTCATCCACCGATAGTGCAGGGTCTACGCCCCTCCCCTTGAATCTCCGTGGGCAGAGACTGCTTCCACCGAAGGTGCTCATGACTTTCACAGCTGGACTGCCAAATATGAGTAGAGTTTTCCCTGCTCACGGAAGCACCGGGACTCAGTTATCCACTGCTGCGTAACAAAACAGCCCATGCTCAGTGGCATGAAACAACAGCTGATGGACATGCTCGTGGCTCAGAGATCAGGATGGTGAGGAGTCTGATTTCCCCCTGGGAAGACTCAGGGGCTGCTGTGACTTGAGTGACCAAAGCTGGAGAGGCTGGGGCTGGAGAGTTACTGTGTTGTTGTTTGCCTGTGTGCCTGGAAAGCCAGGCTCGGCAAGGTCTGTCATGCAGGGTGCCTGCACACGGCCTCCAGGCCCGTCTACCTCCGGGGAGTGGCCAGGCTTCTCACACGCTGCAGCAGCTAGCTGGAATGATCTATAATCCCATTTATATGAAGTCTGACTGCATGCAACATTAATTATGATGACCTGGACAGCGGTTATGCCTGAGGGGGCGATAGTGACCAGATGGAGTATGACAGGGCCTTCTGGGCTCGGGCAATGTTTTACTTTGTGATCTGAATGCTACAGGTTTAATCTGCGCTTGAAAATTCTCCATGCTGTACACTAAGACCTCTTGTGCTCATGCACATTCATGTTATACTTTCATAAACATCCCCTAAAATCAACGAGCAGCATTTACGGAATTCTCGGCGTACACCAGACCCCGTGCGGTTGCTCTTCCTACATTGCCCCCTGGGCTCCTCGCCATGCCGCTGTCATCAGGAGCTGTCACCACAAAAAGGGGAAGGGACTGGCCCCCGGCCCCTAGTGACATCGGGGTGTTGACACGGGTTTCGATTGATCCCAAGCCCTGGCTCTTAACCAGGATTTATATTGTTCTTAAAATGAGTGCTCTAAGCCATCGAGTAGGCAATCAACAGAAATCTAATAAACAAAATGGTGAATGCACATCATTAAAGGTTCAACCTCACCAGAAATCAAAGAAATATAAATTCAGACTATGAGGATTTATTTTTCTTTCTCATCAAAATGGCAATAATCATAAGCATGAGATGGGTTATATTCAGAAAGTTTATGGGGATATTCTTATGCCTTGCTGGTGGGGATGTAAATTGTTGCAAATGTCTTACAGATATTTGACAAATATGTATTAAATATTTAAATGCTCATAGCCTTTAACCTAGCAATTCTGATTCTAGTGATCTCTCCCAAGACTAATGGGGCAATTATGCAGCGCACAGGCGGCGAGGTCATTCGTCATCGAGAGTTAACGGCAGACAAACAGAAGAAAGCGGAAAAGGAAGGTGGGCGGGCGAGAGGTAAGAAGGCAAGTAAAGATGCCCCCAACCGTGGGTCACTGAACATGAAAAGAACATCTATTACACACGTGGGGTGTGGCAGTGCTCTCAGTGTGGTGTTGCTCACGCAGTCACCTCTCGTGTGTGCATGTGTGTGCAAGTGTAAACACAGCCAACTTTGCAGCAGCATCAACAGTACGGCCCTCTGTGTCAATGCACGTAAATGTGTGTACAGAAGGAGTGGGTTGTTCCAAAGTGTAAACAGAGTTTGGGGGAGGGTGAGCAGCACTGCGCGTCTTTCTATTGTGAGTGCTTTTGCGTGGACCGTGTGTTTGTACGTGTGCAAATACTTATGACAGTGCAGCCCTGTGAGGAGTGTGCATAAGACAAAGCTGAATGCAAGAGTAAGGCTCATGAGTATGTGCTCCCCGTGTCCCACGTGGGACCCACGCGCAGGGAAAACAAAGGAAATGGCAACTGCGATGCAAAGAGCGGATGGTTTCTCAGCTGTCTGTAGTTCGCACGTTCACATGAGTTTTGAAGAGAGAAATGTAAAAGTGCCGTATTAGCCCGGAACGGAAGCCGCTCGGTAGAGCTCAGATCCAAACGCTGGCCAGGCTCTCCCGAGGGAGTTCACACTGGCTCCACACGTGGGGTCAGGGCTGTGTCCCCCTGCGTGGCTGGGGGTGGAGCAGACCTGGGGGGGACAGTGACCCCACTGGGTGCAGTCGCAGCGGGGCCTCAGCTGTCTTCCCACGCAGCGAGCTCTGGGCACTTTGGGGCACTGGAGGCCACCGCTACGGGCCCTGTACCCCCGCCTGCTCCGAGCACCTCCAGCCACTCTGCCCTCTCCAGCCCACCCCCTACCCCACAGGCCTCGGTCTGCCCCTTGCCTCCCCTCACCCTTGCTCATCTGGGCACCGTGGATTCATGTCACTTCCAAAGGGAAGTCTAGTGTCTCTTGATCTTTCCTTCCCTGATCCTAACAAACACACATCTGTGCTGTGCGCACAAAGTCACATGCCTGTGTATGTGCTCACACCGGCACGCACACCTGTGCTCACATGGACGCACACATGTCTACATATAATCACATGCACACATGTCTCTGCAGGAACACACAGAATCACTGGCTTAACTTTGGCACAAGCTTGGGGTGCACACACACCCATCAACATGCACATACACACCAGTATGTGCACATACACCCATCAGCATGCACACACAAACCACATACACACACCAGCATGTGCACATACACACACACCAGCACACTCACACACTATTATGTGCACATACACTGGCACACTCACACACTATTATGCACACACACCTGTACACTCATGCTATTTATTATGTGCACACACCAGCACACTCACACACACTATTATGCATGCACACACCTGCACACTCACATACTATTTATTATGTGCACACACATCTGCACATTCACACATACTATTATGTGCTCACACACACTTGCATGCACACACATACACACACACACTCACAGTCAGCCTAGTCTCTCCAGCCTGGGGTCCACTGCTCCCCCTTGCACAACAGCCTGCATTACATGATGACACTTGTCACCTTTCTAACTTATTTTTAAGTGACTAATCACTGAATGTCTGTCTTTCTGTCTGCACTGGGCTCTCAGCCCCGCCCCCCGTGTTACAAGTAGCCATACTTCTGAACACAGCCAGCGCCAGGTGCTGGGGGTGAGAACACTGCCAGGTGAGCAGGGGACTGGCTGGCTGTGCAGTCGGAGGGACGGGCAAGCAGTCAGGGTGCTGACTGAGCAGTCGGGGTGATGGGTGGGAATTCGGGGTGATGGGTGATTAATCATGGTGATGGACAAGCAGTCAGGGTGATGACTAAGCAGTTGGGGTGATGACTGAGCAGTCGGGTTGACAGATGGGCAGTTGGGGTGACGGGTGAGCAGTTGGGGGGACAGGTGGTCAGGGCCTGGAATCGCAGCTTCCTGGGCAGCCAGGTGAGGTGCGTTGGGGGACGGGCTGACCCCTGCCCTCACCGGGCGCAAGGAGACTCACCCGCAGCCTGTTTGGGGCTTGTCCATGGGATCAGCTCCCACACGGGCACAGACACACACGCATGTACATGCACACACGTGTGTCCCATCACAGACCCTGTGCAGGTGTGATGGTGGTGTCGCACTTTATTTCCTGATCTACTGCTGGGCTTCTTGCCTCCAGGGTGGCCCCAGATCGTCTCCCAGGGCCTGCTGTACAGCCGCCGTGTCCGACACTCTCCATGGTCCTCAGTTTTCAGATTATGTCCTGGACCCTCCCATTTAAGGCCCTTTTACTGGGAGAAATGCCCCAGGACCAAGCCCGAGCGGCATCCATCCAGCCTAGGCCGGGCGTGGGGGGTCGAGCCCCGGGGTAGGATGACGGGGGCGGGGGAGAGGGCAGCCCTGCTCTGCTCGGCCACAGGAAGGGCGGGTGTGGCCGGGTGCTGGTGCGGCGTGGCCCTGCACACCCCACGTGGGGCTGAGCACTGACCCCGAGGCCAGCACCGCTCCCTTCCTGAGGCCCGTGGCAGACGCGGCCTTCCCAGTGGCTCCGGTGCCGCCGAGCCTCGCCGTCACGGTAAGAGGCCTGGCTTTAGGTGTTCCGGCAAAACCCTGCAGGAAGGAGAAGGCCTTGACTGCTCTCTCCTGGCTCGCAGCGAGGGAGAGGGATCGGTAGCTTCTCTCTGATTACATAAGGCAATTAGAAATCCAGTCATAGTTCTCTGATACGTAGGTCAGTTGTGCAAATTAGGCCTTAATTTGCGTTTTCTAATATGCTCCTGCCACACAGGTATTAAAACAGAATCTCTGGGTGTGACCATCAATTTGGACTGGATTCTAATTGTCCCCCTGCATAGTCGGGGTTTCTTTTTGTTTCAGTAATTGCTTCCTAATTATCTTCCAGTTGCTAAATAACACTTTACTTAGTTTATCAAACAGAGTTTTCAAAAGCACCTCCTGAAGGCATTGTCAACATTTGACTCTGATTACCATCATCCAGCAGAAATGAGCCATCGCCTCTGTCACTCCTGTAGAACGTGCCAGACTCGGCAAGGGCTCCTCACAGTGACAGAGTGGGCGGGAGGGCCCCCTGGGTGCCCAGGGGCCTGTGCTCCCACGGTCCCTGGCCACGGCCATTCCGCAGGAACGATTCGAGGCAGCACACAGGGACTTCAGTTTAAGCTCTGATGTATGAAGAGTGTGGAAGACTTTATGATGCCCTCACGGTGAGAAAAGGCTGAACAAAGGGAAATCAGATTTTTCTTTCTTTTTTTTTTTTTAAGTGTATTTATTAGGGTGCCTGGGTGGCTCAGTAGGTTAAACATCTGACTTCGGCCCAGGTCATGTTCTCAGGTTCATGGGTTTGAGCCCCGCGTCGGGCTCTGTGCTGACAGCTAGGTCAGAGCCTGGAGCCTGTCTTCGGATTCTGTGTCTCCTTCTCTCTCTGACCCTCCCCTTTTCATCCTGTCTCTGTCTCTAAAAAATAAATAAAACATTAAAAAAAAAAGATAATCCAGAAATTATCTCTACTGAGGAATTTATCTTTATTAAAAAAAATTAAAGTGTATTTATTTATTTATTTTGAAAGAAAGAGAGAGAAAGAGTAAACATGGGAAGGGCAGAGAGAGAGGGGAGACAGATAATCCCAAACAGGATCCATGCTGTTAGTGCAGAGCCTGATGTGGGGTTGAAACCACAAACCCTGAGCCAAAAGCAAGAGTAGGACACACCAAATAAGCCACCCAGGCGCCCCGGAAATCAGTGATTTTTCTGAAGTCATCGGAGAACTGAGGCTGCAGGGCACCTCCCCCGACACCCGCAGGGACAGGTGGATGCAGACGGTCACAGCCAGGATCCACACCCAGGAACAGAAACCAATGGAGCCTCAGCTGATGGGAGATTTCCAGGTCCTGTTGGGGGGTTTTGGAGACTCGCTAGCGTGAGAGAGAGTCCTCTGGCCACCGTCTTGGGGCGGGGGTTCCTTTCGTGGTGATTCCTCCAGGACCCCCACGGGGTTCTCACAGAGGGGAACCCCCACTGTGGCTGGGGCCGGGGAAGAGAGAAAGGACCACCCAGGGACAATCGCAGATGTCCTCCAGGAAGAAGGACCATGCCCAGCGGAACCTTCCCCAGAGCCCTGATCCCGCGGGGGTGAGCCCTCTGGCCTTCCCGTTCCACCTGTGCCGGGAAAAGCAAAGAAACACAAAAACAATCACAAACCAAGCCTACTTGTGAAAACCAAGTCCAAAGTCACAGGCCCAGTAAAAGACTTAAATTTGCTCCTAAGATTACAGAAGCTCCTCTTCCGCTTTCCTTCCCACCGTAACAGGCAGGCGACGGCACGGTAACGGTGGGTTATTAGAATTTAGAGCCGAAAGGCAAACATGCGACTCAAGTAGGAGCTCCTGGGGAAACCAAACACGAGACGCGCTTGGTAACACTGCAGACATATAGATATTAATCTAACTACGCCACTAAATCCCCCACATATAAAGAATAAACATCCATGATTTTGCAGAGACACAAATAAATGCTGAGAATGTTAATGAATGGGGAGGAGAGGAAACATGCCTTGTAGAAGAATTCCAGGTAACTTATGCGGGGCCACTCTCCCCCGGCTACGTGAGAGCTGCTCATGTGTGCAGGATGGACCGGAGGCTAGGCGTAGCCTGCAGGGGGCCATCCCAGCCAATGGCCAAGGTGAAAATCAGCACTGACATGTCATGGGGAAGGCATGCACCCTTGCACGACGTGATGGACAATCTTTTTCCCCACAGCTCCAGGTCCAGGCTAACCATCAAACTACGTGGAGAAATGACCACGGTAAGACATCCTGTGGTTGCCTGACCAGTGCTTTCCAAAATATCAGGATCATCAGAATCGAGCAAAGTCAGACAAAGGGTCACAGCCAACAGCAGCCTACGAGACATGATAACTAAGTACAATGCGCTGTCCCGAATGGGGTTTTGGAAAAGAAAAAAAAAAAGGCATGCGGTAAACAAACTAGGGAAATCTGGGTGAACAAGGTGCTTTAGTTAATAATCATGTTTCAGAATTATTGTATTAATTATAACAACTACACCCCATACTCATTTAAGATGCCTACAGTGGAGGAAACTAGGTGTGAGGTGTGTGCGAACTCTCTGTGCTATCTGTCTAGTTTTCCTGTAAATCTGAAGCTTTTCCAAAAAAATTGCATCCACTTAACAATGAATATTAAAGTACAGTTACCAGTAATAATATTTTTAGAACATTTATAATATTCTGTACATTGAGCCGAACATTGAATACCTCTTTTTTAACCCCCTGAAAGAGAGGAGTCGGCACCCTCCCCATTTCATGGAGGAAGAAACAGGTTTAAAGAGACGATGCCCCTAAGCTCACAGAGTCAGCTGCTGGTGGATAGGAGGGAGCCCTGCCCCTGTGACCCAGAGCTCCGGGGAGAGCCGTGTCCCACATGGACGCTGGTCAAACTTACACAACCCTCCCAGGAAATCAACACAGCGTGTTCTCCGAGGATCATTCTTCTCCTCCAGTTTCTCCTCTTCTGTTCTGGACTCTGGTCTCCAGTAGAAGGCCTAACACACACCCCCCCCAACACACACCCACGTGCATGCACACACATGTATGGCCGCACACGCACACCCCAAACCTGCAGACTTTCTTCCGCATGTGCCTCAGAGCCTGCATGACAACTTGCTGGTCACAACATCGCTCTCCTCCCATTTGGCACTTCCTGTGTTCACACGTTTTACTCACCGTCTAGACTAAGCTCACGCTAGCGCTCAGCCTCTGGGGACATTCACACGGGGCACGGCTGTCGCCACTTAGAAACAAGGTGGTTCCTGAGTTTAGATCCCTGGCCCAGAACGAACACTCCTGTGAGTCTGATCGGTTCCAGCCAGTCCCAGAAAGGACGAGTCAATGGGTCTGAAGGCGGACAGCTGTGCCCACACTCACATGCACACATGCACACACACCTTACCCATCCTGTTCACCCAGAGAGTCTGGGTGCAGGAGACACAATATAACTTCTCTTTTTTTAAATTTGAAATGATGAACTCAGGCCATCCTTAATTAACATCACTTGGATTAAGAGCCCTTTTATTTTATTTGAAACTTGATATTTTGACTACCTCTCCTCCGATGGGCATGAGGAACAAGGTAAGGAGCGAGACGCAGCTCTGCTAGGGACGGACGTGGGGAGGCCCACAGAGGCTCCTGCCGCTGGAGGTGGAGCCGCCAATTCAAGCTGGTGACCGGGGGCCTATTACTAGCTGTTTCCAGGCGGCTGTGGAGTCTTCCAGAAGGACTGCTCAGCTCACCAGGCTCTGCTCTAAGTGACACCTCTCCTTCTCCCTTGGGAAGGTGGGGCTGATCTGTAGCCGCAGAGAAAGCAACTTTGGTTCAGAACAAGCTGAGACAGAAGGTTGCCAATTCCGTGAAGAATGTGGAATGAAGCTGGCTGATAAAAAAAATAATAAAAAAAAGATCCTTCAACCTGGAATAACTACAAACCTACAATTCCCCCCAGAAGTGCTCTGGGAAGCCTCTTCTGTCAACAGACAGATGTCCCTGGGGTCTGGCCACTCTAGGCTGTGGCTGTGCGTCATTTCTCTCGTAGCAGGAGGAACAGCCAGAGATGGCTGAGACCGTGTTCCAATAAAACTTTATTTGAAAAACAGGCTGTCAGCCAGATCTGCTCCACAGGCTGCAGTTTGCCCCCCTCTGGTGTGGACTGTGCCTCAGTTTACCCACGGGGGGCAAGGAATCTGGAGGATTCATTCACCGCCGCCCCCGCCCCCACAGGATTGAGGCTGTCACCAGCCTGTGCTCTCTGCCAGCCCGCCCTTTCCAGAGGACGTCCTCGGGGTTCCCAGTGGATTGCGGATCCCATCCAGGGCCCTGCCGCTGGGTCCTCTCCGCTGCCGACCTCTGCATGTGACCAGGGAGCTGAGCTCCTTGCTCTGAGGAAGCCCCAGCTTGAAGGACCAATGCCCCTCATTTGGTGGTGGCACCGACGGGGTGTGAGTAGGGGGTGCTGGGGAAGCCACGTGGTCTCACGGGCTGCAGGGCGACCCCCGAAACACACGGCCACAGCCTAGCCCTGGAACCTGTGACTGTGACCCTATTTGGAAGAAGGGTCTTTGCCGATGATGTTAGCTAAGGATCTCGGGATGGAAGGTTAAGGCAGCCTGGGGAAGCGGAGGCTCGAATCACGTTGGGTGTCCTTGTAAGAGACAGACGGGAAGATGCAGACACGGAGAAGCCACAGGGAGACAGAGGCAGACATGGGAGGGACACACCCAGAGGCCAAGGAAACGCCCGGGGGCACCAGAAGCTGGAAGAGGCAGGCGGGACCCTGTCCTGGGGCCCCAGGGAGAGCATAGTCCCCGCCGGCAGCTTGAGGTCAGACGTCGGGCTCCAGCGCCGCGGGAGTGAACTTCAGGTGGCGGGAAGTGGCTCCGGTGGTGGCCCCTGGACAGGGGCGTGCAGGTACCGGGCCGCGGCCACCGTCCGATGGTCCCTTCCCCGCCTTCTCTGAGCTCTGCTGCGGGATCACATCTCAGCCCAGAATGGAGCTGGGTCCCCGAGGCGCCCCTGCCGCCCAGAGCCGCCAGGAGCCATGGACGGCGTCCATCCGTCAGGAGGCGACGTGTCCGTGAAAGCGGAGTCAGCCCCTGAGCCTGGGGACGACGTGCGCTTTCGTACCTCTCGCTCGCTTTCCATTTCTGCACGTTCGCCAATGACCTACATCAATAAGTGTGCGCCTGTCTGTTAGCTTCTGTCAAAGGTGTATGTAAGCCTCTCTGGGCAGGAGTTTGGAGGAAGGACTCCCGTTCTGCACTTGAAAGTAACCTCCCGATCCCGAAACGTGGCCGGAACAAGAAGGTGAGCCTACTTGACGAAGCGCCCTGTCGGAGGGAAGCCGGGCTGTCAGTCTCCAGCCCGCGGGTGAAACGGCAGGAGGCTATTTCTGAGATGAGGGCCGGTGGTAAATCAGAGAGCTGACGTCTGTAAGTGCTGCTGAAATCACTTTTCTGAATTGTGTGTTTCCACACAGGAGCGAGGGAACTCCATTCCCTGCAGGCTGGCTGTGGCCCTTGGTCTCCCAGCCACCGCGCTGGCCGCCCCCTCAGGGTGGAGATTCTTCCAGAACCCCGACCGGCGCTTCCCAGTCAGCCCGTGTGGGGAGTGCGGGACACGTCTGGGCTCCTCAGCAGAGAGACCAGCAAGATTCTATCTTAATTTATTCACAATAATTGTGGTTTGCTTTGGAGAATTTCGACACCGTGGGAGATCTGTTCATTCAGAGATCTGCCCAGTGTGTCCACCTGTGACCCGGTGGGTCCACGTGTGGCCCTGGCGCGTGCTCTTTGTTGTGCTTGAGACTTTTTCATATCAGTATGGTTGCTTCCCCAAGGCTCTGAGGCCTCCAGGCAAGGACTGGCCATTCCTTTAATAATTCCCGTATCTAAAAGGAAGTGCACATTCATTTCACTCAACACATGTTTACTGACTGTTTTAGACTTTGCTTATTCTTTCAACAAATGTCTATTATCACCCAACATGTGTCAGGCACTGTTCAAGGCTCTAGGGTTGTAGCTGCATTTAAAGCAGCACAGCTACTATTTCTTGACCATTCCGAGAGCATCCCTACCCCAGGGCCTTTGCACTTACCTCCCTGGAAGCTGCAGGGCTCTCACTTCCCTTCTTGTCTGCACAACAATCTCTTTCAGCACTGCCCCCTGCACTGCCCCCTTTTGTAGAACTCCCAGTACCCCATCCTGGTCGGTTTTCCTCAAGAGCACCCTTCCTGAGGAAGCACCAAAGGGCTAACGCAGGATAAAAATGGGAAAGTTCCCCAAGCGAGGCAGGACTGAGTGTGGGTCCAGGGCTCACCTCCAGGCGGGCGGTAAAGTCTTCTTGGTGACCAGGCAGTGAGCCTGGCCTCAGCCTGGCCTGGACTAGCTGGGGGCTCGGGCTCACACAGTGAGTGGACTTGTGCGTGGCTGTGTCTGCCCCGCACCTTCTGCCCCACCCCCGTGCAGGGTTTTCAGGCCCAGGAGGAGGCCAGAGGAGGGGCCCCCTGATCTAAGCCCTTTCTGACGCTACCTGTACGAGCTTCCCGGGGCCGCCGCAAGCCCATCTGCCGCGTGGTAGTGCTCACGGGGAGTGGGACATCCGGGGAAGCTACGACCTGCTCACGCGGCACCCAGTCCCTCCTCAGCCCCGGATCTGGGGGGACGTCCCTGTCCTGTGGACCAGCGTGTGCGCCTCACGCTTGTCTCCTTCCCGCTAGGATTCCCTGCAAACTCCACGGCGTGCTTTTCCGTGCCTGGTTCTTTACGTGTCCCGTCATCCCAGGTCTGTGCGACTTCACCCCAGAAAGTCCTAAAATCCCTCCTCTTTCGGTGCAGCTTGGCTTCTGAAAATCAGAATGATGGTGGATGCGTGTCATCACGGCTTCTCCAAACCCACGGCGTGTGTGGCATCGAGGTGAACCCTGTCACCGAGGGACATGGGGTGACGTCATGTGTCAGCGCAGGCTCCTGGATTGCAAGAAATGAGCCACCAGGTGAGGACGTGATGGGGGGCGTGCATGAGTGGGGGCGGGGGCAGGGAGCAATCCGAACCTCAAATTACTCCAAAAAATAAAGTGTGTTTGTTAGAAAGTAAAGTACTTGTTCTCTGTGCTTTGTCATATTCTTGATTTTAAAAAGTGCTCTTAAAAAATATATAAATAAAATAAAATAAAAAGTGCTCTTAACCCTTGAGCATTAACTCCTTGGTTCTAGATGGTGGCCATATCCCCCTGAATCAATGAATACATTTGCCGTAGGTAATCAGGAAATGTCAGAAAGTTTGTGGCCTAAAGATACCTTAATTTAACATTTAAAAGATATGATTACCCCCCAGTCACCCCCAACGAGCCCCCCACAGACCACGGGCCCCTGCTGGCCGGGCTTTTGCTGCCCGAGTCTGCACGGCACGAGCGAGGAACTCTCCGGTCAGGCGGAGGGGTGCACCTCGGTAGTTCAGGACATCTGTCCGGCCCTTCGTGGCTTGTCTTCTCCAGCAAGGGGTCTAGGATTCACCACGGTCCCTGCAAACCAGGAGACACAATCGCAGCTGTCACCAGTGAGCAGCGAGGCGAACAGCTCCTTGCTGAGTCACCCTCAGGAGGCTCGTGGGAAACGGCCCCAGAAATGTGGTCAGGGCCAGATTGGTTTTCCGATGACTTTAAATCTACTCAGGGAGAGGGGGCTCTGCAGGTGGCACCTGAGCGGAGGTCCAGCCAGCCTGGCGCCCTTAGACCACCTGCAAAACGTCGGAATGAACAAGGCGCACCTGGTCCAGAGTCAACCTGGGCGGCGTGCACGTGTCCGCACGGCCTGCCTGGGTGAGGTGAGGGGACAGGAGGCCATGACAGCTGTCAGGAGACAGGACCCCCATGCTCCTCCGGCTAGAAGGCTGCCTCCCCTGTCTCTCCCCACCGCCCCTCACATCCCCCAGGAGGGGCGTTAGTGGCCGTTAGCCCATGTCACAGGTGCTCCCTGGAACACTTGGACCTGGCAGCCGGTCCTTCCTTCGACTCCAACCCTGTGCCCTCACCGCCCCCACCCGTCCTGACATTCAGGACCCACTTTGTGGAGACAGTCCTGCCTGACACGGGAATTTGTCCCAACAGACAGAAGTAGTCCAGAGAAGGGGATGCTAATCTCGACACTGACCTCAAGGGCACCCACAGACGCCCGGAGGGGCCATGCGGGACGGACGGTCTGCCGGGCGCCTGCGGTGCTCTGATCTTCAGGTTGTCAGAAGACGGGCTCCGGAACTGCCATCCCCAATGCACCAGAGGAATTAGAAGCCCTGGATTCCTTCTCAGATGGGGAAACAGTGCCAGTATTTTCTGTGACAAACTAATACATATTTTGTAACACTTTCAAGGCTTAACATTCAAATCGGAAAAGACATTTTAAAAATCCTTGTATACGTTGCATACATTTCCAAAATAATTTTATATGTTGCATTAACTTCCAAAATAACGCAGCTGCTGAGTTCTTGTATCGATGTCACACTTCTAACAAGAAAATGAGTAGGTTCTGTTTTGATCCTCAGAGCTCCATTGTTTCCTTTTTAAACCAAAATGACTATCTTTTTACAGAAATAAGTCAAGGCGGGAACCTTGGCTTCGAGACCCGCCAGGCTCATCGGAACGTTCTCGAATGTGAGCGGCGGGTGGCCGGGATTAACAGCCCGCACCCTGACACGGCCGGAGGGGCGTCTCGGCTCTGCTGGTGATTCACGGGCTCTCTCTGGCTTGGGTGTTTGTCTGTTTTCCGTCTTCAAGCCCGCAGCACTTCTTTTAATAAATTAGATCAAAGCATCTTTCAGAACGTACCGAAAACTGGCGCAGAGCTGACAGGCCTCTTTGGAATTACTTGACTTACTTTCCTCAAATTCAAAGCTGTGAATCAATCCAAGACTTCGGTGTGGAAGTGTCCCCTGGGAGACTTTCTCATGGATCACTCTCCCCATTATGACTTGCAATTTATGGAGTTCGCCATAGATGATCATTTTAAAACAGATTATCATTTGCAGAGATGTTTAGACTTCGAGCATAGATCTTCCAAGTCAGCCAGGCTCAGACTTGATTTAGTCGGCTCTTCAGGATACATATTGAGTTTTCCTCAAAATATTTCTATATTTTTAATTTTTTAAAGAAAATTTACAAGTCAAAAAAGACACGCAGTGTACCAATAATGTGAAACATTAGCAATAAAAGTCGCCTTGTGCTCTTGCGTTCGAAGGATGATGATGATAATCGTATTTCACTGCCGTTGAGCCTCTGAGTACCTCCGGCATACAAGGCACTTAGTACTCGTTTCCAATCTGCGCAACAACCTTGACAGTTACTAGGCTCATTTTGCACACAAGGCCCGGCCACGGTGAGGGCGGGAGGAAACGGGATGGCACTCAGGGCTCAGCGGGGCTCTGCGCTCCCCGCCTCAGCACAGCAGCCCCGATGGTTGGGGCCCCAGCCTGAAGCATGTGAAGCCGGGCTGACATTTGTCACTTTCTTCAGGAAAATGCCTACTCGCCTCTGCCCGTTCCTAACTGCATTGTGTGGATGTTCGCTATCGAGTTGCACATGTTCCTTATATATTTTGGCTCTTAACCCCGTATCAGACACTTGGTTGGGAAATGTTTTCTAACATCGGGAGATGTTAGTCAAAGGGTACAGACTTCCAGGTATAAGAAGGTAAGTCTGATGTACACTGGTGACCATCGTGGCTAACCACGTATCGTGTACTGGAGATTTGCTATGAAAGTGCACCTCTGTATGATCTTCCAATTATATATACGTCATGTGTATAAAACCGACCGGTAATGCACTGGGTCACAGAGGAACGAGGCATCGGTGAGCGGTAGGGGTGTTAGTTTGCTGCAGCTCTGTAGCCACACGCCACGGGCCGACTGCAGGCCTACGCACCACCAAGTCGCCGGCCCATCTTGGACGCTGGAGGGCATTGGTAGGGTGGCTCCTGCAAGGCCTGTCTCCTCGTCGGTGGACGCCCACCTTCTCCCTGTGTCCTGACACAGCTGGGCCGCTGTGTGTGTCTGCGTCCGAATCTCTTCTTACAAGGACACCTATCATGATGGATTAGGGCCACGCGAGTGACTGCAGTTTATCTTAATCACTGCTTTCCAGACGTGTCTCCAAATACAGTCACATTCTGAGGTTCCGGTGGTGACGGCCTCGGCGTGTGAATTTGGAGGACAGCCTGTCCTGTAACAGCAGGAGAGCAGGGTAACATTTTTAAAAAAAAATTTACTTAGAGAGAGAGAATCCCAAGCAGGTTCCAAGCTGTCAGTGCAGAGCCCGATGCAGAGCTGCAACTCACAAACCTGAGATCATGACCTGAAATCCAGAGTCAGAGGCTTAACCGACCCAACCACCCAGGCGCCCTGCAAGTTAACACCTCCTGAAATGGAGGAACGCATTCTCGTAATTAAGCGCTGACCACCTCGCAGCGCACAGACAGCTCCGGCGGCGCTTGCACGGGCCCACTTCAGCATCCTGGGACGTGAGGGCGGGGGGCGGGGGGCCTTTGTGATCTGAGCCCGAGCACCTCACTCCAGATGCTGAGCCCCAGGGAGCCAGCTGCCAGCCCACGTCGCAGAGCGAGCAGGGAGGTGATGTTTTCACCTCCCATGTCCTGTTTCCATAGAAAAGCCTCCAGATTCACAGGGAGGAGTCGCTTGGTCACGAGCACACAGTTACACCGAGTGTTTGCAGCATCTCGGCCCACGGCCTGGTCGCGGCTGTGTCCCTCCGAGGTGCTCCGTGGTCCCGGCCTCACCTCTGGGAGACACAGAAGTGGCCCTGCCCCCTAGTCCCGGGGGAGGGCCCCCATTCTCAGACGGGGTACAGGGCCCCGGAGCAGTGAGCACAGTCGGCAGCCGGTGCCGGAAGCCGCTCCCAGATGTGGTGCTCGTTCCCGAGGGATGCGCGAGGCAGGGAAGGTGCGTGCGGAGCCCCAAAGCTGCCGCAGGTGAGACCGGGCCCACTGGTGCGTCTGTCCCTGGATCAGAGCCAGCAAGCACCTAATGCTTCTGGGCACCTCACCTTGTTCTAGCGGCTTCTACCATGTTAATTCATCTTCTGACACAGAAATCCTATGAGGAAGGTGTCGCTACCACAGGTGTGTGTCCAGGCTTGGACAGGCCACCGGCTTCGAACCCAGGCTGTCAGGCTGTGGTCTCACATGCTCACCCCTGCGTCCCTGAAGTTCTTCACTGTGACCTTTATCCTGATCATACCATGGCTTTTGCATTTGTGATCCTTTGGCAAAAATTAAAATCAATTATTATTTATGCATGTGAATATTTTTATTCCAATAACTTGGGATGAAATTCCAGATTTCAAACAAATGTGCCACATGTGTTTAAAATCAGCGGGTAAGTTGGAGGATGTTTCACATTCATTTATCTGTTCCTTTTCTCCAACAATGAATGTATCAAAATGGATTGTGCTATAATGAAGCTAATAATGTATGTGAAACAGGCTATTTTAAAATTTGAACTGAAGTAGCTCTCCAAGATTCTAACATTGCTTTCTGACTGATCAAATAATTCTGCTAGTTGTAGCTTGATTTAAGAGGTTGTCTTTACTCGCAGATTTACTGATTGCTTTAACATTTTCAGGGGCGTTTTGAATATCAGACACTGTCTTTCTGGAGCTTTGTTTCAGTCCACCTCAGAAGAGATACAGTACGTCACTTCTCCCTGCTGGAAACAATGACAAGCTGTGTGTGTGTGCATGTGCATGCGTGAGCACACGTGTGTGTGTGTGTGTGTGTGTGTGTGTGTGTGTGTGTGTGTGTGTACACAGTGGATGCACCTACACCTTATTGCTACAAAGAGACCAAGAGCTACCAGTGCAGCCAGGACCTGTGGAGCGACGGCCCTTGGGAGGCGGTGGACACAGGAGAAGTCGCTCCACCTCCCAGAACAGAAGTGGGGGGAAGGGGAGGGATCGGGGCGCCGGTGTCCCCGGCAGAAAGGCAAAGTTGCCCCGGGCTGAGGACCCTGCTCAGGGCTCAGGAATAACAAAGTGGCTAAAAAGTAAGTGGCTGACTCCCAGGGGAAGAGCCTGGGAGAAGGGAGCTAGAAAACCCACACGCAACTTCCTTGCAAATTATCTGCTACCGTTTTCCTTCCCTTCCCTCCTCCCTCCCTCCTCCCTCCCCTCCCCCTCCCTCCCTCCCTCCTCCCTCCCCTCCCCCTCCCTCCCTCCCTCCCCTCCCTCCCCTCCCTCTCCCCTCCCTCCCCTCCCTCCTCCCTCCTTCCTTCCCTTCCTTTTTAGTTTCTTTATTCATTTGGAGAGTGAGGGAGGGGAGGAGCAGAGAGAGAAGGAGACAGAATCCCAAGCGGGCTTCCGCACCATCAGCGCAGAATCTGATGCGGGGCTCAAATTCACAACTGTGAGATCATGACCAGAGCGGAGTTCAAGAGTCAGACGCTTAACCGACTGAGCCCCCCAGGCGCCCCGTCTGCTGACTTTTAGGCTGTGTGTGCGGGGCAAGATCTCTAGAGGTGAGAGGAAACAGTGGCTGAGAGGTGAAAACACTGAATTTGCGGCAGCCACAGGAAGCTAAAGAGGCGGGAGTTCACCCTGCAAGGTCAAGGGCGCTGGTAAAACCTCAGGCCGTTGAGTAGAGCTCAGAAGGGCCACGCCCACTTAGGTGGGGTCCCATCCTGTGGGCAGGGGGAGGACTGGGCCGGTCATGACCCCATTTAACCATCTTCACCTCCTCACAGGCTGTATCCAAATGCAGTCACAGTGCGGGATAGGGCTTCAACGAGTGAATTTGGGGGGAGCACGACTCAGTCCATAACAGAGGCCCAAATCTGGTTAAAGACACCATGATACTTTCCAAATCCAAAGCAGGATAAAAACAAAGAAAACCCCATGTCGGCAAATTATTCTTAAATTGCTAGAAAGCAGAGGTAAGAAAATCTTAAAGGCAGCCAGAGGGGGTGGGAAACATCACCACCTTCAGAGGGTCAACGATGAGATTGCACGTTGACTTATCAACAGAAATGAGATCCAAGAGATTGTGGAATAATACATTTTGGAGACTTTGTATTGAGATGAAACTTCAAACCAGAAATAGTGCAAGAATAATAAATTACGCCCATCTACGTTCTCCCCCAACTCACCGATTATTTCCACATCTCCCTTTATCTTTTGTGCATCTTCTGTCTTCCGGTGACTGCAGATACCTCAGATTGTGTCTGTACACATTTGTTCTCATCGGGAAGTAAGTCGCTGACCTGGTATCCTTTTCTCTCCGAACACGTGAGTGTGTATTTCCTCAGAACAAGGACATTGTGTTACATAACCACAGTCAATTGTCCAAAGGAGGAAATTCTGCATTGATCCCCCATTATTATCTCACCCAAAATCCTTTTTCAAAGTTCTGCAGTTGTTCCTATTACGTCCTTTCAATTTACCTTATTCCCTGCAGCCGAAGATCCAAGCCCACAGCGTCCGGGGGCGGGACTCTGGCTCCTCCTCACCCAGGGCGGCCGGCCCCTCCACTTCACATTCACGCTTTGATGTCTTTAAAGAGTGTGGGAAAGTCGTCTCATAAAACGCTCCTCCGTGTGGGTTTGTCTGATGTTTCCTCTTCATTAGCTTCAGTCCCTGCATTTCTGGACAGAAACAGCTTGGAAATGATTTGCGTGCTCGTAAGTGGATCTTGGTGGAGCCGAGGATATTCGCGCCTGCTGTTCTAACTCGCGGGAAAACAGGGTGACCTCAGTTTCCCTTTCGGTTCCAAATTCGCTTCCACTATGGCCAAGAGATGTGAGCCCACACATAACACTTACTTAGGAAACAAGCTTACTAGAGTCCCATATTTGCTTACTTTTTTTTTTTAGCCTTCATAATCAGGCCACAGGCTCAAATGATTGTGTTCAAAGGCTTTTTGTTTAGTTTTTTTTCCTCTTCAGTGTGCTTGTGTTATCCAAGTAAAATAAAAATTGTGTGGATTAGTCCCTGCATTCTATTTTAGGAATTTTTGAGTCTGTAAAACCTTAGCATGGTTCCAAAAGTCCAAACTATACGAAAAGGAATACTCACCAAAGCCCATCCCCCACCCCACCCCATAGCTGCCCATCCCTATAGGCAGCTCAGCTCCCTAGTTTCTGGTTCCTTCTCCCTGTGCTTCTTTTTGCAAACCTAAACCAGTAGATATTCTTGCCTGCGCTTTGTACATACCATGTATTTTCACTTAACAACACATCCTGTTAATATCTGTCAATTGAACTGCTCCTTAATCTTTGTTTATACCTGCACACTACACCATTGTGTGACCGCTTGATCCAGGCACCTCCTGCGTCTAGTCATTTGTGACAGGCTTGGACCGACTTTTCCCTAAAGGGCCTGACCATCCGTGTCTGTGGCTTGTAGGGGACGGCTGCTGTGGCTCTATCTCAGCTCTTCCTTTGTAGTTCAAAGCAGCCACAGCCCGCACATAAGCTAATGGGCATGGCTGTGCGCCAGCAGTGCTGTTTAGAGAAGGTGGAAGCTGGCAGGTGGCACCGAGCTTGCCAAGCCCACGGTATCATTATTCTGCGATTACTAACAATGCTGCATGAACAGCTTTGTTCATCTACATGGTTGTGTCCTTGAAGGAGGACTTGAGGGAAAACCGATTGCAGCAGGGACGCCAGTCAAAGACGAGTGCACGTGTGGCCTCCACGCTGCCCGCCTTGCAAACTTGCTCATTTCCGAAAATCTGACGGGCGAGAAGTGGCCTGGGGGTGGTTTCACTTGGCCTCCTCCCAATGGAGATTATAGGATGCTGTCTTCAACGGGGGTAAGTATAAATGCATCATTGCCTCATGAAACGGATGTTTTTCATGTTTTAAAATTTAAATCCAGGTGGCACCTGGGTGGCTCAGTCGGTTGAGCTTCCGCCTGCAGCTCAGGACAGGTTTTGCGGTCCGTGGGTTTGAGCCCCGTGTCGGGCTCTGTGCTGACAGCTCAGAGCCTGGAGCTGCTTCGGATTCTGTGTCTCCCTCTCTCTCTGCCCCTCGCCCACTCACATTCTATCTCTCTTCCTGTTTCAAAAATAAATAAACATTAAAATATTTAAAATTTAAATTCAAGTTAGTTAACATAGTGTAGGCTTGGCTTCAGTAGAACCAGTGAATCATCACTTATCTACGACACCCAGGGCTCCCCATCCTCCATCTAGCCCAGTCCCCACCCATGTGTCTCCATCAACCCTCAACTTGTTCTCTGTACTTAAGAATCTCTTACGGTTTGCCTCCCTCTCTGTGCTTATCTTATTTTTCCTTCCCTTCCCCTGTATTCATCTGTTGAGTTTCTCAAATTCCACATATGAGTGAGATCATATGATATTTGTCTTTCTCTGGCTTATTTCACTTACCATTATACTCTCTAGATCCATCCACATCATTGCAAATGGCAAGATTTCACTCTTTTTAATCACTAAGTAATATTCCATTACGTACATATACCACATTTTCTTTTTCCATTCGTCCATCGATGGACATTGGGGCTCTTTCCATAATTTGGCTATTACTGATAGTGCCGCTTTTTGCTTTTCATGCCCAGGGAAATGTCTGTGGGCTTGGGAATCTCTTATCTTTGAAGCTGATCTGATGACTGTAAAGTTATCAGAACCTCATATTATTTTGTGGGTAGTTCTTTGATAAGTTTTTAACTTTTATAAAAGCTATTCTGTTTAAACTTTCTGTTTCTGTAGAGTTAAATTCGGAGAACTCTATTTTCATAAGAAATTATTCTTTCCATTTAGATTTTCAAATTTATATGCAGAGAATCCTGCAAATAATCTCCTATGATAGTTATTAATTTTCAGTTTGGCAATTGGTTATTATGCACTGTCATTCCATATATATATATATATAAAATACTAATCAAGGCAACTAATTATTCGTCTACTTTGATATGAAAACAATAAATTTTGATTTATTAATTAAAGCTATTATTTTCTATTCTCCACTACATTAATTTCTGCTTTTATTTTCTTTGTTGTTTGCTTTTTTTGTCCTTTCTTGCAGCTCATTCTTTTTTTCCCTAGCTTTTCCCTTTATTAGTGTTTATACTGATGTGGGCATTTAAGGCTACAGGGTTTCCTTTGATTACTGCTTTCAGTGAACTCTATAATTATGATCTGTTTTTAGAAATTCTGTAATTTCAATTTGCATTTCCTCTTTTATCTAAAAGTTGCCTAATTGAAGGTTTTGTTTTGTTTTTAATTTCTAGACTGAATTAACTTTTTGCTATTTATTTTAGGCACTAGCTTTTAGTTTTCCTGCAGTGTAATCAGAAACAATTATTTGCCATTGTCTACCTTATGGGGTGTATTGATATTTTCTCTGTGAGCTAATAAATGTTCGATTCAGGGGAAGTGCTTGCTGCATGTGCTAAGGAGTGAATTTCAAACAGTTAGTAAAATCTGTCTTATTGATTATGTTATGTCTTCCAGTATATTTCTCTTCACTTCTATATTTTGTTATATTTTTATGGAGATATTTCCTGTGTCGTTTTCAGCAGAGTGGTTCATATCTGCCATCCAGTTGTTGTGAATTGTTTTAGCATGAAAACATGTCCTTCTTTGTAATGTGTTTCACTCAGGGTAAGAACATAAGCTTCCTTTTTTAAACTGTTTATTTATTTATTTATTTATTCATTTATTTATTTATTTTGAGAGACAGAAAGAGAGAGAGAGAGAGAACAGAGGAAGGGCAGAGAGAGAGAGGAAGGCAGAGAATCCCAAGCAGGCTCCATGCTGTCCATGCAGAACCAGATGTGGGGCTCGATCTCATGAACACTGAGATCATGACCTGAGTTGAAATCAAGAGCCTGATGCTTAACTGACTAAGCCATCCAGGTGTCTCTGTTTTTAACTGTCTGAATCACTGTGTTTTTAGATGTGTCTTGGGCATGAGGCATATAGTTAAATCTTGCTTTCTGAAACAAATTGGAAATGATTTTCTCTTAATAGATCAATTAAACTCACTTGTGTTACTTATGTGGCTGTGTGTTGGGTCTTACCACAGTTGTATCATTTCACATTATGATTGCTAGAGTTATTCATGTATATTTGATATTTCCTTTCCTTCTGTGATGGGTCTTCTCCACTGTTACTTGTTTTACTTTCTCTTATCTTAGGTATTGACTCTGACACGTGTTTGTCCTAAGTTGTTTTCCAGTGGTGCCTTGTACCCTTTATAAAACGCCTCGTCTTCCGTGTTGTTTCTTAGCATTTTGCAGACTGTTGTCTTAAAATCAATTTTAATGGTGTCATTGACAATCCCGTGCTCCACACCACAGTCAAGACACTCTTCTCTTTTCCCTGCTTGTTTTATGTCTCTTTTTAGATTTGTTAGTTCCATCTTGCCAAATGTGTAATACTCGTATACCAGTCTTCCACTCCGTTCCCGCGTGCATTAAGCTGGTCTCAAACACTCAGATACACATTTCAAATCAGCATCATCAGTCTTTTCGCCCACACTTCTCTGGTTGTGCTTTGGGTGGATGGAGTGTGTCCTGCCGTAGATCCCTTAGGAAGGCCTCACAAGAGCCATGGTTTGCTATTATCAGAGTCGCTGCCCTCGAGCCTGGGTGCGGGACCGGTTCTGCCTGGAGAATTAACCCTTGGTTCACGTATTCATTCCTCAAATATACTGAAAATCTTGTGCTGTTGTGGCCTTGAGATTTCTGATGTCAGACTAATTTTCTTGCCCTTGTAGGTTATTTTATTCTTTTTTTGTTTGTTTTGCTTTGAGGGTTTGTTCATGTTTAGCTCTTGAAGCCTTACTGCTCTTAATGGGCTAATATCTGCGAGTTGATCATTCTGGGCTTATTTTCTCCAGTCCCTGTAGGTCCTCGAAAGGTATGGTTTTATGTCTTTTAGTTCCGGAAAAATATCCATCAACCATAGATTTAAAGATCAGCTATGATCCCTTGTTTTGTTGTTTGTTTTTGGGGAACTCCAATTATACAAATGTTGGATTTTGGTTTCCCTTCCCCACCTTCCATTTCAACCACTTTACTCTGACCCTTTCTACTGCTCTCTTTGTTTCATTTCCCTCTTCAAGTAATCGTGACTTTCCCCTGTGACATGTAATATATTTCCATCCACATCTATCCTTCTTAGGGCAATTTGTAGGTTTGCCTTCATTTCTGATATGACAGTATCTTTTCTTTTCTTTCTTTCTGAGCTCAATAACTGTCATTGGATTTCTTCTCCCCTTGGTGTATTTTGTTTTTGTAATAGTCTTAATTTTAAATTTTTTAAAAACATTTTTATTCAGTTTTTGAGAGACAGAGAGAGATAGAGAACCGGCAGGGGAGGGGCAGGGAGCGAGGGAGACACAGAATCTGAAGCAGATTCCAGATTCCAGGCTCCAAGCTGTCAGCACAGAGCCCGAGGCAGGTCTCAAACTTACCAGCCGTGAGATCATGACCTGAGCCAAAATAGGACACTCAGCTGACTGAGCCACCCAGGTGCCCCACCTTTTTAAAATTTTTGACCTTCGTTCCTGAATCTGTGATGTCCCCAGATCTTTGCATGAGGATATTTGATTCATTCTGGAGCTGGTGTTGGTTTCATTCTGCATTCATTGTTTTTGGCAGGTGGGTTCATCAGCTTAAATGCTATGAGTTAGTTTATTTGTTTATTATCGATATGGGTGAATATACAGACGCTTCACACAGATGAAGACTGCATATGTCTGCTCACATCGTGATGGTCTGGAGGGCAAATTTTATATTCTGAGAGCAACTTCTGCCAAGGAGGCCAAGGTCATTTCTGTAATTTGGGGGTGAGGGTAGAAGGGCCATGTGGCCTTGGGTGTTTTGGGATCTATTTTGTCTTGCAAGACTCTAAATTTTGCTTCTTGTTTTTCCCTTTTCCGTTCCACTAACCAGTCTTCAAGGGTGCCCCTCTCCCTCAAATTTTAGCCTCTTGTCCCCAGAGACCATGCCTCTGAGTCCCACTTGATTTAAGGATCTTTCCTGCAGCCAGTGTACTGATCGGATAGGACGCTTCTTAGATTATTCACATTTAGGGCTGACTGTCTCAGGGACGCTTTAGTCCTTTTGATTTCCTCTCTCCTTCTGCTCATTCCCCAAACCCCGTTAGATTTCCGTGGACACATTCCCGCCACAGGCAGGTCAGTAATTCTTCAGCAGCAGGAAACTGAAGTGTGGGGTGTCCTTTGCCTGTTCATTCTGTGGAGGGTGTTTTATTTCTTTTTGTTTTTCCACACATGAGATTTGAGTCTGTGTGGAGAGACCCAGATTCCCATCGCTCCTCAGCTGCCTGGGGAGGCCGGGGTGGCGTCTACTGAGTGCTCAGCAGAAACGCCTCTGACCTGGGCGTTGATGCCCACTTACTCGTTGTTCAAAAGCAAGGGTGCAGAACTGGAGCCAGCGCGGGTCTACATGAAGGGGGGAGTGATAACCGCATCCTGCCATGTTTGCACGATGGAATCCTGGCTGCCAACGCTGACGAGAAGCTGCTGACTCAACCATGACTGGCCCCCAGGGCAGCGTGCCGTGTGCCGGGAGCCAGACACAGAACTGGGCATGCTCTGTGGCCCCATTCATGAGAGATTCTAGAACAGACAAAACAGACATGGTGATGGTGAGCCTGGGGCTAGATGACTGGTGGCAGGAAGCCAAAACCAAAGGGACTTGAGCGGCTCTCTGGGTGGAGGAAGTGCGGCATATCTGGACGGTGGTGGTGGTGGATGGACAGGTACTTTCATCAAAACTTACTCAACCATTACTCAATATGAGTGCTTTTTATTGCATGCAAATTATACTTCACAGTTGATATTTTTAAAAGGTAAAGGTATTTTCAGAAAAGCCAAAGCTGGGAGAATTTATTTCCATGAGAAACGTGTTACAAAGTTTCCCACAAAGTAAAGGGAGTTTTCGAGACTCTGGGAAGTTGGCCCAGACAGGAGGCTGCGTGTGCGGGAAGGAATGGAGCGCCTCCCTCGGGGGCTGTGGTCCCCTCTGGCCACCACGGAGATGGGCTCCCACAGGACGCATCCTCCTTCAGAGCAGGCGTGGGAAGAGATGCCTTGGGAGGGACACTTCCTTCTAGAGGTGCCGGGGGTTGAGCTGGGGCTTTCTGCTCCGTCGTCACCACCACCACCCCCAGCAAGGTGTTCGTCGTAATAGAGTGGGCTGGTGGCTACACTGCGCTCTGCAAGTTTACCCGTTTTTAACTTGTTATGGGAGATTTTAGCTGTCAGCTTACGGAAATAGTGGTAAGTGGAGGAAGTATCCCTGAGCGTGTGTGCGATGAGGGATGTGCGGGTGCACGGCGCTGAATCACCCCAGCGGCCCCGCTCGCAAGCTTGAAGGAGCTCAAGGAATATTGCAACTATACATCCTCTTGAAATACCGATGTGACAGTTGAATTTTGAAAACCAGGAGATGAATAAAAATAAAGCTCTCAGGAATGGGAAACGTGCGGAAACGTGAGGACCTGTGGGGAGCACAGGCCCGTTTACACGCAGCGCCGATGGCAACGCCCGCCTGGGACAGCCCGCCCCACACACCCTGGCGGTGACCGCGGATGACACCGCGGGCGCCCGCAAAACTGGAGGGAGGCGAGGGGGCAGCAGGGAACCTTCTACGCCCTGCAGAGCTGTGGCTCCAGAAAAACGAGTCCGTCGTTACTGGTTACTGAGCAACACAAAAGCTTTATCTAAACAAAGGACTGAAATCTCCATCTTTTCCTTCATTGTTTGCATTCTTTAAATCTCCGAGGGACCCTGTATGGAATAAAACAGAAAGAGAGAAGAGATATTTATCTAAAGCCCAGCAATTTCCTGAGCTTTCGTTTCATTCTGGTAAAACCAGTCCTGACGCTTTATTAAACACTAAGGTGGATTGTGATTCTATTAAAGAAATCTCGTTCTCCCTCACTTATCATTTCTATGGGAAGAAAACTCTGCATTGATGCCAATATAATACTAATAATGGTTATCATTAGGAGGTAAGGTTTGGGGATTTTTAAAAATCCTTTGAAAGTACTTTGTGCATGTTTACGACAGCAAGGGGCCTAGCCAGGGGGGTTCTGTTCCGGGCGCCCTGTGCTCCGGGGGGCATTCTTGGGGCCAGGTGGACCCCGCCTTGTGGATTTGGACATCCAGGAGCAGGCAGGAGGTCATCGGGGGAGCCCGTGGATGGGCCCGGGGTCCTGGCTCTGGGGCCCGAGCCCCCACCCCCTGGGCGCACCCCCCAGGCTCTACCGTCTCAGGGCCGTGACTTCTACAGAAGATGCCCCCGTTGGGCGTCAGGAGGCAGCAACCGCCTCAGCCACCCGCCCGAGGTCATTTACTATGAAGTCACTCGCTGGGGGCCCGGCCAGTAGAAGACCTGAAGTGTCCCCGAGCTGTCACTGCTGAAGCAGGCGCCCTAGGAGACGGAAGGGAGTGGCTGCTCGCTAGGACTTTGAGGGAGAGGGTGGCCCCCCCAGAGCTCACGCAGACGGGGGACGGCTGGCGTGGGGCCTGGGCTGTGACCCGAGCAGGGCCGCCGCTGCGGGCCGGGCCGACCGCTGGGTCGGGGAGGCTGCCTGCTGACCCGCGCCAGGACCGCGGTCCCCGCGGGTGAGGACACACCGCCAGGGAGGCCCAGGCGGCAGACGCGGTGACGGCCACCAGGGAGGCAGTCGGCCGACCGTCCCCGCGGCTCGGGCTGCGATCGGGGCTCCCGGCGATGCCGCCGTCCACGCGGAGACGCGGCAGCGGGAGCCTCGCAGGACGATGACGTCATCTGCGGGAGGGCGCGGCGGGGAGGTCACCTCCGCACCTGCCGCCCCCTCCTGTGCTGCCCCGCCTGCGCCGGAACTGACCTCGTTTCCAGGCTCAGCCGAGCCAGTGTCCTGAACTCCAACCTCCGTTGGGTTCCTGCGTCCTCAATGCTTGCTCTGCTCTCTCCCGTCCCCAGTAACGGAAGCCTGCAGTGCTCCATCAAACTAGCATGCCTCCTCCAAGAAGTCTCCCTGGATTGACCTGCTTCGCTTGCGCTGCGTGTCATTTCTCTCCCCCAGAATGTAGCTCAGGTCTACCACCTTCACGTGCACTCGCTTCTGTGGTGCGTAGCGAGGCTCATCCGGCTTTCATTTCATTCACGTTTCTCCTTGACCTTTCTCTGACTCTATGAGTTCTAGGGACCCTCCCATGGTGTTTATTTCCCACAAACGATGGGGGTGCTGTCTGGGGGGACCCCGTGTTACAGTCCAGGGAAGTGACATTCCCCGCCTGCACTCACAGTGACACAACTCAGAATCAGTGGGGCGTGAAGATTCTCAGGGAGGAGCCCGGGCGCTGGGGACGAAGCCCCAGGTGCCCCCAGACCTCAGCTGCCGCGGCTCAGACACAGTGAGGCTGCCCCAGGTGTTTCCGCGGCAGTCGAGCAGAACGACCCGTCAACACAGCCGGACAAGAGGAACGGCCTCCTCCTCCCTCCCCTGCAAAGGACTGCTTGGGTTTGCACACGTCCCGACAACTGGTTTGCACACCTCCCACCAGCTGGTGTGCACACATCCCACCGGCTGGTTTGCATACATCCCGCCGGCTGGTTTGCACATGTCCTGATGACTGGCTGGTTTGCACACGTCCCGCTGGCTGGCATGGCCTGAAAGATGTGTTGTTTGACGCTGGTCTTCTGATTCTTCAGTAGCGGCAGGTCCTGGCAAGTGCCGTCTGCAGAGTGCGCTCTGAGAGCTTTCTCGCGGACACCGAGCAGCATCCCCAAGTCCCTAGGTTATGGGGTGCTGATGGCCCTCCCAGGGCAACCCCCTTGACCGATGGGTCCCCCCAGGGTGACCCCCCCTTCGTCCCACATACAGGACAAGACCCCTGCGTGAAACAGAGGGATTTGCGGTGGCGAAATGGGGCTGTTGATGTTGCAGACGCTGGGTGGGTGCATCGGCCGCGGGTCTGCAGGTGGAACGGGATTCTCCACACTAGGACCACCGATGAGGGGGTCCCTCTGTCAGGTGACACCCCCAGATGAAGCCCATGGTTTTGTGTTTTGGACCTGGTGACTGTAACCCAGGACCAGCTACAAACTACAACCTCAACCGGAATGGAATTCGAGCGTCCCCATCCATTTCTAGCTGCCATTGTCTTAGCGCCCTGACCGCAGGCGTCCTGGCCTGAGAAAGCACGTCCACACGCGCTCTTGGTGATCAGAAGTCCTCGCTTCAGATACAGGTTGCATCTCTCACTGGCTGTGTGATCTGGGAGCCACATGGCAGCCTCTCAGCTGACCACCCGCATTGTTAGAAGGAGATCTGGTATTTGTGTCCCCCGTGGGGAGAGGTCAGAGTAGAGCAGTGATTTGAGATAGTGATAGGCTCGTGGTCAGGACTCAGCATAAGCTGATCTTTTTTTTTTTTACTTTATAAATTTATTGATTTGTTTTGAGAGAGAGAGAGAGAGAGAGCACAGCAGGGAAGGGGCAGAGAGAAGGAGAGAAGGAATCCCAAGCAGGCCCTGCACCGTCAGCACAGAGCCTGATGTGGAACTCGAACTCATGAAGCGTGAGATCGTGATCTGAGCCACGATCAAGAGTTGGACGCTTAACCGACTGAGCCTCCCAAGTATCAGCATAGGCTAATATTTGCTCTTTGATCCCCTTCTCTCTGTAAAGTAAAAACCTTTGTATAACATAAAGAGCTGCCCCAGTGTTTAGCTGTTTGAATTTTAAAAAGGATAAAAGGTAGTAGAGAAACAAGTAATTGCCACCATTTATGAAGGTCTTAAATGCGTAAGGTTCACCTCATTCTCTCTGACGTGACGCCTGGGCCCTGGCTCCCCAGCCCTCCCTCTGCCACCTATAAAAACCGTAGATGTTGACAGTTCCCACTGGCTGGAGTGGGTAGACATTGGATTCAAGAATTCGTGCTAAAACCAAACCCAGAGCAGGTGTCCAAGGAATTATTGTCCTTCCTGCCATGACCCTGGCCCCCAAAGACTGTCTTACAGGAGGAAGACACTTCCGTTTCCAAAGCAGCAGTGAGGCTGCTGGGTCCACACCACTGGTTTTCGGTGGGGCTCGTGCTGAAGGATCAGACTCTCCGACTGACGGCTGCCCGTCTGAAGCTTGGGGCTTCAGACGACTCCATCTGGCGTTGGGAACCCAGACGTGGTAATGAGTGCATGTCAAGTCCCCCCTCCCCGCAGGGTATGACGTGCCAGATGGACGAGGGATCCAGATGCTATTCTAAAATTAGCCGACTGATGACCCTCTACTCCTGTGTGTGTGATGTCGGCAGAAGAGAATCACGAGCAGCCACTGTGAGGCTGCCGTCAGGAGCGCCGGGCAGCAGGAGCCACGGCCGCCCACGCCAGGTGCCCGTGTCTGCCGTGGCCCGGGGACTCGTGCTGGAGACCCCGCGCTCTGGGTCAGGTGGGAGGAGGGGCGCGGGCCTGGATGACGGTCCCCTCCTCCAGGTCAGCCTTGGGCTCCGTGCCCTCCAGGCAGCGGCAGGCCACCCTTAAGCCGTGCAGAGATGAGCCCATGAGAGCCACGTGCAGAGCATAAAGGACAGACTGACCCCAGCTGCTTGGACACAGCTCGAGAACACCTCCGTTGCGCATGTAAGTCTGTGTCTGAGGAAAGGGATCGTAATGCAGCGCTGTGCCAGGTCGGTGCGGACGCCGTGAACAGGTGCGGGCTGCCGTCTCAGCCGGCAGAGGACATGCGGTGCAGCGTGATTTATTCCCCCGGTCCAGGGCCCCTGCCCTTCCCCACGGCCGGAGAGAGGATTTAGGGGAGAACTTAGAAAGTGGGGTTCGTCCTGCGCTGCAGAGCCCACAGAGGTGACCTTGGTGGCGGCCTGGAAGGGAGCGGGGGGCGGGGGGGAGGGGCTGCTCCCAGGCCCAGACCCGTTCCCGGCTCGGCGCAGCCGCCACCCGACAGGACAGAGCGTGGCACCCAGACCCAGTGGGCGAGAGTGAGCATTTCCCCTCGGCATCCGGGGTTCACCTTCTGAAGTGCACTTCTGTGCACGCACTGAGCATATTATAAAGGGACATAAATACAGCTTTACACCCTTTAATGGAAGACCTCTGCAGGTTCTTCTCGAGGGGGCCGGGGGGCGTCACTCTGCTCTGCAGAGTCTCCCTCAGAAGTGGTTACCCTGGTCCCACGTCTTGACCACACTCCCCCGCTGCTGCCTCGCAGGCCTCTGCTGGCGCCTCCCAATGACACTCCTCAGGGCAGGGATGTAGGACGGCCTTGTGACCGGGAGCTACAGCCTCACCCGCCTGTGTCTGCACACAGAACCTCCGTGTCTGTGTCTGCTGCCCCGCTGGCCTGGGGTGGCCTCCCTTGCAGCCCCTGGTCCGGCTGGGAGACATCCGCCTCCCTCCCTTTGATCCGGCTCCTCGCCCTGGGGTCCCCTCAGTCCCTCCCCGGGCCATGGCTCCGGGGGGGTGACTGCGGGCTGCTGGCCAGGCACTGTGCGTGGGCTGCTTCGGGTGATCAGTTCACCTCAGAGGACATCTTTGCCCAGGGGTCCCTGCTCCCGTGTCCCCCAGTGCCACCCTGTGCCCAGAGCCCAGCGCCGCAGGGACATCCTAGCAACCGGCCCACCCCCGGTCACGGCACACTATTCTCCAAGCCCACTCACCTCTGCTCAGTGCATTGATTCTGGGTGGCACAGTGAGAGTCACCCTGGAAAAAGGTGCAAGTTATTCTTTGGACGCTTTCTGCTCAAGGAGGATGTGCATCTGCTGAGTTCTCTGCAGCAACGGCCACATCGGTAAGGGCGGGCAGCACCAGCCTCGTCGTGGAGAGAGAGCATGACCCACGAAGGGGCTGGGGTCCCTGCTGCAAAATGTGGTCTTTATCTTAAGTAATGAATTGGGCTTCATTTGTAATCATGGAAATCAGCAGCGACAGCAGCAGCCAGCAGGTGACGGCTAACACAACGGTCCCGCCACGGGATGGTGCAGGGTGAGTGTGAGCTGCGGAAGGGCCCCCGGCACATGAACGCAGCCCACTGTGCACACTGCACTCGCATGAAAGCGAGTCTGTCTCTTAAAAAATGCTGACAAAGAATAAACTCCCACAGCAGTTCATATTTATGCTGCACAAAACAGTGAGAAGATCATGCCAGCGGGTTAATTATTGCGGTCATTTTGACAGAAGACAGCAGTAGCTGTTCTCTATATGGGACCGTTAGACGGTTTCTAAAGGACAAGTTATTAGTTTAAAAAGTTTAAAAACAAAAACAAAAAACTCCTAAATAATTCAATTAAAACATGGGCAAAGGATCTGAATAGATATTTCTCCGAAGAAGACACACAGATGGCCAACAGACGCAATAAAGATGCTCAGCGTCACTCATTATCAGGGAAATGCAAATCCAAACCACAATGAGATATCACCTCACACCTGTCAGGCAGCTAAAATCAACAACACAAGAAGCAACGAATGTCAGTAAGAGCGTGAAGAAAAAGGGACCCCCATGCACTGTTGGTGGGGATGCACACTGGTGTGGCCACTGTGGGAGACGGTGTGAAGCTGCCTCAGAAAGCTAAGAAGAGAACTACCCTATGACCCAGTAAATCCACTACTGGTATTTCTCCAAAGGTGATTAAAACACTATCTCAAAAAGGTATATGTGCCCTTATGTTTACAGCATTATCTACAATAGCCAAGGTACGGAAATAGCCGTGTGTCCATGGACTGAAGGAGGAAGGAAGATGACACACATCTGCAAGGGAACCTTATTTGGCCAAAGAAGGGATGAGATCTTGTCATTTGCAGCAACATGGATGGACCTGGAGAGTGTAAGATTCCGTGAAATAAGACACCGTACAATCTCACTCAGATGTGTAATCGAAACACACAAAGCCGACCCAGAGAACAGATTGGTTGTCAGAGGCAGAGGTGGGGCGGGCAGACAAAATGGGTGAAGGGGTTCAAAGGTACAGACCTCCAGTTATAAAGTAAAGCACGCGTGGGGATGTAGGGCACGGGGTGGTGACGAGGGTTAAGGACGCCGTGTGGCATAGCTGAGAGTGGCTAAGAGGGCACGTCTTAAAAGTTCTCCTCACAAGAAAAAGAATCGTGCCCGTGTGTGGTGACAGACGCTAACGAGACTCGGTGTGGCCGTCACCTCCCAGTTTGCCAAATAGCTAATCATGTTAGGACAGTGGTTTAGTGAGCAGTGCAACACGAGGCTTAATTCGTATACTGTAGCGCCCGCTGCAACGTAAGTAACTGTGTATGGTTAACGTAACAGCACGGAATAACCTAGGACACATATCACTAATAGACACACTTATGATTATTATGGGTAGAGCTAGACTTTGTAAGATGATCAGCACCCACACACATCTGGTAGGTTGCTGTCATCCAGAACATTCTATTTCCTTGTGTAATCCTACCTGGTTTCCCCTGAGCGGTGTTTACAGACTTAGACACATTCTGGATCTTTTTCCTTAAGTACAATGTATTCGTTTGCCCACCTAAAGCTCTTGTGTGTGTTTAATTTCAGTAAATAATCAGCCGCCAGAGGAGGAGGCTGAATATTTTCCCTGCTGACCGGCTCCTGCAAAGGTGTGGGAATAGCGTGCGGGTGGAGGGCGCTGGCGGCAGGGGTGGCGGCCGTGGGGACGGCTCCCTGCCCGCCGCAGCCCCACCCCAGCCTCCCCTTATCTGTTTCTGGCCCCTCCGCCGCCTCCGTTTAATCACGTCTCTGAATTAACGGTGAGGCGCTCCTGCGGCTGCGGCGGCGAGGGAGCAACCCCGGAGCCCGCTTCGTGCTTCTTGCTCCGATAGCGTCCGCGTCAGATCGACAACCTCCTCTGCCCCATTTTACTTCCTGAATCGACCCAAACCTCATCGTCTCCCGGGCTCTGTGCTCCCTGGCGTTTATGGTCACGGCCTCCATCAGTCTCCCTGCCTCCAGCCTCTCCGGCCCCGATCAGTTTTCTGGGCTTCCCTCCGTGTGTCTGGGAGAAGCATGGCTCCAGGCCGCGGGCTGCAAGTCGGCGCTTTCTCTGCCGCCACCGGGCAAAGACCGATCTCCCCTCGAAGACACGGAGGCCCTTGGCGCCTGACTCCGGCTTGCTCCTCGGTTTCATCTCTTGCTACCAGAACCCTGGGGCCCCTGCTCTTCCGGCGCACGAGCAGCCTCCTCTCCAGCGGCACGCACCCCCGCCCTTCAGAACACGGGCACACAGTACACCGGGCGCCCGGGGCTCTCCCTGCCCAGGCCCTCCTGCCCCTGACCCAGGTCTGGGACGTGCTGATCCAGCCATCAAGACTCAGCTCAACCCACACTTCTTCCAAGAAGCCTTCCCAGGATCCCCGGAGGAATCTGGCTGGTGCTGGATGGTGTTATTTTCTGCTTTCCCTCCAGGCTCCGGGAAACCCAGGGACAGGCCTCAACCTTGCTCACCCTTTCTCCCTTCTCTGACACTGAACTTGGCATATAGTAGCCATTCCATAATATTTTCCTAAATGAAATATGGACAAAACATTCTCCATTTGAAGTTTCTGTTTGTTTAAAGTTTATTTTATTATTTAAAATTTTTAATGTTTTATTTATTTTGAGAGAGAGAGAGAGAGAGAGAGACAGAGACAGAGAGAGAGAGACAGAGAGAGAGAGAGAGAGAGAGAGAGAGAGAGAGCGCTTGAGCAGGGGAGGATCAGAGACAGAGGGAGACACAGAATCTGAAACAGGCTCCAGGCTCTGAGCTGTCAGCACAGAGCCTGACACGGGACTCAAGCCCATGAACCGCGAGATCGTGACCTGAGTTGAAGTTGGACGCTTAACTGCTGAGCCACTCAGGTGCCCCTATTTATTTATTTTGAGAGAGAGAGAGACCGAGAGAGAGAGAGAGAGAGAGACAGAGACAGAGACAGAGAGACAGAGACAGAGAGGCCAAAGAGGGAACAAGAGAATCCCAACCAGGCTTTGCACCATCAGCGCAGAGCCTGACACGGGACTCAAACCCAGAAACCACAAAATCATGACCTGAGCTAAAACCAAGAGCTGAGCCTCCACGCACATCTACTCAGGGACACTAATGTGAAAAGAGCTACTCAAACAGTCTTCACTGGGAAGACTTCTAACTATAACTTCTAACTATGGACTGAACTGAAACGAAATTAGAATCAGTATCCATGCAGGGCTTGGTCTTTGTCCAAGAATATAAGCAATGATGTGGATGAAAATGAACTCCTATCTCTTAGAAAAAAATAAATAAAAAGCGTGTATCCCTTCAGGGGCGAGGCATGCGTGAGCAGGTAAGTGACGCCACTGTGAGGCTGATCACAGCACCGTGAACGAGCAGGGAAACACTACGGATGAAAGGTAGTGCGTTGCTACAACGTCCCGCCCACGCCTTGCGCCGTCTCTGAGAATAGTATCTTAATTAGAGAAGCAAACTGATAAAGAAAGGAACATAGATGGTCTTTCCATTTCCGAGTTATTTATATGATCAATGGTTCAGGAAAGAGTAACCTTTATTCTGCGTGCAGTACGAGTGAGTTATTGCTCTTGAGGCTGGAGGTGAGGAAAAAGATAAAGATGGAAGACACACATCTCTTTTAAAGATTATGTGGAATGTGTAACAAGATTTTAGTGCAGTGGGATGTAACTGTCCAAATATTTGAGGCTTGCCCAGTCTAGCCAAGAATAATTTCTGTCTGAGTGTTTGATACAGTCCAAAAACCATCTTGAATATAAATCCTGGTTTTCACTTTTCCTAAAAAGTAAAATCCAGTGGGCATGCGGGAATATTTTCTGGAGGCTCTGTGTCTTATACCTGGAGTCCCCTGAAAGCAGCTATGGTGCAAGTGTTCTTTCAGGAGACGTCCATTTGTAGAACTTGGCCGTGAGCGCGGGATCCAGAGGCGAGGAGGCAGGGGGATGTGGCACATGCCCCAGACCTGGGGGAAGCTCGGCGCTCCAGGAAGGCAGTTGCCAATGACGTGAGACCGTGCGGGAACACGAGCTTGGCATCCCCCTCTTTTCGAACCCATGGTGGAGCCCGGGAAGTCCCCTTGACTGGATCACTTGCTCGAGTGCCTCCTCCCTGGCTCCGACGGGGCGTCCATCGCTGCCCTCTCGCCCTAGCCGGGACCCATACTCTGGCCCCCATTCTTGACATTCCTGGCCTAAAAAATAAAATAGACCTCTTCCATCAAGATCATTTCACCAACTGCCTGATGGGTCTTGATCTGGAACACTGTCACTAGAGTTATTGTTTAAAAATGAAAATCTAGTCCTTTGTCCGGTACTTAACCCCCTGAAATGATCCTCCACTGTGTCTAAGGTGAATCTGAACCCTGAGCATGACACAGGATGCTTCAGACCAGCAGGGTTCCCTTCCGCCACCTCCCCGGACCTCCCCCCGCCCTGTGCCCCGTGGCGCCCACGGCAGGCATTCCCGGAGTCCCCACTGTGGCCCTCGCTAGTGCTTCTTTCCTCCCCAGGGAGCCTGGGGACATGTCCCACTTCGACCAAATGCCTCACCGGTCAGCCAGGTCCCGACCCCTGCTCAGAGGTCCCCTCCGCAGCCAGGCATTCTGCCTCCCAGACACCCAGCCTCTGTCTCATCCCTTCTCCATCCCTGGGGCGGGGGTGGGGCTGCTGCCCCCCAGTGTGGCCCCTGTGGTACTCAGCACTTCCGGGCTGCCTTTCCGGCTCTCCCCTGCCCGGAAAAGGAGTCTTCACGTGAAGTTCTTCCTGCCCTGGGACCTTCTCCTGACCGGAACTTGGCTGATTTACAGTCACCAGAGGTGACCTTGGGAAACAGACACTCAACACGCTATTTGGGGATTCTTCTGGCCACGTCCTTAGGTTTTAGAGCACGGCCGAGCTCCTTGCAGATGGGAAATAGGACAGTGGCTCCACGGCACGCGCGACGTCATTATTAATCATCAGCTGCAGTTGATGGGTATGAAGTGGTTATGGAAAAAGCACGTTAGAAGGACTCTAGTGGCATTAAGGGTGTCGACAAGGGCTGGGGAGTAGAGGCTGCTGCTGGGTGCCAGGACAGGCTTCTAGGAAGAAGGGGACAAACTTGAGTTTTAAGCTCTCAGGTCAAGTCATGGCCAGAGCAAAGCGGAAGTCTGGTGACTGTCCAGGAAGCTTCTGACCCACCTGGTGGCAGGGCTGACCTCTCTCAGAACCAGAGACCGTGAGCTGTGTAGGCTGTAATATTACTGTGCGGGTTGAATTCACAGCCTCAGCAAGTCACTCATGTGTAAGTTGGGGCATTGACGGGGCAGGAGGGGGGCCCGAGATTTGGCACGGGGGAGCACGGGCAGACAGACGCAGCCGAGAACCTTGAATCTGCGAATTACCCCAGGACTCCTTTGCCGGTAAGAGCATCCCGCCTACTGCCACACGTCTAACGATACCGCCATCCTTTGATTAAATACCCTGAGGTGGCCTGATCTGGGACAGTTACCACGGTAAGCGCGTGCCCGGCTCACGAGTCCCACCAGCTCCTGCTGGCCCTGGACGAGCAGGCAGGCAGATGCCCGCGCACGCCTGGGGCAGCGCACGGTCTGGCTCAGGAAGCCCGTCCTCTGAGGGGAAGGTAAACGTTGGTTAATTTATACGGCAGGAACCCCAGATATAAGTGTAGAAGCGGATTCTAAGATATTAGCCCGAAGGGGACAGACTCCAGCACGAGCGGGCAGGTAGATTCATGTGAGGTGCTCCCAGGGATGCCGCGCGGGAGGGGCCAGCTTGTGCGGGTGAAGGTGGCGCCAACCGTGTCCCCAGCTCACTCCAGCCGCTCGGATCAACGGTGGCCTGCCTCGGTGCCCCTGGGAGGTCAGCGCCCCCCTGGGGTTTTGTGTGGACATACGTGGGTCAAAATTTTAGAGCAGTCACGTGGGGAGGGACTTATTCATGTATGTTCTGTACAACCGTACATCCAGACTAAGTCCACGGACAGAGCATCTTACTAGAGCCCAGAGGAAAGGCTCTGTGAGGGAGCAGCCCGGCCCCGGCTGTCCTTGGAGTCTGGGACAACAGTGGGCGCTGCCAGCGGGTCCTGCCCCGTCTCCCTGAGGCAGCGCGGGGGGTCCTGAGCCCCAGAGCCGATCCGCTGCCAGAAACGAGGTGGTGGTATTTGCCGTAATGGGCGTCCGGGACAGAGTGGTGTGCAGAATGGTTTACCCCCGGGCGTTTGGGCAGTGCCCACCGGCTCACGGCGTCCCTGGGAATGAGGCACAGAAGAGGCTCGCCAAAACGTCACTTGATTTATAGCCACAGAGCGGGAGGGGCCCCAGGCTGGTGGCCAGAAACCAAGCTGAGTTGGTATGAGGAGAAGTACATCCAGTTTCCAGAAGCAAGCCAGCGCACAGGTGCGGCAGCCTCGAGGAACTGGGGGCTTCGTGTACCTGAGGGAGGACCCCACGCACTGCCCTCACTGCCTTCCTCACAGCCGTCCTGAATGGGCCTGTGATCAACTAAGGTGGCTGTGCTCTGGGGGAAAATGCCCAGTTGGTTCAGGAGTTTCTAGAAGATGTCTAAGAAGGCATCCCATTCCTAGGAATCCCCTCTCCCCCACAAGAAAACCTTTGTGATCTCACCATCCACAACGTGGTTAACGGCGGCCAGGTGGTCAACAGTGTCTGGGCCCAAGCTTGAGTCATTATGGTCCTAGTGGGTCGCATACTGCCCTGAGATCATTTCCCCAAGTTCCAGAATTTATAAATAGGATGGACATAACGAAAGGGGAAGGATCCCCATACCAGCCCCTGGCCCATGGAGAGAGGGTTATTTATGACAGAAATGGACATGGGGAAGACTCTGAGAAATCGCCCATCTACCGGAAAAACGAAACAGAAACAGCACAACACCCTTGGAGAAATGGGAGATCAGACTCATCCTGGAAGGCGTGAACGATATGCAGCGGCCACATCATTCTGCACTTGTATAACTACCTGTTTCGACCCGTGCAGAAGCACACGGAGCTCCGGGAACAGCCCTGCATTATTACAGATCCAGCCAAGTGGTGACTTGAATTGTGGCTGCCGCCCTACATAGTTCTCTTTACTGGAGTAAAGCAATACAACCCGGGACACGGTTGGTAGGTATTATTTTTCCTCTGTACCAGTTTGCAATTGCACTCTCCCGGAAGGTTCACGTTACCTGGCAGGGACGGCCACCACCCGCGAGCCCTGGCTCAGAACTACCTCTTTGCTCCTGTTCTCTGCAAGAAGGTCGTCCTTGGAAAGCCAATTATCAGACATTCCAAAGAAGCTCACACTGGTTTGCTAGGTTCTAAAATCACGCAATGGGACCTGGTGAACGGAAGGAGGTAAATACTTCCGATGCATCAGGAAGACAAGAGGTGAGAGAAAATCCCATGGAAGTGTCGATGGCCGCCACACGCTGAGGCTTGGAGGCCACTTGTACCCAAAGAGAAGAGAGGCGTAGCGTCACGCACCACGCGCTCTCGTCCATTCACTGGACAGCCCGTAAGACTGCGTGTCTGAGTGGGGGCAACAGTGATTGTGAAGGAGTCCAGGCTCTAGTGCAGACAGACCTGCTGGAGACAGACACAGGGACAGTGAGCGGCACGTCCGACTGCGACCCAGAGTCCCTGCGCCCGCACAGAGCGGAGCTCCAGAGCGGGGGGCCTCGAAGGCGGCGCTTGTGAGTTGTAGCAAGTGTGAAAATCACCTGGAAGGCTTGTTGAGCGCAGGTTGCTGGGTCCCACCCCTGAGCTCCTGATCCAGTGATCTGCGGTGGGGCCGAGAATTTGCATTTCTCACAGGCTCCCAGAGGCGGCGGCTGCCGGTGCCGGTTCTGCGTAGCGAGAAGCCTGCTGTGATGTGTTAGGGTAAAGATATTCTTCCTTTTGAAGATAACTGTTTTCCTTTAGATAAATGCTCCGGGATTTGTAAGGCTGCCTTAACAAGGTACTACCAGTGGTGGGGGGGAGGTTAAAACAAGAGACATTTATTGCCTCGCAGTTCTGGAGGCCAGAAGCCTAAATCACGGTGGAGGCAGGGCCGTCCTCCCGCTGAGGCCCACTGGAGAGCCCTCCCTTGCCTCTTCCTAGCTGCTGCCGGTTCGCTGGCGAAGCTGCGTGACTCCAGCCTCTGCTTTCATAGTCCCACATCCTTCTTTCTCCCCATCTTCACATTACGGTCTTTTTACAAGGATAAGACAGCAGTCATATTGGGCTAGGACCCAGCCCACCCTCTCCAGTAGGACCCCATTTGCACTAATTGCGTCCGCCACAACTCCATTTCCAGTAAGGCCACATTCTGACATCCTGGGAGTCACGACTTCAGCACGTCTTTTTTGGGGTGGGTGCGCAGGGGCAGCGAACTCAACTCACGGCTCTGCCTAATAGGGCATTGGGGACCACGTGATCTTCGCGGCACATCATATGCAATCTGATTCGCCACTCTATTTGGGACCGTGCAGCTGCAGTGTATGAGGTGGACGTGGAAAATGGGATCCATTGGGCTGGTGCCGTTCCTGAAGGCACGACTAAACCGCCTGGAAAGACAGCTGGGGCTCCTTCGATACCTCTTCTTGCCTGTGTTCTTCCTCTAAGCTGACACAGACAGCTCATGGGAGTTTCTTAGGATCATTGATTGAGGAAGGAGAGCTCATCCCTGGGTCACAGATGGTCCTGCCTACAACGCTGACCCCGACCAGAAGAGGACCGCCAGACACCTACACACAGGAGTCACAGTCTGCGGGACCGTGGCACAGGTTACCTCCCCGTGTGCAGACATTTGAGCTCGCTGACTATCGACTCAGAGATGTCCAGAAGGACAATTCAGCACTCATCATGGCACTTGAGAAGGGCTTTCCTGGATGGCCCTGGATTTAGAAAGAATAGAATTGGAATATTGATGACACGGAGTTTTGGGGAAGAGGCTGGGAGATACTATTCTTGGGAAGGACACAGAATATAACGATATTTGTGTCCCAAGTGCATGCTCACAAAAGTGTGCCCACTGCAGCATTGGCTATCAGTAGATGGGCAGGTGATGCGACTCATTCTGTAGATCCTAGAGGCCAAAATGTTACTATTCAGTGATCACGGTGATGGTGATGGGGGCAAGGGGTAGGCCCAATGACATGGACATGCCCTGCTCAGGATGGCCTGGCTACGCTGCAAGTGAGCGCCTAAGCAGCCAACAGCCCCACAGGGCACCAGCTCTTGAAGCGGTTGCACATTGACTACAGCAAACCACCCCTGTTCTCAAAGGTAGAAACCATCCTCCCCGATAGACACGTCTTCCAGATCTGGGTTTGCATTCCCCGACTGCAGTGCTTTCTCTCGCACCTCCCAGGTGCTGTGCTCACTGCCACAGTTTTTGCACAAGTTTGCTTGGGACAATGGACTCATGTCCCTGACATTCAGAGGGTTTATCATGCGTGGCATCCCCCATGTCTGTTATAAAGATTTAATGGGCAACAAAAAACCTCAAAGCACTATTTCCTAGACAATACCTGGAATGGATGGAGTTGTATATTATACACTTGTATGCATAATGGTGCATATATAGATCGTACTTGTGTGTATGATGGTGGGTGTGCCATTTCTCCCTTAGCCGACACACATTGCTGTGGGAATTAAGCAGTGGAAGGAGAAATTGCTCCTTTCGGTGTTATATGTATTAAAATACCTATAGTTTTTTTTTTCTTCTTGTCCTTACAAATTTGAGCTCTGCTAGTTTGGAAGTCTTAGATCCCTTCGATGAGAAAGCTGCCATCAGAGACCATAACAGTGAGTTGGAAGTTGAGACTGCCACCTGACCATTTCCTATGACGTCAACATGACATGACATCAGCAAAAAGGGGAATTCTCCTCAACTTGAGCTGGTTGATATCCACAGAAAGGAGATTGGGTTGGCTGAGGTAGGAGACCTTACAACTGGAATTGGGGACCTTCCTGGGGCACCTCTGAGTACTTAGTTCTGCCCAACAGCAGAAGTTAATGACAAACTACAACAGAAGATAAAGAAGTAGTGGGGGCTGCTTAATGCTCACACTCTTCAGGAATGAAGGTTTTTGTCACCCATGGAGTAGAGCACACACCGGCCACCCTCAGTAGGTAAGGGGGGTGGAAGAGTCATGGAATGGGCAGTGGAAGAAGGAAGAAACAATGAAAAACTATGGCATTAATTACAGAAAGGAGGGCCATCAACTAGACATCTCATCACCTCTGCTTCTTCTGCAATCAAGTAACCCTCCATTGCTCTCTCAGAAGGACCTTCGTAACAACGTCATGGGAAATCCATGCCAATCTCCCCGTCATAAGATTCTTAACCCAGTCACATCTGCAAAGTCCCTGTGCCGGTAAAGAAACGTGCACAGATTTCAGGGGTTGGCATGTGGACTTCCTCAGGACTGTTTTGTCTGCTTACCACACGTACCCTGAGCTGTTGTTGGCATGATGTGAAGAAGAAATGGAAGTGGCTCCTAAAATTTAAGAAAGGCAAGGAAGCAGGTGTTTTCCTGAGTCTCCCAGAGGAACACAGCCTTGCCCACACCTTGATTTCAGTCTCCTTATCCCCAGAACCATAAGGGAAAAAAGTGTTGTTTTAAGCCATGAAGTTTGTGGTTATTTGTTTCAACATCCACAGAAAAGTCACATAGATAGATAGTGTGAATGTTTCCCCGGTGATTCCTGGGGCTCCATGTCCCCTTGTTTTGGGACCAGAATTAGAGCATCTTTGTTTGTGTGAAGGTTATGGTCGTGTTTAGTGAGAAGAAGCTCCCATGGCTGATATTGTCTCGAGGTTTCAATAAGCACATGTGTAAATTTACTGGACAGTCAAGGGGCGGACTGTGCAGTTATGATCTCCCAGTTTCAAATGCACTTCTTTTTTTTTCCTTAAATAGTTTATTGTCAAGTTGGTTTCCCAACAAGTAGCACTTCTTCTTTTAAATTTTTTTTTCTAATTTTAAGAGAGAGAGAGAGGGAGAGAGAGAGAGAGAGAGAGTGAGCATGAGTAGGGCAGAGGGACCGAGGGAGAGAGAGAGAATCTTAAGGAAGCTCCATGCTCAGTGTAGAGCCTGACTCTCAGGGCTGGATCCCATGACCCTGGGATCATGACCTGAGCCCAAATCAAGAGTCAGATGCTCAAGCAACTGAGCCACCCAGCTGCCCCTCAAATGTACCTTCTAAACAGTGCTCTGTGAAGCTGCAGCTGGAAGTCTGCAAATCCTCTTTCTGCTTGACCAGACACGAAACATGGCCGTCTAGGGTCTGCAAGGTGGGAGGGAGACAAGACGTGGTCCTTCCCATTTTGCTTCCTGTTGTCGTCAGGCCAGCTCAGCACTGACCTTCCTCCCTGGTGGAGGCAGCTAGTTTCGTAGCCGCCGTTGGCTCTAGTTTTCTTGTATTATTTCCTCACTCCCAGAATTCACCACTTGAAGATCCCGGTCCCAGCTGGGTTGTCAGAGTTGCAGATACTTGAGCTCCTGGGGCGTCAGCACCAGCTGAATGACACTCATCCTCTGGGAACCGTCTTCCATGGACTTCTCCAAAGTTCTGTGTTTGATGACCTCGATACCTTCCCTTCGTTGTCCCAGCTCTTGCTGCCTCTTTAATTTATCCTCTGTGACACCTCAATTCCCTTTTTATTTTTCTAGTTCTCCAAAATCTAGTTTAAAATTATTTAGTTTATCTCTACTAAATAATGATGCGGCTCCTCTGTTTTGACTGGACCTGACTGCGGCCCTCTGTTTTCTGCGGCGTGTCTACAATAATCCTGAATGACACTGGCGCAGAGCCCGTGGGGATGCTGAGTTGGAACACAGTCCTCTGTGCAGCGTGACCCATGGCCGTGACAGCTGATGGCTGTTAACAGCTCACATTCATACTAGAGCTTCCGGTGACTGAGAAGCGTTGCTATTGCCACTACCAGAGGGCGTGAGTCGTGTCTTCATGCTCGCTGGCTGCTGCTGGGGGACGCCGGGTCAAGTGCCCACACAATAAACCCCTGTTACGGCGATGGTCATCCACGATACTCAGACACACAGCTGACGATTTTATTAAAGTGACTGGGAGACACAGGGTTGCATGAGGGAAGACATGAAAACTGTCTTTTGCTCAGTCACAACCAAGAGCAGATTTAGACAGAGAAGATCACTTGGTTTTCGTTTCTGAGCTCAGCTGCTGTTTTCTTTCTTTTTTTTTAAAAATTTATTTCTGAGAGAGAGAGAGAGAGAGAGACAGCGTGAGCAGGGGAGGGTCAGAGAGAGAGGGAGATACAGAATCTGAAACATTCTCCAGGCTCTGAGCTGTCAGCACAGAGCCTGATGTGGGGCTCGAACCCACAAACCGTGAGATCATGACCTGAGCTGAAGTCAGATGCTTAACCGACTGAGCCACCCAGGCGCCTCTCAGCTGCTGTTTTCAAAGCACACTGATATCTCTCATAGACCCCAGCCATCATCTCCTACCACGGTGATCATACGGCTTCGGTATTCAACAACCACAAGAAAAATTAGACATTTAGTGCTATTTTTAAAAGCAAAGGAAAGTAAGTTATTATATGAAATGTATTAAGCATTCATCTCTCACCTTTTAATAAAATGAAATAGTTTCTATTGCATCATAGGCTGTTGATACTTTTAAATATCTTTATATCTAAAAGATGCCCCAATGGCTGATCACTTTCTGGGAAGAGGTGGGTGTCTTTGAAAGACTATCCCTTGGGGTACCTGGGGGGCTCAGTCAGTTAAGCATCTGACTTCGGCTCAGGTCATGATCTTGCGATTTGTGAGTTCAAGCCCCTCATCAGGTTCTGTGCAGACAGCTAAGAGCCTGGAGCCTGTTTCAGAGTCTGTCTGTCTGTCTGTCTGTCTCTCTCTCTCTGCCCCTCCCCCGCTCATGCTCTGTCTCTCTCTGTCTCAAAAATAAATAAACTATATTAAAAAAATTTGAAAGCCTATCCCTTGGGACAGGAACACATTAGTCCAGTGACACAAACTGTCTGCTGGTACAAAGCCTTCACAGTTGCTTAATATTCTTACAAGCCTTAGGAGAGAGAAAAGTTACTTGAGTTTATAAGAGATGAACTTGGGAAAAATGTTATATCAAATAAAAATGATCCTTTTACCTCCTTCATTTGAAGGGGTAGAGAGGAGAATTCTTCAAGTCCGTGTTTAGTCTCAAGTCATAACTGGATTATTTGTACTAATTTAAACACAGCCTAAAATGTAACACTCTGCAGGTGCATCTCTTTAGAAATAATTATTCCCGACCATGACATCAGACCGGGCGTACATTTAACGTGTGTTCCATTCTCTTCTTCACTTTGATGCCACGCTGGAATAATCTTTGCTCGGCCCCAGAGAGAAACAGCCCAATAGATCTGGAGGGGAGCCCAGGGGATAGGCTTCCGGCTGGGCCACTGGGCTCATCAATGGTCCTTTCATGTCCTTTGAAAACATGGCATCAAGGTTTAACATGCAGCCGATGTCCCTCGATAAACAGAGATCTACTGTGGATAAGCTTCTCTCTCAGATGGATGGTGTTTTGCCTTTATCTAAATGGTCTCTATTTATAAATCTCTTTTATTCATTTTACTAAGCCATACAGTGTGGCTTCCACGCGGGAACGTCCAAGTAAAACCTGAGGTGGAAAGGAGACACCAATGCCCACAGGAACATGCTGCGTTAATCACATTTTGTGGAGAATGTCTGAGAGAGACATCATGTTGTACAGAATTACCGACACCGTTAATAGCATATTAATTAGAAAGTGAAGGAGCGTGTACTACAAAGGTAAGAAAAATCCTGGGTGGTCCTAGGCCGGGTTCTGATTCGCGCTCTTGGGTTTACCAAGTTCCGAGAGCCGACATTGACCTTCTGACGGTACATTAAACACACCCCTTACCCCCAGCGGTGTCAACCAGGCGATTCTTTACATCCAGAGGCTCACACCTTCCCTCAACCCTCCGTGACACCTGAGTGGATCTCTTGCGCTGGGGAGAAGGGCAGAGAGATTTGTAGCTAATGGTAGTTATTTACTTGTTCGTTTTTACAGCTTCTTTAATGAGCACATTTTCTTGGTAATGTTGCCTTGATGTTTTCCCCTCCTGTCCTGGAAGCCGTTGTATTGGATATGAAATCTCTGTAGCTGATGAATCTCATTTCACATTGAAAGTAATCTAAATTTCTGACCGAGTGGACATTAATATCATGTTCATTGCCGCAGGCAAAGCTGTTTCCTGAGGCATTTAAAGACTCCTTTTTTTCTTCCTGTAAAAGAAGGAAATCTTGATACATGCCAACTTACCCTCAGCTGAGATGTCTGATTTCACGATTATTCAAGAAACTTAGGTGTCATATTATTGTGCCCCCCGCCCCCCGACTTAGTCTTGTCTCCTGGGCTCCGGTGAGCAAATCCCCCCCGTCTGATGAGAAGCGTGGCTGTCAGGTTGAGCAGAGGTGGGCAGAGGGCACACGGCGTGGGAACGCCTCCCGGCTCGCATCACAGCTAACGCTGCCTGCCGTCCTGCCCGCGCGTTTGCTCAGATAATTCCACCGACCTCAGGGTTCCACAGAGAAGCTATTTCTAACTGTCATGGTGGTGCACAGTCCTCTCCTCTCCCCATGACTGTGATCCTTCGCCGACGCCCGGACCACAGTACTCACAGAGTCCGCGTGCTCCGCGACCGTGCAGGTCGCTATATCTGGGGCCTGCCCTCAGCTCACAGTGTCCCAGCCGTGCCGACTTGCCTGTGGTTCCCATTGGATGGATGCGCCTTCTCCAGGGGGTTGTCATCGTCCTGGCTCCATCGGGAGAGCAGTGACTACCCCTGGGTCCCTTGGCCGGCTGCACACAGCGAGTGAGCCCAGCGGAGAGTCTGGGGCACCAGGGGCTGAACCCAGCCGGTGTGGCAGCCATGACCCAGGGGCGCAGAGCAGGGGACCTGGGAGGCAGGTCTTCACGCCACCTCGTCCCGGTGGAAACACTGCACGGCTCCCCAGTCCTCAGCTCACCCTCAGCACTCCGAGCTCTTTGCTTCCTGTGTAAGCTGTGCCTCCCGCACAATCACCCTACTTTTTACCAGCTCGGGGGAGGTGGCTGGCCTCTGTATGACCTTCACAGATTTTGTTTTAGAAATGATACTCCATCACTAGTCAGTATTTCATGATGCCGCTACACGGTTTGGAAAAATGTGTTTGTTTTCTGCTCCTGACTGTCCCTTCCAGGCGTCACGAGGGTATTGACACCATTTATTCTTTAGAGTTTCCATTTCTTCCTCTGAGCATAACAAAAAATGACCCAATTTTTATTGTAAAATATAGTAGGAGGGATAAACAAGCTTCAGAGTCCACTTATTCCACTCGGAGACAATTATTTGTGACAAACTTCTCTACTCACAAATTGGTATTTTTCCATGTTTTTGTATAATCAAATAGAAAGCAATTTCACAGCCCCAACAGGTTATAAGCAGACGTATTTTGACAAAATGAGGAAAGTCATTCAAGGAATCACATAGTTCCCACCAGACCGCACAGGTGTGAGCCACAGCAACCGCACCCAGCACCTTTGCAGACACGTTTCCCAGGGCAGAAGCTCGCAGTCCGAGAGCGGCCTCGGGCTAGTGCGAGGGTCTGTGCTAAGTGCAATCATCGCTACGCATCTACTGTCCTGGGAAGCCCTTTCCTTCTTGTCACCTCCCCAAAATGGTATTACAACCGTGTAATTTGTCTGATCAAGCCACATGTTCAGAGGAGGCACTGAAAAAAAATCACACCAGTCACATGACCTGGCTCTACTGTGGGTCTCGAAGACACAGGAAGTAAGGGCTGGAGGACCAGGGCCCTTGGGTCTTACCTGTATGGACCTTGATCCATAGGAGGCCAGAAGGGGCCTGGCCAAGGCCGAAGGTCATTAGGAGGATCGCAGAAACGGAGGCTGGTACCTGAGGCCACCTTCTCACAGTGCACTTCCCTTCGTGGAGTGGACCCAGACACCCCAGCCTGTGAGGCCATCCTTCCAGAAGACGGCCATCGGGAAACTGAGTGCTAGCACGTTCTAGGTTTCCAAGTCACTGAGGAGCCAGGGAAGGAGCCAGAAGCCAGGGGACCTGGGCCTACGCAGGGCTCCCTGACCGGGGGAGGGGAACCATCCGGCCGTGGGCACCATCCGGCTCCCTGCAGGGACTGTGCACGTGGAGACGGCCTCCATGTCCCCGTCCTGGCGGGTACCGCGGGAGGTGCTGGGGGGCTTCTGGGAGACAATTAAAATGGGCTGTGCAGCTGAGTGTGGGGGCCTGGGCTCAGCAGTCAGACTTCAGACCCAGGCCTGTCCTGGCTCTTCAGAGGGAGATCTGCTGGGTAAGTGATTCAGGCTCTGGGAGCTGCCTTTCTTGTTTGTCAGGTGCTCGGCACGGGGTCTGGCTAATTAGCTCTCAAACAACATCAATTAGCATGATTATGCTTAGTGGGAGGCTCTTCTGGTGTATTCAGGGTGGTGGGGGATTTTGGATTTAAGAAACTGTCATGTGTTAGGAGGCTGGGGAAGGAGAGGCAGAGGGAGGGAGCGCAGCCACTCTGCTCCCCGTCTGAGGGCTGTGCTCCTGGGCGTCCCCCCTGGGGCCCAGGGACGGGCTCGCGTCTGGCCCTCCCCGGGGGACGCTGCACAAGCCTCCTGCTTCCTGCCCCTTGTCCTGGTCCTCGGGAGGAGGCCCGGTGGGCAGTCCGGGGTCTGTGCCTCAGGAGCCTGCCCCCTGGGCCACCTCGTTTTGGGGGGCTGACCTCTGGTTCCCCGTTAGATGCGCTGGACAAAGGGAGGGCTAAGTGAGCGCAGGCGTGGATTCTAAAGCCAAGTGCTGACAACTCAGGGTCCCTTGGGACTGGGGGGGGGTCTCCTGCTGTTTCCTTATGGGCTGTGCCAGGCGAGCCAGGAAACCGGGGGGATTTTGAAACAAACACACGGTCCGCAAATCAGTAGTAACCGCAGCAAACCGCCGGGCCGCAGCAAAGGCCTCCGCGGGGGCAGGGGGGCCGAGGCAAGGGCGGGCGCGTTGGAGGGGCGGCCGGCCGGGGGCGGGAGGGCGACGCGCCCGAAGCGGGAGCGGAAAGTTTTCTCTAACCGCGGGCGGAGCTCACATACGCGTTGGCGAAAGGCCGAAAGGCCGAGGAGGCAGCGGCGAAGGGGCCCCGCGCGCTCGCGGGTGCGCGTCCCCGCCCCCGCAGGGCCGCCCCCCGCCCCGGGGTCAGGCGGAGGGGCCGCGGCGCAAACCGGGTGGGCTCTCGGGCCCCTCCCTTCGGTCCGAAACGCGGAGCCGCTGACCTGGAGGCCAGGCTTCTGCCGACACCACGGCTGGTCAGGGGCAACCGTTCTCGAGAAAACAGGCCTTACGTTTTCCGCCGGTTTGAACCGCGTGAACCCGGGGGGCTCGGTTTCAGGCCCAGAGTGGGCGGGGGCGGGGGGGCTCTCGGCATCTGGCTTTAAGGGACACACACACCTACGAAAATACCCAGTTCTAGGAAAAGTGCGCCTCTGGTACCCCCGCGGCCGCAGCGGGGAAGGCGCCCCTGGCGCCGAGGAAGGGCCCGCGAGGGGCGCCCGAGGCGGGAGCCCCCGTCCCAGCGCGAGGCGAGGGCCGGCGGCCAGGCGGCCACCCGCACCCCAGGGTGCGCGCGGGTGCGGGTGCCCACACGGCCCGGCCCCAGGGCCTGCTCCCTCCGCCAGCCGCCCGCTCGCCCCCGCGTGCGTGCCTGTGTGGCCGTCAGGCTGTTCGGACACGCGCCTGGGATCTGAGTCCTGATCCTGTCTTGAATGACGTGGGAACAGCTGTCCAAACTCAGAGCCTCATTTTGTGCAATGGGGGGACCGTGAGCCACCCTTAGAGCCGCTGGCATGAAGCGAGACGGCACCTGGCGTGTCTCGAGCGCACCTGATACTGAGGGCGCGGCTGGGAACCACGGCTTCTCCATCGAAGAGCCGTCTCCCGGCAACTGCTGATTTTCCGGGCAGAAAGGGACGCCTCCCTCCGAAGGCGTGAAAATGGTGCACCGCCTGATCGTCAGACCCTCCCGGCCTCTCCCCTACTGGGGGCACACGTTCCTGTCCCTCCTCCTGGTCACTCCCGAGACTCGGGCTGGGGGCACCCGCTCTCCGCTCACACCTCCTCCCCGCACACTGGTCCGCAGGCCTGCGTGGTGGCCCGGATTTGGCCTCGGTTCCCAGGCGTGCTGGGCTCGCAGTGGGGTGAGTGGAGGGGACTCCAGAGCCACCAGCTCAGGGGACTGCATGGGCCGCACACGCACTCAGCCGATTGAGATGTGCTGCTCGTCCAGGCTCGGGTCCACCCAAGGCCAGCTGGTCTGAAACACCGCAGCCACAACGCAGGCGAACTCCAGTGTAGCCGTGTGGGCTTCGTGGCTTTGAGTCAGCAGGGTTAATGCCTTTAGTTACGTTTTTAAAATTTTGAGAGAGAAGGCGGTGGCGGGGGGTCGGGGGGAGAAAGAGAGAGAGAGAGAGAGAGAGAGAGAGAGAGAGAGAGAGAGAATCTTAAGCAGGCTCCACACTCAGCTCGGAGCCCAACGCAGGGGTCCATCCCACAACTCTGGGCTCATGACCTGAACCAAAATCAAAAGCCAGACACTGAACCAGCTGAGCCACTCAAGCGCCCCCTAAAGTAGAGTTTTAAGTTTTTAGTTCGTTTTCGTCTTATGAAAGAAGGCAAATGTTGAAAGCCACCTAGACTTGGTATTGTGACTGAAAGTTATGTCCCTCCCATTCACCTGCGGCTGCAATGTGTCCACCCTGCGCACCCCTCAGCCTCTCCTCCTCCAGGGAGGCCCCTCTGCGTCTCACCCTTCATCATGGCCCGGGAGGCTCTGCGGGCCAGTGCTGACCCAGGCTCCCCAGCTGTGCGACAGTCCCTGGACGCCGTGCGCCAGACAGGAGCCCTGCGGGGCGTCGGGCGTGTCTTCAGTCGCAGGAGATCATTGCAGACCGTTTTCAGAGCGGCTGTGCTGACTCCCCCATCCGCCAGCAGCGCAGAGGCGGGGGAGCCCCACTTGTGTGAAGCCCGGTGCGCTCAGACGGTCTGCAGCGGGCTGGCGGGCAAGCCCTGCGCCCTGCGGTCCGGTCCCCTGACCCCCGCGGGGGGGCAGAGCCTCCGTGAGCTGCTCCCACGCGCATTTCCTTCCCGCTAAGCGTCTGCTCTGCCCCCTCCTGGGAGGTTTCTGTTTTCCTTATTGATTTGGGGGAGTTCCTGACTTACTCTTGACATAAAGCCTTTGTCAATGTTGTGACTAATTTCTCCCAGGTTGTAACTTGTCTTTGCGTTTTCTTATTTCAGAAACTTAAAAATCAATTCCATGTACACTGTAAATTGTGTGGGGCTCATTTTACCCAATTCTGGGTCCTGGCGGGAGAGCTGGGTGGCCGCGTGTCTCCTCTGCTCTCGCAGCCCCGAGGGGCCTGGGAGCACCTGGTTGTGACCTCCCGGCCACCCCTCCACGGAGGGCGGGGAGGGCGGTGTCAGAGGCAGGGGCACCCGGTGGGCTCTGCCAAGGTGCTCTGCGTAGAAGTTGCTCGTGTGACTTGTACATTCGTGCCCCGAGCTGCACGTACACAGTCATGGGGGGGGTGCTGGCTTGTGCTCCCTAACTGCCCTCAGTCAGAACTGGCCCTGTGTTGCTGTCGCCAGGAGGGATTAATGAATGTGCCTCACATTCCTTCCTGAGCCGGACCAAGCTGGCCCCGGGGGAAGGATCAGGGAGGGAGGAGGAAATGCTGAGATTGTGAGATAAGAGAAACAGAAGAACCAGCTCAGAGTCCGGGACCACCACCGAGACGACACGCGGGTGTGTATGTGTTGCCCTGGCGGAAACAGCTAGTGGGAAGGCCCACCGACGCTCAGTCGGGCCCTCAGCCGGGTGTTCCCCACGGGAGGCTGGACGTCCTGAGTACGGACTTGATGTATGAACCCGTCTTTGTTCTCTACTCTCTGCCCCTTTACGTCCACTATCGCTGTTCAATCCCCTACATGATCTTTCTCTTGCAGTGAATAAAATTTTCCTGCACAAAACTGAAAGTGAGGCCTTGGTGAATTACTATTATTCACAACAGGACAGGGGAGGGCAGTGTCAGGTGCGGGGACACAGGGTGGGCTCGTGGAGGGTGAGGGGGGCAGAGTCAGGCCCACGGGCTGGAACCCCTCCCGGAGGTCACCTCCACCTTCCCGGGAGCCCGTGGTCCTCACAATGCAGGGCCTCTGCTCTGAGACCTTGGGCGCCCACTGCAGGGAGCACGGACTGTCTGCACGACACAGAGCTCTGGACCTGGGGGCTCAGGTCAGCGCCACCACCTGTCACCTGCAGTTACACCACAGGCCAGCACTACAGAAGCTTCTGGAACCCACCCTCTGCTCCACATAGGACTGAGGGACGTGTGGCGGTCCGCAGCCCCTCAGGGCTCCTCCGCATTCCTGTGGGCCTCCTGGTGGAGCGGGAAGCCCGCCGGGTGCCGCCTCCCTCCCGGTGGTCTGGGGGGCCTGCATCTGGGACCTCCCGGCGGCTAGGCGGCCTCCTGGAAGGGTGCTCCTGCATGAGTGTGCATGCTTGTGCATATGCGTGTGTGTATACATACCCGTGTGGGTATGTGCATCTGTGCACATACATGTGTGTGCATGCATGTGCATGTGAGTGTGTCCATACATGGGTGTGCGGGTACATATGTGCATGCAGACATGTGTGTGCACGTGCGTGTGCATGCATGGGTATGCACGTGCTTACATGAGTATGTGGGTATGCGTGCGTGCACAGATGTATGTGCTTACATGCGTGTGTGTGCTCACGTCTGCATGTGTGTACATCTGCATGCGTGCCTGTCGCCCCAAATGAGAAGGGGCCCTGGAGGCGGGGATCACCCAGTTCCGAGCGTGAGGACTCAGGTGTCCACTGAACACATGGACGTCAGAGACAACCTCCAAAGCGGGTGACGCCACAGCCCTTGATGAGCCTTAGCCTGTTTCCACCTGTTGGTCACTTTCTGTGACACAACGGGTTCTTCTATGAAGCAAGGCAGGAACATGTGTCTGCAGTGTGCTGAAGCCACGGCTGAGTGTGGACTCCGGGAGCACCTGTCCTGGGGAGCACCCGCCGTGGGGAGCACCGATCCTCGGGACCACCATCCCTGGGAAGCACCTGTCCTGGGGAGCACCCGCCGTGGGGAGCACCGGTCCTCAGGACCACCATCCCTGGGAAGCACCTGTCCTGGGGAGCACCCGCCGTGGGGAGCACGGGTCCTCGGGACCACCATCCCTGGGGAGCACCTGTCCTGGGGAGCATCCGCCGTGGGGAGCACGGGTCCTTGGGACCACCATCCCTGGGGAGCACCTGTCCTGGGCCCTGGGGAGCACCTGTCCTGGGGAGCACGGGTCCTCGGGACCACCATCCCTGGGGAGCATCTGCCCTCAGGAGCACAGGCCCACAGGTGCTCCCAGGTGCTGAGAAACGCCCCTGGTTGGCACAGAGGCACTGACTGGTCCGGCCCCTGTGTCCCTGTGCTCCCTGCAGAGTGCAAGCCCCGGGCTGGCTTCCTCCCGCAGCCAGTGCCCCGAGAAGTTAGGTCCCTTCCCTGCCCTGTGAGGGGGTGTGGAGGGAGGGGCTTGGCCCAGAAGCACCTGCCTGGTGGTTGGGTGGATTCTGAGATTTCATAACGAAAATATAAGCCAGGCTTTAACTTAAACATCTGTCTAAATAACAGACTAAAAATCATACTAAAGAAGATGTATCTAAATGATTCCTAAGCCATTATAACTCAAGTAATAATCATGCATTATGTGCTGAGGGGAAATAACACAGTCCCACACCCGGTGGCCGCTGCAGAGCTTCATCGTCCCGTAGTATTTGCTTCTTGCACTGATAATTCACCATGTGCCGCGATGGGCACCGGCCCAGCCGCTGCCTCTGTGCCTGCCCCCTCCCGAAGCCCAGAAGCTGTGAGAACCGGGTCAGGACGCCTCGGGTGCCCCCAGTTGCCCTCAGTCGGCTTCGCCTTATGAAGCCGAAAAGTCCCCTGCGGAAACAGACTGATCGGGGCCTCTAATCCCTGTTTCGCACAGGATTCCTCTTGTGCTTGGCAGTGAGAGAAGGTCGAAAACATCAGACCACGCGCCATCTCAGTGTGGCCAAGCCCGGGCGGTGGGGGCAGAGAACCGGGCACAGACGGTGGCGAAGGAGCTGCCCTCGGGGACCCCCAGCCTCCCACGGCCACCGCGGCGTCCCGTTCTGACGCCCCAGAGTCTGCTTGGCCCACTCTAAATGGAAACTGTCCTGTAAAACGTGGGTCCTGCTCACCCCAAGTCTGTGTGGAAGGTTCTGACCACGGTGCCAGTCCCTGGTATGTCCGCACACACTTGGCTGGCGTGTGGTTTGGGGTCCATGCTCCCATCCCCCGTTCGGGCTCGCCCGCTGACCCCCCTGCACCCCTGGGGCAGGTGCCCTGCCCCTGCTGAGGGGTTTGTGGCCCTCCAGGTTCTTGGAAGTCATTCTGTGACATCCTTAACCAGTCGTCTACCTCTTCAGCATGAAGTACAAGCTCGGTGAGGGCCAAGTTCATCACACTAGCCCTGCTTGACTGGGTCCTAGAACTCAGCTGGGCACACAGTAGGCAGCTCGATAAAACAGTGCTGAATAAATGAGTGAGGGACAGACGAATAACTGAACAGACATTCCTGCCCATATTCCAGATGGGGCTGGGGGTGAAGGGACACCCACGGTCCCACTGGTGAATTAAAGATGGTGGTCGAGGGGCGCCTGGGTGGCTCAGTCGGTTAAGCATCCGGCTCAGGTCATGATCTCACGTTTCGTGGGTTTGAGCCCCACATCCGGCTCTGTGCTGACAGCTAGCTCAGAGCCTGAATCCTGTTTCTGTGTCTCCCTTTCTTCTAATCCTTCCCTGCTCATGTCTCTCTCTCTCAGAAATAAATAAAACATTAAAAAAAAAAAAAAGTTGGTGGTCGAGCCAGTTGGAGAAGCAGGTGCGGTGCACGGGGCTCCCACGAGCTCTGTGCCTTCTGCGGGGTCTCTGCTTCACTGGGCCGTGCGTAGGGAGATACCACTCAGGTCAACTGCAGAACGAAGCACGAGGTCGTCCCGGGGTGGCTCACACCTGCACAGTCTGTTTTCTAGTTGGAGTAGAGAGCTCTCGGGCTCCCAGAGACCACATCACAACGCGGTACCGGAGTCACATCGTCAGGCCTGGGTGTGTGTGTGTGTGGGGTGGGTTTGTGCGCATCTTCAGCAGGCCTGACATCCTGGGGGTGCCCAGACCTAGGCAGGGTTGGAAGGCAGGTGATAGGATCCAGGCCTGGTGACGCCACAGGTAGGCTGGTGGCTCTGGAGTCCTGCTCCGCCCCCTCTGTGCCTGACCCCAGCTGGCTGTCCCCTCCGTGGGCTGATGCAGTCCCCGTGAGCACAAATGCTCTTCCACCTCGGCTTCCTGAGAGATTCCTGCCCACCTGGAGCGGTGACAAGTGTCAGGTCCAGAGGTGCAAGTTCTGGTGCCGGCTCTGCCACTAAGAATGAGAATGGAGTGGGGGGCATGGCCGCTGTTGACCCCTGTGTCCATCAGCGTCTGTGTCCAAAGGGACAGAGAAAGGACCGGTTGTCACCACAGAGCGGGTCACACATGTGTCCAGTCAGCCTCCAGGTGAACTGCCTGGGAGGTCCATGCTGCAAACGTAGTCATCGAATGAGTAACAGAAATAATCCTAAACGTGACACGGGACCCTGGGCTGGATCTTGGAACAGAAGAAGGACATTAGTGGAAAACCTGGGGAAGTCCGCGTCTTTTCTGGACTTGAGTACCTGGCAACCCGTCCGTGCCAACTCCTTCGTTTTGATGCAAGTCCCACAGTTGCCTAAGTGGTTGTTACTGGGAAAAGCTGCGCCATGGGCATGTCAGCACTCTCTGTACTGTTTTTACAACTTTTGTATAAATTCAACATTACTCCAAAATAAAAGCCCTGTTAAAAATAAAGGCATGTTGGGGCGCCTGGGTGGCTTAGTCAGTTAAGCGTCCGACTTTCGCTCAGGTCATGATCTCGCGGTTCGTGGGTTCGAGCCCCGCGTCGGGCTCTGTGCTGACTGCCAGCTCAGAGCCTGGAGCCTGTTTCAGTCTGTGACTCCCTCTCTCTCTGACCCTCCCCTGCTCATGCTGTCTCTCTCTCTCCTAGAAATAAATTAAAAAAAAAATTTTTTTTTAAAATAAAATAAAGGCATGTGTGAGTACGTACAGTGCAGGGTGGACCGTGAGGGAGGTTTGTGCACTGCTTCTGTTCCTGGGTGGGGCACCTCCTCGTTTTCACGCAGGCCGCCTGAGTCTGACGGCCGCCGCGTGCAGCCACACAGCTCAGCTGCTCAGGGTCCTGGCGGGGCCCGCACGCCCTTGCTCGTAACCTGAATGTGCACAGACGTGTGGATGCACGCACGTGCACACACACTCCTCTCTGGTTTTGTTCTTCCAGTTACCGGCTACCAGGAATGGCCCGGAGACGCGGCGCCCCCCGCGGGAAGCAGCTGTGTCTGCGGCAAGTGCACTCGGTTCCCCGGGCCCAACACAGCTTATTAAAGTGGAGGAAGTTCAGGGCGCTGCATGAAAATGGCCTTCAATTAACACGCTCACCTGAGGGGCTGAGGGAAGACGTAGTCTGCCACAGGCTGCGGACGTTAGTGTGCATCCAGGCCACTTGAAGTGTCCCCTGGCTCCTTCAGCTAAGCCATCAGAACGTTTTTTTTTTTTTTAATGTTTTATTTATTTATAGGAGAGAGAGAGAGAGACAGCGTGAGCAGGGGAGGGTCAGAGAGAGAGGGAGTCACAGACTGAAACAGGCTCAGGCTCTGAGCTGGCAGTCAGCACAGAGCCCGACGTGGGGCTCGAACCCACAAACCGCGAGATCATGACCTGAGCGAAAGTCGGACGCTTAACTGACTAAGCCACCCGGGTGCCCCTAAGCCATCAGAACGTTTGCAGAAACCAAAAGAACAACTCGACACAAAAAAAGGTATCAGTGCTCTGTTTAAACTTAGTTTCTACTTATGAGTATTCCAGCTCCAGAATATTAGTTCTCATATCTGCTGCAGATTAAATAAGGCCTTTTTTTTTAAAAAAAAGCATTTCAGTTTTCTTTTAAAGCTGGTCTCTGGCTAAAGGATGGCTGTGTTTACACAAAGTGACATTTTTGTGGGTCAGTTCTTAAACTGGACAGATGTCTGGTAGTATTGAGAACCTAGTAAATATTTACATGCTCTGGTTTCTGTAGAAATAGCATGAGCTAAATGAAAAACTGTCGCAGATCCCAGAAAAAGACTCAAGCCAATCACGCTCCTTGCCCTCCCTTTATCTGCCTTTCCCTCTGCCATCAGTCAATCTGGACCATTTCTGGAAAAAACAAAAAGCAGAACGGAGGCAAGGATATTTTTCTGGGCCAGGAGCTCACGGCTGTCACTCTTCCTCCCCACCCCCGATGCTGAGGGTCAGGAGTCCAGACTTTAGACCACAGACTCATTACAGATGCTGGAAAGGAAGCTTTGCGGCTTTGGGCGACAAGGCAACCCCTCGGGGTAGGCGGCCCCCAGGGGAGGCAGAATTACTGCCGTGGAAAAGACCATGTACTTGGGTTTGGCTTATAAGCCACAATCGTGGGGACAGGAACAAGCCGTCTTCATCAAGTCAGGGCAGAGGAGAGAGAGGGAGGCACGTTAGTGACAAGGGGCTCGCAGAGCATGGCAGGGGCCAGAAACATCACCTGTGGTGGGACCTTTGTCACGCTGGGTCCAGCCGTGTCTGTGCGATGCTGACAGCTCCCACGATGGAATTAAAATCCAGAACAGACAGGGCCTCGTGGCTGCAGGGACCAGGGCCTCCGAGCTCTCAGCCCAAGTTTCCACTCCTCCGTCCCCATCGTGTCTGGGACTTCTGATGGGGCCGCTGTCCTCAGCCTGTGTCCCTGTCTGCAGCTGTTGTGATGGACTCGGGCCGTGGGTCAGTGACCCCAGGACCCTGGGAGCCACGCCTTCCATGCCCCCCTGGGGTCACGGGCAGGCGATGGGGATGCCTGGAGCTGTTTCCATTTGGCCACCCTGCCAACAAATGGAGCTCATCCACCCCAGGGCTCAGGTGGCAATTGGCCCCTGCAAGAAGACAGTGGGGGGTGGGGGGAGGCCCAAGGTCGCCTGGCGCGATTCCAGCCCAAAGAGCTGACCTTGTCCCCCGCCTCTTTTTTTTTGGTCCTTTTCTGGGTCATTTTTATGTCCTTCTTCATTTGCTCATTTAGCAGCAAAACCTGATCTAAGCTGATGCGGAGCCATTTATAATCATCGTTCATTCCCCAGAGTGTGAATATTCACGCGTTGCCCTGTAGGTACATCCGTGCGTGTAAGGGTGGCCCACGCTCTGTCGGAGGTGCTACGTGACACCCAGAGCGCAGCTTTCTACTGTTCCCGCCTCAGATGTGCCCGTTCACCCGCAGATCGGGAAGCCGGCTTTCCACACGGGCCTCGCGCGTGTCAGCCTTCTTTTTCATGTACGATGTGGATACACAGTGCAAAAAATGACCTTAAGTTTTCCGGGAAAAGAATAGTTTTTAAAAGTTATCCAAAGATGAAGATCAGAGAATGTCCAGCATGGCTGTACCGAGAGGGAGCAAAGGTCTTTGCGAAACCGAGTCCCGAACGGAGCGCAAGCCCGTTTCGGCTGACGGGCCCGTTTGTGAGCCTCACCCCTTGTGGGGAAAGCGCCAGGTCCTTGGTGACAGTGAGTAAACTGTGGATAATTGACCGAGGCCTGTTGGAAGAGCGGCAAGATTAGGCAGGGGGGAAACGGTGTGGAAGGAAGTTGACTGATACTGTGTTTTCAGTAGCTTAACACAAAGAACCAATTTGCTAGAAAAAATGATTGGATTATGTAGAGAGAAGCAAGGTGCAGCTGGGCGCTTGGTCATAAGCCTTTTCTTCGCAATAAATACCCGCCAAAATGTCCACGGAATCTCAAAACTTAGAGCTTTCAGCTTGACAGGAGTTTTACATCCCCAATTTTAGGGAAAAAAGAGACAAGTCCCCAGCCCCAAACACCCCAAGGACTGAGCGAGCATTCACAAGAATCCCCATTACTCTGATGGAGCTTGAGGTGCCGTTCGGTTTAGGCCAGGACACAGGGAATCAAAAACGCCTGGTGGTGAAACTCATAATGTGCGTTTGATGAAATTCGTCTTTCCAGAAAACCTAGCTGACCGCTGGGAGAGGACGATGCCTTGGCTGGGCTGCTCACACCCTGGCTCTACTAGAAACCCCAAGCAGGTCAGTGCAGGGAGAGGTGCCTGGCTTCCCAGAACAAGGTGTGGTGTGGGAGCTGGGGCTCCATGCCAGGAAGGGTGCCCGCTCCTCCTCTTCCATCGGGAGCCGTCCACACAGACTCTTCCCAGCCTCCGGCTCTCGGGGCCTCAGACCACAGATCACTGGACAACAGATTCAATGTGTTTGTCGAGCACAGCTCCGAGAGCGAATCGATCCCTCACCCCATGACCGCAGTTAGGGATACATTTACTGAAATGCTCTGAAGACGACACGCTCACCTGTCCGTCCCCCGCGCGCTGGCTCTGTCCACAGACCCCTCCGTCTCCAGTGTCCGGCTCCCTTCACTCGGCTGCCCCGCTAGCAGCCCAGCCAGGGGACAGTGGAGGCTGCGTTCTGACCACGGGCAGCAGGGGACGCATTTCAGACCCAGAGAGCAATGTGGGAGCGTCCCAGGGATGGGAGTGTGGGGTCCGCTCAGCACACGGTGAGGCGTGTCTGTTGGACCACAGCTTCGTGACCAGGAGGGTGGAAGGCACATTTGGAGAACGTGACGGAGGCTATGTGCAGAGAGACCACGTGCAGAGACCTGCACGTGGCAATCGGGAGCCACGGAGGCTGAGAGAAGCGAGTTGCTTTGGGTCCCATGTGCGTTAGCACACTCGATCTGCTTTCCTGGGACTGCGGCACGTCCCTGCCTCCTGTCCCCAGAGGACTCGGGGCTGGGTCACTCCTCAGAGCAGTGTCTCGTTTGCCTTCCTGCCATGTCGAGGTGATCATCGCCTCTCGCTGGTCCCCGTGCAGGGAGCTCTGCACCCAGAGCCATGGGTTGGCCCATTGCATACGGTCCACTTGAAAAGATCTCGCGCTCAGAAGTTTTTACTTTCAGTCTTAGCACATGAACCAATGAAAAAGACCTCCAGGCCTCTGCTCCACCAGCTCGAATACGATCCTATTTTTTCATTGTTCTGTGGGATGACAAAGGCCTGAGTTACAAAACAAAGCTGTGTTCCACGCATTGTAATTGCATGTGAGGGAAACTCAAAGCTTAGCGCTGTTTGAAGGGACGCTCTGGCTGGCATGCAGAAAGGGGGCCTTGGATCCCGATGCAGGTTTTCTCTGTGCTTTCTCTGTCACGCGCAGGAGCATGGTGAGATTCTCCTGGTCTCCACGAAGCCTCCCGTACGCCCCGTCCAGCTCTGGGGACCGAACACGGCCTGTTCAGGGAGCACACAGCCAGGGGTCTATAAGGATCAGAGCCGGGACAGGGGAGCCTCAGACTGTCCGCTGAGCCACAGATGGGGGTGCCGAGGCGGTGAGCAGTGTGCGGAGGCCAGCGTGGGGGGCCGGGCGTGGGGCATCTGGGGTCCACAGGCTGGAGGTCAGCCCACCCGCCCTCAGGCTGAGAAAGACTCAGCCACACTCCCTCGGGGCCCCCAGCTGTGGTCCCTGACAGCCGTGTGCAGAGCAGCCGGCGAGGCCCTGTGTGAAGCACTAGCTGGGCCACCTTCTCCCGTGCTGTCTGGCGAGGCCTGAGCCCCATGGCTGAGTCCTGGAGGCAGCGTCCCCAGTGAGGCGAGGAGGCGCTGGAGAGAAGCCTGCACACCCGCTCGCTGACAGGCTGGGGAGGGGGGCCCCAGTCCACAGAGGGGTCTGGTCCAGGGAGGGCTCAGGTCATTCAAGGGCATGACCAGGGGGGTACCTGGTTGGCAGGGGTGGGTGACAGTGTCCCACCGGCTCGGGGGAAGGGGGGTCTCCCTGGCCACACGCTAGCAGAACCTCTCCAGACCCTCGGGACACACAGCCTCTTCGTGATCCACGGCAACCTTCCCGCTCACGCCCTGTGGTCAGGGTGTCCCCTCAGCCCGGCCAGCACCTGACCTGCCCACCTCGGCCTGTGGGACGAGGATGGGGCCCGAGTGGGGACCGAGCTGAGCGAGCAGGACTGGGGGTCCCCACGCTGGCCCCCGACACCCACGGGCCTTCTCCAGGCACCCCCCACCCCGTACGGATGCAGGCAGCCCTGTCTCTAATCCGCCCCCAGACAAGCCTCCATGACCCAGTGCACTTTCATTCCCTGGAAGTCGTAAATCCCAGGGTCCCGCCCACGGGGCAACAGGGGTTCTGGGTTTACAGTAAGAGGTAAATACATTTGAACAAAGATGTTTCTTTGCTACAAGGTTTTTAAAACCATTTTTAGAGCAATTGTCATCATGGATGAGGCTCCTCAAAGGATTTCCAGACTCCAGACAGCTTTGGTTCCCACCAAAGGCGAGTCCGCCCGGAAGCCCGCAGGGCACCGAGGTTTTGTTCTAAAGGGCAGGACCAGGGCCTCGGGGTACGACTGAGGCCGAGCTTGCAGCTCGCCTGGGATCCAAACCGCCCGGCAGCCTCCAAAACAGCCACCCGCCTCTCCTTTCAGGTCAATTAAATCCATCACAGGGGTGAGGCCCGGGCTCTGGTGGGTGAGAAGCTTCCTCAGCTGCTCCCCGCGTGAGGCCAGGGCTTAGAACTGCAGCCTTAGGAGTGATCTTTCCCACGGGCCCGGAGGCGACGGAAGGAGGGGAGGTCAGAGGCCGGCTCTGGAGGTCGTGACTCGCGCAGAGCTGGAGGTGGTGCCCACGGCTGGGTGGTGTGGACGCTGGCTGCACCCCAGAGAAGTCCCGGGAGCGCAAGGCACAGCAGAGGCTGGTTTAGAAATAGCTGAGGGGTGTTTCCAGGCCAAAGGGCTGAGTTAGTGCCGCTCAGCCATATTCCCTGTGCTTCTAGTGGGTGGGGCGCTCAGTAATTCTCCCTCCTCACCCTTGCCTGCCAAATGTTGGGGGGATGGGGGCTGCCCCGGAGAGCAGGAGTGGGGGCAGCCTTGGCCGTCCTGAGACCGTGCCCCTATGGCAGGGAGCAGCCCCCTGTGAGATCTCACACCGGGGAGCCACCCCCACAGAGCCCTGTGCCTGGGGGAGACCCCCTACATGGCCCTGTGCCCGGAACATGGAGGACATAGCTCTGAAGAAGCAGAATCAACCTTCCATTCTGAGGGCTTCACCACCGCCGTTCTTCGGGAAGACTGCTTTCGTTCTGGCCCCTTCCTGCCATGGGCGACGGCCGGCTCACGAGCAAGCTGAGGGCAGCTGCAAGGACTGAGGAGGGTCCTGGGCACTTCACGCCCCCTCGGCGATGGTGTCTCTCAAATGTGTTCCAAAGGCCCTGCCCACCCACCTCAGCACTGGAGCAGATCAGGTAAAGACGCAGCTTCTCAGTGCCGGCCCGGCCAGCGCTGGCGTCTCGAGGGGCGGGGTCTGTAAGTCACCTCTCGACAATTTCCAGGCGGACAACGTGCACACGGGTGCGGTGATCCGGGACGGCAGCACCCTGGCCTCACGAGGAGGGTCTGTGCCACCCCAGCATCGGGCCGGCCCGCGCCCGCACCATCTGATCGTTGGGGCAGAGCCAGGCGCTCGGCAGCCCTCCTGAAACTCCCCAGGCGAAGCCCGAGCCTCTGCGCTCGCTTCAGCGCTTCTCAGAGGTCACGTGCACCTGAGCACCTGCAGATCCCGGCTCAGCAGGTCCCGGCGGGGGGCGGTGGGGGCGCAGTGCCCTTCTGCCAAGCTCCGGGCTCCGTCAGGCACTGCAGACCATCGATGCAGCCACGGCGCCCGGCGGGCAGGCCCCTGCTGCAGACAGCAAGCTGTTCGGAGAGCCCCACGCTAGCAGCTGATCAGGACCCACCGATGGGGACAGGCTCCGTAAATGATCAAGGACCTTCAGGGTGAAGGCCTCACGTCTGGGTTCCAGGGTCTGAGCCGGGGCCTGGAGAGGCCACCAGGACTGACGTGCCCCCATCGTGCACCCCGCTTTGTGCAGAGGAGCCGACTCCGTGGGCTCGCTGGTGGGTGAAGCCGGAAGCCACACCCCACTGGCATTTATTCGCTCCTTCTCAATATTCCATTGTTAGCTTTTCAGGCCCTGAGAAATCTGATTCCTACTGGGAAAAGATATTCTGGTTTTAGGAAAATAGTCAGTGGTCGGTTTTCAGACTCTGTGATTGAGGAGTCTTGACTTTGCTTCTGTGCTCAGAGACCCTGCAAACGGGGCTGGTGTTTGTACCCTCAGCAGGATTCATTCCCGGAAGCAAGTGGCTGTGAGCTTTGAAGTGAGTAGATGCACCGATCAGTGGGGGACTGAGGACTGTCTGTGAGCTGGGCAACATTGATGAACCCATGGCGTGATGAGCAGAGAAGGGCTTCGGGAAATGGCTTTACAACCCTTCCTTTCGCATGGACTTTCGAACAAAGAGGTGGACAGAATAATGGATTTCATCTCTTCTGAAAATATGCTTCATTTTAATGAGACCCCCAAACATCTGTCTGTGCGCCAAGCAGCATTAATTTAGTGAAGAATTCTGCTGCCATGGGGGCTCCTGGGGGGCTCAGTCGGTTGAGTGTCCTACTTCATCTCAGGTCATGGTCTCGTGGTTCGTGGGTTCAAGCTCTGCATCGGGTTCTGTGCTGAGATCCCAGAGACCAGAGGCTGCTTTGAATTCTGTGTCTCCCTCTCTTTCTGCCCCTCCCCTGCTCATGCTCTATCTCTCTCTTCTTCAAAAAAATAAACATTAAAAAAATAAGAAAAAAAAAAGAATTCTGCTACCACGTCTTGATACTATCAAGTAGAACTAAATTATTTTGCAAGCTGGGTTTCGAGGCAAGCATCTCAGTCTCTTCTCCTCTTTCCAAGCTTACATGTGTCCTTCTCCACAATTGGCCATGGTTGATGGCTTACGTTCGGATTTGTCAGTTCAGGCTACTTTGTCCTCCTGGCTACCGATCTCTGAGGGATAGACCCGCCGTTTGGAGGAGAATCCAGCAGCAAAGGATGGAAGATGGGTGGTCATACCGCCGATTTTACGGCCGGCACCGGAGCGTCGTCAAGGGTGACACAGTTTCCTGTCCCTGGGAATCACACACAGAAACCTCTTGCCCACGTGTGCCTGGTGGGTCCCCTGCTGCCACTCAGAGAACTTAGCTTCTTACCAAATTGCGGAACTTACGGTAAAGCTGGCGGATCTGTGGGCTGGCCTTGTCTGAAGGTGGCTCGGCTGGGAGGGAACCCATTTCCCTTTCCCCTCTGGTCTCCCTGAAATGCTCTCTTTCAACGGGAAGCACACGGAAGCCGCCTCGAGGACCACCTCCGTGTGACGTGCATAACTGTGGATCAAGTGGGGGCGCCCTGCATTCGCCTCTGGAATGAGTCTGGCTTTCCGGCACCGGGAGATGGGGCAACGCAGGCAGAGGAGGGCTGTTTACCACCGTGGCTCCTCCCTAAGCCTGCGGAAGCTTCTGGGAATGCAGCCTCCTCGCTGGTTCCTGGACGATCTCTGCGCAGATGCCAAGATGGCTTCGCGGGGACACCCGGGGTGGGGGGCTCGTCTGAGAGCCGGCCAGGTCTGCCCGTGGCCCCTGGGAAAGACATTTGCCCAGGAACGCTCGCTGACGCGCTGCGGACCCCTGATATAAATTCTATGGCTCCTCTCAGGCTGAGACAGCTCTCTGGGCTCAATTCCTCCCGAAGACAAAGCCGGCTTTGCAGAACAGGGGGAGATAGAAATGATTTTTAAAAAGAGCATTTTCCAAACTCTGCAATTTCTCAAGACTGGCAAAAATTACAAAAGCTAAGTGTGAAATGATGCTATGTGGAGGCCAACAGCCTTCTGATCACGGAGGCAGGGCGGTGGCCTCAATCGCTTTCCACCGTGAAGCCACAGATGTGTGACGCCTGTGACACTTACTGGCATTTCTCATATTAAAAATGACCGTGATCGAAGCCCCCGACCTGGGGGACGTACAAGTCAGCAGCCACAGTTCTGAGGTCCCTCTCAGCCTCCACCGTCTCGTTTCCATTTTCTCGAGGTTCCATCTTTGGGGACCGGCTCTCTGCCAGGATTTCCCACACTTTTCCCGGCTCTACCTGCATTGGAAACAGAAAGCAGATGCCATTTTTGGCAACCGTCTTCTACTGGGAGTTTTAGGTCCCAAACAAGCCGGGCGGTGGTGGGACCTGGGAGCTCTGAACGGAAGAGTCAGCGATTTACCCACGAACCCCTGAGGGTCTATGAGGTGGAAAGCATGAACTTGGCTGAGTTTCATTTTATGGCTCAAATGACTCGTTTTCTGCACCAATGCTATTGTCATAAATCAACTCATACCCCCATTGGTTAAGACAATCTCTTTTTTTTTTTTTAAATATATTTTTATTTATTTCTAGGAGAGAGAGAGACAGCGTGAGCAGGGGAGGGTCAGAGAGAGAGGGAGTCACAGACTCTGAAATAGGCTCCAGGCTCTGAGCTGGCAGTCAGCACAGAGCCCGACGCGGGGCTCGAACCCACGAACCGCGAGATCACGACCTAAGCGAAAGTCGGACGCCTAACCGACTAAGCCACCCGGGCGCCCCTTCTCACCCCTGCTGCACCTGCCCCCCCACCCCTGCTGCGCCTGAGCTGATTTGGATGCTTGCATCTGTCACGAGCTCCAGGGGTTCAGGACCAATTCCACACGGGGTAGCCTGGCAGCCGCCCTGTCCTCACAGCCCGCAGCCTGGCTCTGCCTCCTGCCCCGGCCGCGGCAGGCTGCCTGGATGCCCGCCGGCTGCCCCTTCCCGGGACGCCAGGCCCCCTCTGGTCCGCGATGCATGTGAGGGAGACGAACATTTGTGCTGTTTGAATCCCCACGATCTGAGGACTGCTTCCTCCTGCCTGGAAGCCGGCCCCCTCGGACTGGGACCCTCTCCAGACTCAGCCGGCAGGGGGTTTGGGCTCAGGAGCCACTGTCTTCCCTCTGAGAGGCCACTGAGCGCCCTCGGTCATGGATGGAAGGACCTGGAGAGGACAGAGCGGGGCCCTGACGTCCTGGGCTCCAGTCTGACTGTCGGAGGGGCAGCGAAGCCCCCGGGGTAAGTACTGACTCTCATGGAGGCCGGGAAACTGTCACCGGGAAGCGCATGACTGATGGCCGTGGAAAAGCCACGGACGTGCCGGGTTCCGGGAAGGCCACGGGTTCCGTGGAGGAGCAGCAAGACCTGGATGGCAAGCATCCGCCCACACTCGCTCTTCTGGGCAAAATCCTCACGTGGATCCAGGAGGCCATGGGGAGCCCCCCGTGCCGGGCTTCAGGCCGCGCATCCCAGCGGCTGAGCCTCCTACCGCCCGGGGATTTGGCTGCGTGGCTGAAGCTTCTTCTGGCAGGTGCTTCCTTCAGGCCGCGTGACGGGATCAGAGCTCATCCTTGACAGTGGCCCTCACGCAGGGTGACGCAGTGCTTGGGTTTCAGGAGGTTCTCTGTGTCTGCAGCTGCCCTGTCTCCGCAGGGGCTGGGGGGTCGGGTGCGGGGATTCAGGGACACAGGGACCCGGTTGGCCCCGCATCCTTCTGCACCCAGCGCTTGGCTCGTGGGCATTCCCGTCTGCTAAAGCGGCACTCCTCTCGGGCTTCGGCCTACGTGATCCCACAAAGCTGCGAGCGCAGGGCAGCAGGAAAGTACGCTGTGTGCATTGTAAACAAGTCTGATCTTTTAAGGTTGCATTTTCAGGATGAAGGTGCCCGGAGTCTGCTTGTGAAACCCAGGAATTGGCCTTTCCAGTCACACCCTTCTGCGTCTGTGTCTACACTCTGTCCTGACTCACTCCATCTGCATGAGGTTGAGGGGGGTTCCCCACTGCTAAGCACCAACTGGCTTCAGGAAATCTGTTTTCCTGAAAGTCTGACCCTAAGAAATGCAGCCAGCTGCCTAGTGTTTGCACTTGAACTTTTTGCTCTTTTCCTTCTGTGCCAAGTTATTTTGCTAATCAGAAAAGAATGGTATTGGGAGGGTTATGTTGCATTTCCGTTCTTCTCTTTGTTCCAATTAGATTTATTGGCGTACTTTTGCAAACAGCGAGCCCGTGGTCTGGGGTGCCGTTCGAGAGAGTACGTGTGTGCAGTCACGTCCCCGCCCCCAGAACCGCCCTTCTCCCGGTTGTCGTCTGTCGTAGGCTCTGGGTCTGAGCTTCTCTCTCGTCTGAGCAAGAGAGCGATGCAGGACTGAAACACGGAGAGATGGCTAATGTCCGGGAAAAGACAAGAGCCCCGAATGAGGTCCCTGCCCCGTATTTATTAAGATCAGAAGGCTTACAGACGTGACGGGTGTGCACAAAGAGACAAGGAACCTGTGAGCATTAACCTGGGGACATGAGGGGAGACGGGGGTGTTGAGGGTATACAGTGTTTGGGGTTTGGGTCTAACCAGGTGCCGGGCAGATGGGCAGATGGTGTTGACGGCAGACAGGAGGCGCCCTGTCTATTTATCTTAGAGAGAAGACAGAGGGGAGATCACCTCAGGGTTAACAAGACACCTTTTCTTTTGTTAAGCGTCTCCGCTCTGGGCTGCTTCGCCCACAGCTCAGGCCCTGTCCCCCTGGGAAAGCAGCTGCTCTGCTACGGGGCCGGGTCCTGCCTACCTCAGGGGTCTCTGTGTCGGGGGCCTTTGTGCTCGTTCCTATTTGGGGGCCTTTGCCCTTCCGTCTCTATTTTTGGGGTTTTGCACCCTCTTTTCTTGGGGTGCCAATGCACCGTCTTATTCCCAGGGTGCCAACCATGTTTAGCAAACTCGGGTGCGAGCATCCTACGGCTGTTTATTTCCCGACGCTTTGTCAACCCGTTGGCATAAGCCGGGCGATTCCTAAGCCGATCCCCCACCGTCGTCAGTTTCTCTTCCCGCCTGTGCCCCCGGGAACTGATTCTGGTTCTCATGTTTCCCCCTCACAGAAGGTCCTATCAATGGAATCTTATGTAATATTTTGAGTCTGGTTTCTCTCACTTTGCAAAATGTGCCTGAAGTTTCCTCATGTCTCTGGGTCTATCCACAGTTCGTTCCTTTCCACTGGTAAGTAGTGTGGAGTCAGGACCACCCAGCATGCGTGTCCTTTCACCTGCTGAAACACACGCTGCTTTACCTGCACCCCCATGAGTTCTGGTTCGTTATGTCTTCCTTCTCACTCACCCCAAACTGTTTTCTAACTTCTCTTCTGGCTTCTCCCTTGACTGGCTGGTTACTTAGGAGTGTGTGATTTAATCCCCATCCCTTTGTAAATTTATCAAATTTCTTTCTGTAATTGATTTCCAATTTTCATCTGTCATAGTTGGAAAACATGTTTGTACGATTTAATTCCTTATCAATTTTTTGTAGCTTCTTTTACATCCTGGCACATACTCGGTCTTGGAGAATCTTCCATGTTGTACTTGAGCTTTAATAAATTTCACTGGATAAAGTTTCCTCCATTTGCTGTATGCTCTTAGGGAAACTCCCAGAGACTTTAAATGTTTTTTTTAATCTTTCACGGTTTTTTTTAGAGAAAGAGAGAAGAGCATGAATTGGGGATAGGGGTAGAGGGAGAGAGAGAATCTTAAACAGGCTCTACACTCGGCATGACTCAGGTCTTAATCCCATGACCTTGGATCGTGACCTGAGTCGAAATCAAGAGTCATACGCTCAACCAACTGAGCCACGCAGGGGCCCCACCCCCCACCCCAGAGACTTTTAATGGTTATTTAAAAAATAGTCTCTCAATTATGATTGTCTTGCTGGGAAAGGGTTTTCCTATTCTTCCAAACTCAGCTTTTATTTGTCATTCTTTGCCGTAAGATCTTTCATGGCTCCGCATCGACTATGGATGTTTTAGCTTTGCTTTGGACTCTGCTGCTTCTATTCGACTTTGTTTCCAAATTTCTGATACTCTAGAAGCATGAATTTGCCCCATTATACCGCGTCTGTGAGTTTCATCCTGCTGCAGGCTTTGGGGCCTGTTACATCTTCTGGCAGTAGACACGGAAAACCCGAGTTTGCCCGAGGCCGTTCGGTGAGTTCTCTGCCATCATGGCCCCTCCATCCTATGTAATTCATTCCCCAAACTCGTGTCCAAGCAGCCTGGCAGAGTTGCAAGGACGTAGGCTTGGCTGACAACTGAGCGGCTGGGTCCCAGGCCCAGCTCTGCCTTTGAATATTTGTGCTGCATGTACACATCTTAGTCCCCGTCACCTGCTCACAGAATGTAAGCCCCAGGTCACAAGGCATTTGTCCACTTTGCTGACCGGCTACGTCCCGGCACATAATGAGTCCTCCTTGAACATGGCCATGAGCATGTAGGTACAGATATCATGGCTCCTCGCAGCTGTGTTTTACCTTTTCAAAGACCTGAGCCTTGCTGGGTGGGTATCACCGTGCTCTTTCTTCATCCATTGCATGGGAGACCGAGATTCCACTGACACCACGCTCTGGGATCTGGGAGCCACAGTGTTCTGACCCGGGTCCGCTGGCTCTGAGCCGGGACTCCCCTCGTGTGGCAGCAGCACCTTAGAGGTGGACTGTTTGCTTGCTCATCCTCCAGGGGCTCTGATGGCCTCTGACCTTGTCACACGGGTGTGTTCAGAGTGAGGTCTGAGAGCATCTGATGGAGATGCAGACGCTTCCTGCACTCAGCATTTCCTTCCAATTCCAAGTCGTCTCCTTCCACTCCCTGCCGCCCTTCCTGCTGCAGATGAGCCTGTCCAGAGAGCTCCTCAGCGTTCTGGGGGACACAGTAATTGGGCACTGAAGGCAAATGACCACAGGTGTTGTCAGATACTGTGGCACAGCCGATGTGAGCTGTGGGGACAAGCAATTTCCCTGCACTCCTGCCTCTGCTCTTTCTCTCCCATCAAGGGAGAGACTCTCTGAACTGCCTTATTTTATTCCAGGTTGGCTCGGAAAAAACAGAGTTGGAGCGACTCGTGCTGAAGTTCTTTGGGTTTTTAATCAGAAACCTACTGAAGGGTTCATTTTGTTACTGTTGTTGATGTCAAAGTGCCTACATCAAGCCCATCTCTTCCTGTGAAGCCCCTTCTTTCTATCTTTTTTGATGCCTCCTCACCCATGGCTTAGTTTTCTTTCATTGTCCTCTCTTCCTGGTTATACTGCTTATAAAGTTTCTCAAAATTAAGGTGTGTGTGTATTTTTGTTTGTGAGATGCATGCATTCTTCTTATTTAACATTTTTGTCAAAGCACTCACCTCCTTGACCAGAAGGGCTGGTAAAGGCACATGCCTTGTCTGCAAGCCCTTATTCCCGGGACGGCACCAGGCACGTAGCTGTCCTCAAAGCACAGTAGGCAAATGGATGAATGAGCTAATTAATTACCAGTTGCATTAACTGGCAGCTGGATGTTGGCAAGAGCGACAAGGGACTTCAGGTTCCATGTTGACAATGGCTGGGGATGCCTACAGTGTAGACAGATTAGCTGGTGGTGTCGACCCTAAAGTATCAGGGACTCCTCAGAAGAAAGTACTCCAGAAATTCCAAACATCAAGACCTGTTCCAGAACAAGCAGTCTCAGTGGCCCGGGGAGGGAGGGGGGAACTGCACTATGGTTAAGGGGACCGGATCTATAGGTCACCCTGATATATGGACGGCGGTTCATCACTGAACTTTCATGAATGCTCCCTCCCTTCCTGAGCTGGGCTGGAGGCCTGTGAGGCCATGGGCTTAAGGAGAGTGAACCTTCTTAAAGTCGCCAAAGAATTCGCCGTCAGCACCTAACAGTGGGCTCCCAGGACACCTGACCCAGAGGAAAGTCCTGGCACAATGAAACCAGGGCTACTCCCTTTGGGTCTGTCCAACGGGCAGCTCTAGTGAAAGAACCATGCGCCCAACAGTCAATCCCCTTGCTGGGCTGGAGCCCATGTGGAAGGAAGCGCGGGCTCAGTGAATGGCGTCTGCTTGAGTGGTGAGCCCCCTGTGGGCAGACCGGGCCAACGAACAGGGCCCATGCTGGTCTGCCGGTCACTGTTGCCAGGGACCCATGCCCCTCAGAGACCCCCAGCTCAGGGGGGCTCCCACACGTTCCTGCCTCAGACACCTTGACCCAGGCACCCTGGGAGCTGGCCTTGGCCCCTTGGATGCGATGTGTGAATGACCCCTGAGGCTTCACCGCCAGCCCCATTGCTCTCTCGAGACTGAAGAACAGCAAGCAAATCCATCAGAAACGTTCTCAACGCTCTCCCCCATCAGGCTTGTGAACCCAGAGGCTTAGCTGACATGATTTATGGTCCAGATCAACTATGGACCTGAAAGCTTCCCATGTAGAAAGGACTTTTTTGATCAATTACAATGCACCTGCAGCACCATAAAAACACTGTCTCTCTCAACCGTTGAGACGTTTCATCAAAATGGCACAATTTATTTGATTTTTCTCTCATGTGGAATCTATATCTCTGCCGTCCTGATTTTCTGCCGTATTCAACATCATTTTTTCCTGTGTCACTGTTGAGATGGCAGCTCCTTCGGCTCAGGCTCAGGGGGACTCTGGGTGGATCGAACTTTTGTGTTTCATCTCCCACTGGAATTCACTCTCCCCAGACAATTGCTTTTAACCAGACATCACACTTCCTTTGTTAAACCTACATGTCTGGTGGATGGTGGACAGGGTTGCGCCCTCACCTCACCCTGTGCTCTATCTGATCCCTCCAGGGCCCCTCGTTAGCCCAGAACCAGACAGACTTGAAATTCTCAACAAATGATTCATGAATAGATGAAAAAAAATCAGCAACCCAATGCATGAACACACGCGGGGTCACCTACAGGCTGGGAGTCCCTTACATAACGATGACCTGAACCTAGTGGGGAGTTTCCTGAAAGGTGAGGGGGAAAAGGAGTCCCTGGGAGACAAGGAGCAGAGTGAGTGACCCGGCAGAAAGCCCTGATGGTGTGGCTGTCAAACCATCACAAGGAACAAAGAGACCCCTCATCACGCTGCTGAATTAAGAAGACTCCACCTGGGTGATCATATAACAAAGAAGGAATGCTCAAGATTCTGGCCCAAAATGGTACAGATTTTTCCACCTGCCTGCCTCCTCCCCAGCACATATGCAAGAAAGTCACCAATATCCTTAAGGACGCCCTCCATCGCGTGTGTTAACAGCACAAGGAAATAGTAAGTCAGCCCAGAGCTTGGCCGCCTCCCTGCTGCCCCCGAGGCCAGTGCCGGGGTGGGAGCATCGCTGTCCTCAAAGTCATATGGGTAATTGGCTTGTGGTAAATATGGAAGAGGACCCGTGTCTTCCCTGGAATCTTCTGGGCTCCGCTACATATATCGGACTATATCCAAGCTTCATGTTCTTTTTAATGTAAAGAAAACAAAACTATTTCAGATGTATTGAACACATAACATATGCCCACACCTGTGCTGTGGGCGTAACTGACACCAACCTGCTGAGGTTGCATTTTACAGAAAGGCAGCTGAGCTTGAAGGGGCCCGTGTTGCACGGGCAGCAGGAGGCCCAGAGCGGGGTGGCGTGGGGGCTGCCCTTGGGCCTGCACCATGGCCAGAAGGATGCCTCCCTTGCCCTGAGCTGGGGCCTCCATCAGCAGGCGGAGGTGCTGCTGCGCAGACATGCACAGAGCTGCAGGCTGAGGACCGTGAGAGCTCAGACGCTGTGGGCGACAGTACAGTGCACTTGGCTGAGTTAGAATATTCTGGAATGACCACCAGAGGGTTGGCTCCTACAGTTCTGAGTGCTCCAGTTGGACGACCTCTAGGTGCCCCAGGCTTGTTTCTAGGACAGGACGTCCGGCTGCACTTCTGATGGGAAAGAAGAGTTCACTGCACTAACAGTCCCCAAGCAGGCTCCCGAGGTGGGGGCAGGTGCTCAGCCACAACTAAATAAATCAACTTTGCTTCTTAACACATGGTTTAGATACAGACCAACATGAGGGACATCGCCGTGGCCGCCGCACGCCGTGAATGCACGTTTCCCTATTACGGACATCTTGTGTTAGCACATTTGTTACCACTAATGAAAACACGTTGAAAATATTATTAACTAAAATCCAGTTTATTCAGATTTCCCGGAGTCTTGGCCTACCGTCATTTCCCGTACAGGATGCCATCTGTGATTCCCGTTTTCTGCCACAGATTTTCACACCACGACCAGGAGAACTGATGAGGGTTTCCGTGTGCCCCTCTCTCCTGATCTGCCTGGTAGGTTTCACGATGGACCGGGGTATGAGTTCGGAAGTGGAGATCCCGAGCACAGTGCCGTTCCCTCACAGCGCGGTAAAGGGCACGCGCGGTCCAGTGTGCTCCCGCGGTGTGGGTGCCCTCTCAGCTGGCCGGGCTGGCGCTGGTTGGGCTTCCCACTGTAAAGTCACCTCACTTCCGTTCCACGCTGTGCTGGGTGTGCGGAGGCACGTGGCAGCCCTGCCCAGGATCCCGGGAGGGGCCCGTGTAGAAGGTGATAGATGGCCAGGCACAGAGCAGGTTTACAGAGTGCTGACCTTGTAGGCTGTGGGAGGGGCCCCCAGGAGCGGGGAGGCCGTCCCAGGCAGGGGAGAGCCCCAGGAGCAGGGGAGGCCCCAGGAGCAGGGGAGGCCCCCAGGAGAGGCCGTCCCGGAGCAGGGGAGGCAGCCCAGGGCGTGGGGAGAGGCCCCAGGAGCGGGGAGAGCCCCGGAGCAGGGGAGGCCCCCAGGAGCGGGGGAGGCCCCCAGGAGGCCGTCCCGGGCAGGGGAGGCAGCCCCCAGGAGCGTGGGGAGGCCCCCCAGGAGCGGGGAGGCCGTCCCGAACGAGGAAGGCCCCCAGGAGCGGGGGCCCCAGAGCAGGGGGAGGCCCCAGGAGCGGGGGGCCCCGGAGCAGGGGAGGCCCCAGGGCGGAGGTAGGCCCCCAGGGGAGGGAGGCAGCCCCCAGGAGGCCGTCCCGAGGAGCGGGGGAGGCAGCCCCCCAGAGATGGGGAGCCCCAGGAGCGGGGAGGCGTCCCGGAGCAGAGGAGAGCCCCCAGGAGCGGGGAGGCCCCCAGAGCAGGGGGAGAGCCCCAGGAGCGGGGGTAGGCCCCAGGAGAGGGGGAGGCAGCCCCCCAGAGGGAAGCCGTCCCTGGAGCGGGGGAGGCCCCCCAGGAGAGGGGGAGGCCGTCCCGGAGGAGGAGGGCCCCCAGGAGGGGAGGCCGTCCCGGAGGAGGCCCCCAGGAGCAGAGGCCCCAGGAGAGGGGAGGCCGTCCCGGAGCAGGGGGAGGCCCCAAGAGCGGGAGGCCCCAGAGCAGAGGGAGGCCCAGGGAGCAGGTGACCCCAGGAGGGAGGCAGCCCCCAGGAGGGGAGGCGTCCCCCGGAGGGAGAGGGAGGCCCCAGGAGCAGGGGGAGGCCCCCAGGAGAGGGGGAACCGTCCCCGGAGCAGGAGGCCCCCAAGAGCGGGGAGGCCCCCCAGAGCGGGGGAGGCCCCCAGGGGAGCGGGTGAGCCCCAGGAGAGAGGGAGGCAGCCCCAGGAGGGGAAGCCGTCCCCCGGAGCAGGGAGCCCCAGGAGAGGGGGAGGCCGTCCCCGGAGGAGGAGGGGGAGGCCCCCAGGAGCGGGGAGGCCCCCAGGAGAGGGGAGGCAGCCCCAGGAGCAGGGGGAGGCAGGAGCGGGGAGGCCGTCCCGAACGCGGGGGAGGCCCCCAGGAGGCGGGGGAGGCCGTCCCGGAGCAGGGGGGAGAGCCCCCAGGAGCGAGGAGACCGTCGCGAAGCCCCTACAGCACCCCTTGTCTCAGCCTGGTGGATGCTGATCCAAGCTCGTGGACTCCAGAACGGTGCAGAATGCACTTCCGTTGTGCCAAGCCACCAAGTTTGTGATGATTTGTTACCATCACCCACAAAGCAATCGTTCCCTTTACACTGGTATGAACACCTGAATATTTTATTCTATAGTATGGGTTATAATCCCAAACTACTCAGTTTTACTGCTTCAATTATTCAAGCTTTGGATAAAGGGATCTCCTTCATTGGCGCAGGGGTTTGACGACCCCATCGTCTTCGTCCACTGGGCTGCTTCCACAAGACTGCTGTCCGCTGGGCAGCCAACACGACAGGCATTTATTTCCCACATTAGCGGGACAGCTGGGCATCAAGCCCAAGATGAGAGCCCCTTCCCTGGTTCACAGATGGGCCTCTTCCTGTGTCTTCGTGGTGGAAAGCACTCAGGGTCCCTTCGATAGGGGTGCTGATGCCATCACTAGGGATCTGCCCTCCCTGACCTCCTCACTGCCCCACCTCAATACTGTCGCATGGGGTATTCCAGCACGTGGGCTTGGGGCACACACACACACACCCAGTCCGTAACACTGGTCACTGAATTTTCTCTGAACATCTTACTTTGGTCGCTACAAGATGCTTCAGGCTGATCTTCTGAGTGTGTCTTGTTGCAGTGGACTCATCACTCCCCAATTTGGTTCCTCTTAATGGATGATGGTATTAGAGAGGGCAAACACAAGAGGCTCTTACATACAGAGAACAGACTGAGGGTTGCTGGACGGAAGGTGGGTGGGGGGGCGGGCTAAGTGGGTAAGGGGGCATTGGGAGAGCGCTTGTTGGGATGAGCACTGGGTGTTCTATGCAAGTGATGATTATAAATTCTACTCCTGAAATCACTATTACACTGTACGTTAACTTGGATTTAAGTAAAATTTAAAAATCACAAAATTTTTTTAATTAAAAAAATAAAATATTAATTTACACATAAAAAAAAGAAACAAAGAAGACTTGGGTAGGGTGCTCACTGCTCCTGGGCGTCATTTCTTTTGGGCCTCCGGCAGGTAGAGAAGCTATACGTGTGCCTCCCACAACCTGTGTTCATGTCTACAAACATCACACACGTCTGCATCCGCATCAGACGGAGCATGTGCTCCTACTGACGTCTGGAACTCTCCGTTTGTTTCCTGGCCGGTCATTTCTAGCCACCTCCCCCGTTCCGCATTAGGTTCCCTCCTCATAAAAGCCAGGCTCCTACCTTTGTCACCGATTTCCCCTGAGTGTTGATTTTCGCGCATGAGTAACATTGCCCTGAACAGCCGGCGAGCATCCCCGTGGGACACAGCCTTGTCGGGTGAAGCACAGCACTCATGGGAAGTCGGCTCCTTTGTCCATTGGTCTCACAGACTCCACTCACTTCCCAAACCGCTTCTGTCCCTCCCTCCTCCCCTCAGCGAGGTCATTTCCCTGCATGTGTAACGCAGGTAGGCCTCTTGTCACATCTGCACTTCCGGACCCCTAAATCGTGGTTTTACTTTGCACACGTGAGGATGCTCTTGGATTCTATGAAGTTCTGCATCTATGAGAAAACAGAATATTTCTGCCCTCAAAATTCTGCGTTTCATTCAGTCTGCTCCCCCTCTCCAAGACCCCAGCAACCCCTGGCTTCTTTTTGCCCCCTGTCTCTATAGTTGTCTTTTCCAGAATGTCACATAGTGGAATCATACCGTGGGTAGCCTTTCCTTACCTGACCTCTCACCCAGCAAAATGCATTTATGGTTCCTCTGTGTCCTTTTGTGTCTGGATAACAAGTGTTTTTATCTGTGACGATATTCCATTGCCTGGACATACGTGGTTGGCTTATGCACCTATTGAAGCGTACCTTGATTGCTTTTGGTTTTTGACAATCATGAATTAAGGTGCTACAACGCTCACATTCCCAATTTTTTGATTTTTCTTTTTCACACTTAAATAGTGTGATTTTGGTTTCTTTTTAGACATAAACTTTCAAATCCTTATGGGCAAACAGCTAAATCTTGATCTTGAATTCTATAGTAAGACTATGTTTTAACCTTGTAGCTTTACTTAACGATATTCTAATGAGTTTAACGGTTCCTCATTGTTGTTTTAATCTGTATTTGCTAACAGCAAATGACGTGGGAACATCTTTCATGTGCTTGTTTTCCGTCTGGATATCTGCTTTGGTGAGGTGTCTGTGTAGATCTTTTGCCATAATTGGGTTGTTTTCTTATTGCTGGTTTTAGAATTCTTTGTATATTTTGGACACCGGCCCTTTATTAGATATACGTTGCCAATGACCTGCTCCGTCTGTGGCTTGTCTCTTCATTATCTTAATTGTATCTTTCAAGGAACAGAGTTTTAAAATTTTAATAAAGTCTAACTTATCCCATTGTTTACTTTTCACAAGTCAAGTGCTTCTGGTGTTGTCTAAAACCCTACAGCTAAACCCAAGGTCATATAGATTTTCTTCCATGTCTTGTTCCATATTTTATAGTATTGCCCTAACATTTGTGTGTATCACACATTTTGGAGTTAATTTTTGTAAAGTCATAAGGTCTACATCTTGATTCCTTTTATGATGTTCCGTGGTCGGCGCTGTTTGTTGAAAGCCTGCCCTTTCTCGGTTGACGACGCTTCTCTCTCTTGTCAAAGATCAGTTGGCTATATTCGTGTGGTCTTATTTCTGGGCTTTCTGTTCCATTTCCGCCGATCGACGTCTCTCTGTTTTTTTTCCCGTGCTGCCTTGATTATTTTCTTGCCCGACAGCTCCCCACTTTCTTCTCCTCCAGCATTGTGTTGACCAGTGTTGATCTCTTAACTTCTCATATAGACTTCAGAACCAGTTTGTCAATAGCCACAAAATAACAGGCTGGTGTTCTGAAGGGAGACTGTGCTTTATCTGTAGATCATTCTGGAAAGAATCGACATTGTAGCTGTATTGTACTTTTCCTCATGAAAAGGATATAGCTCCATTTATTTCATCTTCCTCCATTTTCTTCATCATTTTTATAGTTGTCTGCATACAGATCTTGTACACATCTTTTTAGTAAGATTATCTTTTGGTGGGGTCTGCAACAGCGCACCCTGTGGGACCCTCCCAGACTGATGGGGAGCCCACTCTCCTCGCCGCTCATCACAGCGCAGAGACAGGCACTCTGGACAGGACCCTCACCGGGAGGGCATGCCCTCCTGCCCTTAGCACCCGAATCAAACCACTTATGGCACTTATCACACAAAGAATCCGCTTGCTTTTGTTTATCTGTCCATCTGAACCATAGCCTTGAGCTTTTGGAGAAGCATGGCTTTGTAAAGTCCATTTCCATGCCCCAATGGCCACGCGGAACCTGATGCAGGGGTGTGGGCTCACTCCACCTTCTGGGTCTCGAGAACGTCCAGAGATCACAGCTCTGTCTCAGGCTCAGAGGCTCAGCTAGAGCTTCTAGAAACTCCCTGCACTCATCCGGTCTGCAACTGCCTTCAGAGAAAGACGCCTCTCATTTATTGCATCTTGCAAATCTCTTGTAGACATTTCTCTTAGAACAATTCCAGTCCAGGGCCACGCAGAGAAGGGAACCTTGGGACATCCTGAGTCTGGCTTCGTACTGGATCATAGGTGCAATCATTTAGAATGAAAGGCAGCAGGGTCACAGTAACAAGAGGAGCCATGCTGTGAAGCCACGGCGGTGTCTCCAGACAGTGTCCACCAAAATGTACCAGCTAGCACCTGCAAGCGGGGGCAGGGCCTGAGGCGGTGTTGGTCTGGGAGTGCAGTGTGCGGCCGACAGAGCCCCAGGATGCTCCCTCCTTGCCTCTCTTCCCCCGCCGTCCCCACAAATGCAGATTCTGGATTGTGACATTTTACATTACATGGTAAGTGCTGTGTGTAATGTAAGTTTTTCTCCCTGAAAAGTCTTACTCAAAGCTGTGAATATAACAGGCAATTCCATGTAAACCTGCTAAACTATTGGAGCCCCTGGATTTTCAGCAAACACAATGATTTTTGCCTCGTACTGTCTTCAGAGAGCACTATCAATTTCATAAAGAAGAAATAATCCCAGTTTGCTTACAGATATCCCCATTTTATTGTCTTTTAGTTTTTAAATAGACATGTAAAACACTTTCTAACTTAGATGGAAGAGTATCAGAAATCAGTATTAGTGTTGTAACCTGGAATCAGGACAAAGGTGACCAGGTTCTTGGAAAACACCATCGTCAGTAAGTTGCTCTGACTTTGGAAACAGTGGCTCTCCTCCGAGAGGTCTACACTCAAGGCAGAATGTAGACTCAGAGAAGCCTGTGGAAAACACACCTACTTTGTGCAGGGCACGTGGGGCATGTATCTCCCCATCCAGGGTGCCCAGAGAGCAACTCGAGCTGCACTCTGCTCCAGACAAGGTGTCGCTTTGCGCGTAGAGCCCAACTGGGCTGGTGACATCCAGCGCCCCTCGGCTGTAACTGGGCGTTTCCGCCAGAAGGGTTTGGAGGACAGTTTCCCCCCTCAGAGCCTCTCCCTCCCACTGGGGTCCCACATAAACAGGGCATGGTAAAGGCTCATTTTGAAAATGCTCGTTGAGTTTGGAGGGCCGAGCCACTGGGGCGTGTCCCGTTGCAGGGTCCCTGACCCGAGGGAGCGGCCAGCCTGACGGGCACGAGGCCAGCGTGGGCGCGGACGCTGCCGGGACGTGGGTGCAGTTGCCCTAGACACCGTGCAGGGGACAGGAGGAGGGCCCGGCTAGAGAAGGGACAGGAGTGCCCGCGCCCCCTCGGCGGTGCCCTGAGGCACAGAGGTGTCTCAAACCCCACTGGAGCCCGCGGATGGTGCCCTGGCTACCGCGAGACAACGGTGCCGGCTGACGGTGGCCCTGGAGGGCGTGTCCGGGCGAATCCAGCACCTGATGGCCCGTCCGGAACCAAGCCTGGGCTCCCAGTTTCTGGGTTGCGCCCCCTGAGAGCCGCAGTGCAGACAGGACGAGATCTGCAGAGGCAAGCCGAGAGAAATGGTTGTGCACGAATCCCGGGGCCAGCAGAGCCCGCTACGCTCGCTCCCGCTCGGCGGCCTCCCGGCACTACCGTTCGTCAGGCTCCACGTGCAGGAAACAGCTCCGAACCTGTCCTGCAGAGAAGAACCACTCACTCTGTCACCTGCTGGAGCGACTTGGGTGAGGTCACACCGTACCGCTCTTCCACGTAACCTGGCAGCGGCAGGTGCAGCTGGGAGGTCCCGGCTCTGAGAGAGTGGCTGCTGCACTCCTCTCCCGAGGCTTTCTGCTGCTCACAGGCACTCGCGGCAGAGCCGCCTTCTGGCCGAGGGTGGCTTCCAGGCCTCGGACCGGATTTGGGAATGCTGGGTGGGGGCGTTGGGTCTGCGAGAGCCGCGTGTGCTGTGAGCCCAGAGCCCCCAACCGGAGCACATTCCCCACGCCTGCTGCTGCCCTTGGGGATGCAGAGGCCTGGCCAGCTGCTGCTTTTCTGGAAGGTTCTCTGTGGTTTTAGCCCCACTTCAAGTTGCTTTACACGTTCCTTTCAGACAGTGTTTATGTTGGGATTGCTTCGTGGTTCCCAGGCCTCTCCTGGGTAGGTATCTGCTAATCACTGGCAGTAAACACGTTCCTCATGAGAACCACTTACAGACAGTGAAGGGGAGACGCCACGGGGCCGGCATCTCACGTGAGGGGCAGAGAGGTTCCCTGTGACAGTGAGTCTGGGAGGAGCAGGTGAGGCCCCTGCGCAGTGCCTGTTAGGAACAAGACAAAAGCACATTAATCCACAAAGAAACCGCTTGTGTGAGGCTTTCAGAGGGAGGTGAGGCCCCCTCGCACCCCGTGCTGTGAACGTGTGGCACACACGGCCACTAGCTCACTGGACCCAGGAGCGTGGCTCGTGTCCCTGAGTTTGGCCACACACAGTAGTCACATTTTCAGGTACATGTTGACCAGGTGGCCGGTGTACCTACTGACATTCGGGATATTTCTGGTATTTTCCTTTGGCCACTGTCTCTAATCCCCAAAGAACCAAAACCATTCAATGAATATAATTCCAGGTCCCGTCCTGGCCAAGCCCTTCCACACATGGCATCTCCTTGTTCGTCATCGCCCGAGCCTGTGACTTACCCGCCACGTCCGCCCCTCCCCTCCCAGAATGCCAATGGCTGTACCTCAGTACGGAAATATCCCAGCTGCTCACGCTTCACACCCCACGTGCCGCAGGAGGTCTCTCTTCACCTCGTCGCTCAGGGCACTGAGGTTTCGTCTCCAGGTGGTGCTGGTCATCAGCCGTGGGCGAGGCCCCGTGGAAGAGCCACATCCCTTTTCTATGCCTCATTCTGGACGCGGTGGCTGGCCGGGAGCGTCTCCGTGCCCCACGCCGCTGCGGGCGCAGAGCCTCCTGCATAGGTCACCGAGCCTGACGCCTCCGCCTGCTGCCTGAAAAAGCACAGGAGAAGCAGTTGCTAGCTCCTCTTGGCAGACAAGTCTCTCCCTTTGCCTGTGGTGACTCTCCCCGCCCGAGTGCAGGTACTGGTGGGGTGCTTCACCCAGATAGGAGAGAGATGCTTGGGGGCTTGTCCAGCCGCACAGATGGGTAGTTCCTGTCTTAAATCCCTGGGACTGGCAGTCAGGGATGTGGCCAGGCCTCCTTCGGTTGCATCATAATGGCATAGACTTGCTTCCAAAATGAATTCCTCAAAGAGGCAGGGCTCCGGAAGGGGAAGCAAGAGACACACTGCCATAAACTCTGCGGAGAAGTGAGAACAGGGTTAAGGGAACCCGTAAGAGATTTGCAGGCCGGAAGCAACCAGTTGCATGTGGGAACTGCTACTCTCTCAGGCCAGGGGGACATGGAAGAGAGCGCTGACAACTGCGAGCCCATGGGGAGAGCCACCCATGGGTGCACAGCAAGGTGGTGGCAGCGGGGCTGAAGCAGCCAGTGGGGGTGTGCTGGATTTCCCTCCACTCCCGCCATCCTGTGTCACCTTAGCGATGGCCAAACTCCCATAACAGAGGGAGGGAGGGAGGGAGGGAGAGGGAGGAAGAAGGGGTAAGGAAAGAAGGAGAGGGGGAGGAAGAGGTGAGAGATGGCAGGGGAGAGGGGAGAAGCAGGGAGGGAGGGGGAAGGGGAGGAAGGAAGAGGGAAATGGGAGGGGGAGGCTGGGACGCACCCCGTGAGTATTTGACGGGAGGTGGGGGATTCTTCAGGCCGGCTCCCCAATCCGGCATCAGGCATGGGAATGTTTGATTCTCTTTCATCAAAGGGCTTCAAATGGTCAGTCTTCTCCGTGACCCTGACCCAGGTGCATTTCCTCTCCCGCCTCAGATCACCGCCTCTGTCTCTGGCGCCATCGCTGGGGCTGGGGCTCCACAGACACTGTCTGGCAGGGCCCCCCCTGTTTTGAGGCCCCCTCTGTGCATTCCGGTGCCCGGCAACGCACCCGGCAGGTACGCAGGCGCCCCCTGCCCACCGGGTGGACCACGCACACCCAGCCTCCGGCCACTGCGGGAGCGAGACTCAGGAACGGGGAGGCGTCTGCTCAGTCGTTCCTCCCGTTGTGTGTAACGTAGAGATGCCGCCCTCGGCCTGGAAGATTCTGCACGGCTCACTGGGGTGGAGCTGCGTCCTGACCCTGTGCCTCGGCCTTCCCCGTGTCCTTGGAGATGGTTCTAGGAAGAGCTCGGGGGAGGGCGCTCAAGCCCCGAGCGCAAGCTGGGGACGAGGGCTGGGTGTTGGGGTGTCGGGGTACAGGGGTTTCGGGGCCCAGGTGTCAGTGCTCAGAGGGCATGCGCACCTCACAGGGAAACCAAGCAGCCTTTGATAAAAGCAGTGATGTGCTTCCAGATGGAAACGGTTCGTGGTTCATCTCAAGTGTCCAAATGGGCCGAATACATGTGAGACGGTGCCTCCCGTGTGTCAGCTGCCCCTGTAAACGCAGAGGCCGGATCTCCGGCCCCCAGGGCTCCCTCTGAGGCCGAGGAGCCAGCAGCCTTCCAGCTGCTCCCAAGGCTTTGGTCAAAGGCCCCAACCTCATGGCAGGGCCACGAGTGGCACCAGCTGCCCCTTACGCTGTGGCTCACCCGGTAGGCGCCAGGCCTGTGCGGGCCGTGTGAGCTCAGGTGGGAGGCCGTGCTCCCTCTGGGGAGGCTCCATGGCAGCTTTAACTCAGCACGAGGCTTGCTGCCCGAACTCTCTCTCTCTTCCTTGCCCTCTGCCCCTCCTCCACACTCTCTTTCCCCTTCAAAATAAATAAATGAACATTAAAATAATCTTTAAAGGGACACCCAGGTGGCTCAGTCAGTTGAGTGTCCGACTCTGAAATGGCTCAGGTCATGATCCCAGTGTCATGAGCTCGAGCCTAGCCACTGAGCGCGTGGGAGCCGCAGATGACCCTCTCTCTCTCCCTCTGCCCCCTGCCCTGTTCATTCTCTCTCTCTCTCTCTCAAATAAACTAAAAATAAAATACAGAATTTAAATATGTAAACATTTGGATTCTGTACAGTTAATCTGTAACTAAGGTTTTCTAGGCATAAAAATAATGCTTCTGCTATCACTACAATTTAATTTTACTTACGGCACATTCGTAATTCCCAGGCATCTTTATAACGTTACTTTTACAAGTTTGCATTCCTTTTACAGCTCTGTGTGTGAAACTGCTTTGAAGATGGAAAGCACCATATAAGATCTAAATTATTATTATTTTCTTCTTTAGAAGAAACCGCTAATGCGCTCGCTGATGTCTGGAAGGCAGCAGATCTCTGCCAAGGGAAGGAGGACCTCGCATGAGGCCCAGCCGCTCCCGACCAGCCCCGCTGAGGTCTGGGTGTCCCCCAGGGCCTCTGTGGGCTCCCCTGCCCCACCCATGCCCCTGACCTCTGAGCTGCAAGGCGCACAGCCCTGGGCGGTCAACCCCCGTCTGCTCCTAACTGTTCCCTGAATGTGAAACGCTCTAGAAGCGCTTCCACTGGGCTTGGAGACTAACGGGAGCACAGCTAAATCCCAGCGTTGGGTCACCCGGGAGGAAGGTGTGGGGAGGTAACACCAGACCCGATGACAAACCTTGACGATAGAACACTTGTGGGCTCCTCGGTTGTCTCTGAGCTGAAGCCGGCGTCTCACTTTGTAAGAAGATGCCACGCAGGAGGCTCTGAGCAGAATGGAGCCTCTTCTCACCTGATGACGTTGCGGCAGGGGACTTCCACCTACTCCCCAAACATGCCTTTGCAATGTCGGGGTCATAGAATACCCCACCCAGCACCGGCATCAGCACACAGTGGGTCTGATGAGGCGCTGGGCTGTCTGAGTGGGAGTTATTCCAATTCAGCATAATCTTTTCTAAAAGCAAAGTCACGGTGGCTCATTTCTGAAATCCAGTGGGAGATACAGGGGTTTGAATAACCTTCTGGTAACTCATATGACTATTAACTGTAGGCACCCATGGGGGCTTGGATTTGGTGACTGTATGGGGAGGGGCCACGAGACAGGCCCCAGGTGGTGCCCAGGTTAACAGGCCGAGGCGTGCTGGGGGCAGAAACCCAGGTGGGACCACGGGGGGAAAGGCCACGGAGTCAAGGTCGACATTGACACCCGCATCTTCCCCTTGGGACTCTGGGGGAGCATAAGGGGCTTCCGGGGCTGGAGCTCGCATTGGGCCCAGGCGGGTAAATGGGATGTGGACATCCTGAGGGGGGAAGTGAAGGATATTCCCAGCTACCCTTGCCAGCGTGCAGGATGCCAGCTTGGAGACAGGGGCCAGAACAGAGGCTGGCTGGGGGCGCGGGTGACCCAGAGGCCCTGGCGGGGGGAGGGGCTGGGGTCTAGAAAAGCACCGTGTGTGAGAGAATGGGGGGGCTTCCGTGCAGACCTCCATGGGCCCCGCGTGACTCAGGACAGCAGGACCCGCCTTCCCCAGGGCCCGGTGGCCTCTCTGCACAGACCTCGTCTACGATCTAAGCCGTGTTGCCATGTGAGCCCTGACCCAGGGGCTGACCCCCGCTCCTGCCCCTGTTCTGAGTGTGTCACTTCCCTGTGATATGGCCGCACGGTGGCCTGGCTCTCCCCGGGAACCACGTGGGACCCACGTGACTGATCCTGAGCCTGGTCCTGAGCCCTGGAGCATGAGTGCACAGGGCGGTGGTCCAGCGTGAGCGCAGGCAGTCCCGCGCGGGCAGACTTTGTGCACCTTCTGCTTGTCTCCACCGGCTGGGGGGCCGCGCGGCTCAGGGTCTCGGGCACACTTCTTAGACCGTGGTTTGTGCAGGGACAACGCCTTATGGTGTGTGTCAGTCACTAGTGTGGGGATGCTCGTTACAGCGCTGAGCCTCTCTGACTGACGTGCGGACTTCCGTGTCCACTGGAGCTGAGCTGCCGAACAAAACTGCAGCCCTGAATGAGATGCGCCCAGCGCTGGGGAGCCCGCTCTCCTCGGCCCTCCGGGAGCCTGGCCCTCACGAGACAGACGCTGAGGGTGGACGTCATGTGCAAAGTCTAGCGAGAGGGGGGCGTGTTGGGCAGGTCAGCAGTGGTGACCGGGCAGAGGGGGGTGAGACGGATGAGGGCAAGATGCCAGTTAAAGCGGTAAAGATGCTAGTGCCCCGGGGGAGGGAGGCTTCCAGCACTGGGCGCAGAGGGGGGACCGCCCGCCGGGGCCAGAGAGGGGCCGGCGGGTGAGAACAAGGAGGACGAGCCACGGAGGGGGAGGGTCGGCTGTACCAGCCTAACGGGACTCTTGCGGGGGGCAGGCCGGGGCAGCAAGGCTGGGGGCGAGGGACCCCATCGGGCGGCGAGGGTGAGCCCGCGCCCAGAGCGGGGATTCTTGCGAAGCTGACTTGGCAGCACTCTTGCTCAGACTGAACCACAGAGGCCAAGGACCAGGCCCCGTGGAAAAGAGGCTCCCAGGAGTCTGTCTAAGTCTGGCCAGAGGCTTTGCCACAGAGCGGCCAGGAAGAGGCACTCTCCATGGGGCAGCATTCTCTCTGGAAACTTCCATGGAAGGTTTGCCATCGGCCGTCAAAGCTTCTAACAGGGTGACTTCCAGCCTGTTGACAGATCTCACCGGCCAAGGGGACGGCTGTGGGCCACGCAGGCGGCCGAGGCTCCGGGAGCACGGCCTCTAGTTGTGGTGCCTCATGTGTGATGTGAGTGAAGTACTGAAGTACTTTGTCTGCATACACAGCCTCAGTATGCTGATAAAAACCAACCTCTTCCATAGGCCCAGCAAGCAGATGGGTTGTGAGCATTTTAGGAATAGAAAGGGGTCACGTAGCCTGTGACGGTTCAGATAAGCCCAGAGCCCGTCAGGCCGTGGCAGGCAGCCCACGGACGCTTCTCTGCCTCCGTCCGTCCCTCCTTCTGCTGGAGGCCCGGGAGTGAGTCCTCTCTCCCCTCCCCCCTGCTCACCTGGGGCAGTGGTTTCAGACCTCTGTGTGCACCGGCGTCTCCCAGGGGCCCGCTGTGCACCCCCCCAGGATGCCCAGCCTCCCTGGTTTCTGACCCATTGCTCTGGGTGGGCCCTAGAGTCTGTTTTTCTAACACAGACATACATTCACAGAAATATACTCTCATGCACACACACATGCATGCATGCACATATACATACATATAGGCACACACACACATGCACAGAAACACATGTACACACAGGTGGGCACACACACGCACATGTACACACAAGACATGTATAGGCATATACATGCAGGTGCACATACACACACATACACACACACATACACATACACACAGACTGAATTTTACATTACTTTCAGGGGTTTGTGAATTTAGTGACAAGCAGGATAACAGCTCTCAATATTCTACAAATAAACATAAAGGGGTGAAGCGAACAAGTTTCTGAGACAACAGTGCACTAAGGCCTGGGAGGGAGTTTCCCGTGCCCGCGGTGCACAGAAAGAGAACCCCAGCGGTCGGACACTGAAGACAAGTCGTGGCTTTGTGGCTGGTGTCCCCTTGCGGCGTGGGCCACCAAGAGCCGGCCTGGCACACGGAAGGGGCAGAGCAGGACCCGGGGTGGCGGGGTGGGGGGAAGGCCCAAGGTGGTGTCAGCGCTGAGCCTGCGGACGGGCGCAGAGCTGGCTTCCTGGGGCTGCCGTGTTCCCTCCTGTCCTCCCCACAGCGAGTGGGGGCTCGTCCGAGGCCCCGCCACCCCTCCTCGGGCAGGATGGCCGCCCGTCCCATCCAGATGCCTCCTTCTCTGTCCCAGCCCCTGCCTAGGACCTGACGTGCCTTCTCCCCGGAGAGCAGAGTGAGGAGGCTGTGCCCTCCACCCCCCTGTCCGCAGCCTCGGGCCCTTCTGTGTCCTCGCCTTCTCCAGCCTCGGTAACTGCCATCCCGGGAATGTAACAGAGACGCTGCCGCTGAGCGTGCAGCAACCCTCCTGTCCCGTCCACCGGCCGGGAGCAGCCTCGCTCTTTCAGCACAGAAGTATAACAAACAATGGCTTTACCTTCACTGGACCTGAGATAAAACCCCACCTCTGCAAATCACCAGCCGTGCGACTGTGGACAAGTTACTCATCCTGCAACCGGCTTCCTGTGCGTCCAGGGGTACAAGGCCCCTCTCTTAGAGTTGCTGGGAGTGTCTGCTAAGATGCGATGCAAATCACTCAGCTCGGCACCTGGCATACAGCCGGTGCTCAATGCATGCTCTTTCCCTCCCCCTACCGCTTTGTTTTCCACATTGGGAATAAAGGTAAGCAGCCTTGGCGTCAGCCACAGCATATGGAAGCCACGAGACTCATCGTAAAGCTGTCAGGGAGGAGGCGGACTGTAGCTCAAATTAAAATATCTATGTTCGTTGCATCTTTGTGCCGAAGGCACACTCGGTTGACATATGTCTGCTGCACAGCATTTGCAAGTGGAATGACACTTTAAAAAACTTTGCAATAAATATTTTGTTTTTTGGTTACTGCACAGGATGTATGATTCGCCATCTCCCGTCTGAGCCGCGTGACTTATCATTAGGACAGTTCACACTAAGTGCTCATTACGCTCCGAGTCCTTCCACGTCTGATGCATGTGCCTCCACTCACGTCAGGCAGGTGCGCAGATGTCATAGGCGTCAGGGAGGCTGGGGCCCCGAGGGGGTCATTAGGGCAGAGACGCTAATGGCCATACATGTTCTGTACCGTGTAGAGACGGGGCAGAATGGAGGTGAAGGAGACCATCCCTGGCTTCCAGGTGCTCACAGCTGACATTGAAGGACACCCCCAGGGTCACTGATGAAGAGTGTTGAACGTATGATCATCTGGACTGGAGCCGGCTTGGCACTCAGCGTCCCAGACCACGACGCCCACAGGCCCCAAAGCCCCATGGCTGCCCTTCACGTGACACGGCCCGTTCTGGCCCCCGGAGACCGCCTTTGGTGGTGAGAGTGAAGGGAGGGTTTGGTCCCAGAATCAGGCTGCCGGCGTGACACGGAACAGATGCACATGGGGACTGGACCCTCCACAGTGGTGGCCGCGGGTGGGCAGGCAACGCAAGGCAGTGACTCCTGACCTGGTTTGGGGCCCGAGTCACTTTAGATCCTGAGGCCAGCAGTTTAGAGGGAAAGGTGGATTCGAAGGGGCCCGGCAAGGATGGACCAGAAGCCCTTGGGGAGAGCTGGGCCCCCTCCAGCCCCCATGACACAGGACCTGGAGGGGAAGCTCATGCTGTGAAGCTGCACGTGTGTGCCCTGGTCTCAGAGAAGCTGAAGAAGGGGGGCCGCAGGGTATGCGATGTGCAGACCTGGGAGCTTCCTGCACCCGCATGACCACGATGCCCACCGCTCCCCCACAGCAGCCCTCGGGGTGCTGGGCGGCTGCCTCCCTTGTGCAAATTTCTCCAATGGCCATGCCCGCCTACCATCAGAGAAGGACATTCTAGAATACGGTCAGCAGAACTGACACAGAACAGAGCCAGCACAGGAGACAGACGCTGATCAAATACTGTAAACAGCACTTCAGATACAGAGCAGAGTTTTAAGTTGAGAGAACAGTTTGGAAAATGACTTGGAAACTGGACAGAGAACCTTCAAACATTTTATCTCGCTTTACCAGTTAATTGTGCCATTGGAAATCCTGGTGAAGGAAATAATTAATTTTTTTGGTGTTTATTTTTGAGACAGAGAGAGAGAGACAGAGAGAGAGAATGAACCTGAGAAAGGAAGAGAGAGGGAGACACAGAATCGGAAGCAGCTCCAGGCCCTGAGCTGTCAACACAGAGCCTGATGTGGGGCTTGAACTCATGAACCGTGAGATCATGATCCAAGCCGAAGTCGGACGCCCAAGCGATGGAGCCACCCGGGTGCCCCAGGAAATAATTCTAAACAGACGCACAGCTGTTTTATCAGGGTCTAGCAATGGAAGAGCAGCGTGAATAAATAATTCAATCCAATGAATGAATGAATTATGGGGGCCCCGAAAACGTGTTTGCAGAGGGCAGAGACGTGTACAAACAGGCTTGTCGTGGACTGAGGCCACACACACACGCACACGTGAGCTCATGTGAGGTATGAACGCAGCTGTATAGGAGAGAAATTACAAAAAAAGAGAAAGGTGCATTCTGGTTCCCGAACGGGAGTAGCAGACTTACACCTGTCTGTGCACACACTGCAAAGTCTGCGGGTGCAGAGCAGCTGTGAGGCCCCGCGCCAGCTCGACGGGCAGACCGCGATTGTGTCCAAGAGACAGTGAGCATGGCGATCACCGCCCGCATCCTGGGGCCATCCAGAGTGGGCGGGAGCCAGGCGAGGGGAGCGAGGGGAGCCCAGGGAGAGGTCCCAGGGAGCGGGGACATGCTGAGCACGCGGTGAGGCCTGGTGGGTCAGAGCGCCCGCTCCTGGGGAAGCCGGAGAAAGGGCTTGGCGGTGTGCTGGGCACATGAGTCAGGCTTGAGGGCCATCCGTCCTCGGGGGAGCGTGATGCCTTGGGAAGAAGACACACGGTGATGAGCACTGAGGGGATGAGGCATGCGGTGGAGGGAGAATAAGCCAACGACGGAAGTTGGGAGATCCACCAAAGCCTGGCTCTGGACCTTCCAGAAAAAGAGTATTAGGGATCAGAAACCACGTACCTCATTACACATGGAGAAGCGGATGCTCCTGTGACCCTCGCACGCGCCGGGTCAGGAACCCAGTAGAAAGGAGTGGACAGCGGCCATACGAGTGAATCCCCTTCCAATTAGAATACACACAGCATGACAAACCCGAAGGGAGGGGTCAGCCTGGAGGATACTGCCCACGAGCACAGGAGGAGGGGAAAGAGCACCCCAAGTCAGCGTTTAAACACTCAGAAGAGAAACGGACAAAACCTGGAGACCCATGAAAGGAGAGTAGACTCAACATGAGGGTGACATTAAGGCAAAGATTAGAGGGGCGCCTGGGCGGCTCAGTCTGACTTTAAACGTCAGACTTCAGCTCAGGTCATGATCTCACGGTTCATGGGTTCGAGCTCTGCATCAGACTCCATGCTGACAGCTCAGAGCCTGGAGCTGCTTTGGATTCTGTGTCTCCCTCTCTCTCTGACCCTCCCCTGTGCGCTCTCTCTCTCTCTCTCAGAAATAAAGCATTAAAACTTTTATTTAAAAAAGCAAAGACAAGAGTCGTCTGCCTAAAGGTGGGGAGGAACTCATAAAGGGCCCCAAAGGGGACGCATTTGGTTTAAAAAGTAATTAGTAAGGGGTCGGGGCACCTGAGTGGCTCAGTTGATTGAGCATCTGAGGGCTGATTTCGACTCAGGTTGTGATATGACTGTCTGTAAGTTTGAGCCCCACATCAGATGCGGATCCTGCTTGGGGTTCTCTCTCTCCCTCCCCCTCCACCCCTCCCTTGCTTATGCACATGTGCTCTCTCTCTCACTCTCTCTCTCTCTCAAAAGTAAAATTAAATAAAAAATTTAAAAAATGTCATTAGGGTAAAGCTTATTACAGAATAAAACTACAGACTGTGCCAAGTATGAAAAAGAGGTATATTCTAAGTAAAAAGGCAAACTGGCCCCAAACAGAAAGAAACCCGGACGTACAGCATCAAGCGGTATTCATGTTGCAGGGATACAATCGGATGTGTCAGTCATTCCAACACAGGTACCAGGGATTATTTCACCCACTGGAAGGCCTTCAAACTGGCTGTAGGAGAAGACCCCGCTGTGTGCGGACATCCCCAGTGTCTGGAGCCATTCAGAGACTGGCTGCCCAGCAGCAGGACGGAAATGACAGGACACTGAGAAGAAAGCGTGCGGCCGCGTGGAAGGGGGGAAGCAGGGGCCAGGATCTGACCCAGAGGGCCCCTGGACGGAACATTGCACGGACGCCCCGTAACGTCAGGGCCGCTATTGCAGGTGGAGGTGCAGCCGCTATAAAACGTGCGCGTGCGAGAGGGGAGCCGCCGCCCTCAGCCAGGACTGGAGGGGACATGAAGACGCGTGCAGACAGCTCGGGAGGGACGCAGCGTCCTTCGTCCCCGTAACCCACCAGGCAGCGTGCGTGGACACACACCCAGTTCACACCTTAGTAACCGCACGCACCCTCTCCTTTGCTGGAGCACGGGCCAAAGTCGAGCAGGCGTGGGGTCACAGATGTGCCCAGCACTGCCCTACCTGAGAGCAGGGGCAGGAGCGTCCCATCACAGCGAGACGCAGCCGGGAATTACCGACGCGCTCGTCACCCGCATCCCTTCCTCTGTATGTTTTAGCCTCTCTGTGTAACAGTTCTCAGGGGAACAGAAATATGATCCAAGATTGCAGAACCCCTGAAAAGTAAAGATAATGGAAGAGCAGCATATTAGAATTCTGAAATACAGGGAAACAGGGACCAGAAGAAAATTCAGAGTCTTCAATGTGAATAGTAAAAATTAACAAAAATAAAGGACCTTCCCACCTCAAGATACTGGAAATAGAATGAGAGTTTACTAAAAGAAGGAAATAATAAAGATAAAAGCACAAACAATAAAGAAATGTAGAATTTATAAATACAAATGGTAGTTCTTTGAGGGACGTAACGGATAAATGTGCCAGATAACCTAGTTTTAAAAAAGAGGAAGTGAAAATACACAAAGGAAGAGAGGCAGAGCCAGGAGCCTGGCGCCCTCGCTGGCGCATCCATTCCTAACTGTCCTCTGAGCCCCGCAAGCCCTTCCCGGCGCTCTTCCAGACACCTCCCTGCAGACAAAACTCGATGCTTCTGGTCACTGGAGACAGCCTGCTCTGCGGAGACCAAAGTGTCAGGACTCAACTACCAGATGTGCCCTCCTGTCCCTCCTTCCCCCACCTTGCACCTGAGCTGTGGCCGCAGGTGCGCGGCCAGCGTCATTACACTTCCAGACCGTTGCCCCAGATGCAGGGTGTGCTGGGTGTGCCGTGCTCCAGAAAGATTCACGCGTACACACGGGATCATGGCACATGGAAGAGAACACGTCTGAGCAGGTGCGTGTGGCCGTGACTCCCATATTCTAAAATAAACAGTAAAATACCATTTCTGGACTCAGCTGAGAGGCTGGGTGAGGAAGGCACAGCACAGTCTGTGTTCGCGTTCGTACTCCCTTGCTGAAGCTCACAGTATTTCTGAGACCTTCCCCTTCATCAAGTACATGGAAATAGCATGTCCCCCAGGAGTGGTCATAGATGTGGAAAGACTGTTTTGCCTTTGAACGTTTCACTGAATTTTACAGAATCTTAGAAATGGGCACAGCAATTCAAAACCGTTGCTCAATAACCCATGGAAAGTCACCTTCCCACAAGAAATCAATTAACCCACTTTATTTGAACCTAATCTAGGGAGTTCCAGGCGTGCTGCATTCTGCCTGCGTTCCTGACTGTACAAGAGGGAAGGGTCGCACACACAGCAGCCACGGACGACCGGGGTCAGGGGACGGGGTCTGACCCAGGTCTACAGCAATGCACCGAGCTGTGGCGGCTGGCCTCACCTCTCTGGGGCTCGGCTCTCTGGCGACCATAAAGCGTCTAGCTGGAGTTTCTCCGTGAGTGTCTCCAGCTCTAACGTTCCCTGCTTCTTCAAATCTCACCGCTGGGAAGGATTAGCGGAAAAGCCGATGACCGACTTAATGAGAAATCCTGCTCTGTGTGGCCGGAGCCCAGCTGCAGGCTGCGGAGGTGGTGACACGCAGGTGCCCAGGACGTCCGGGTCCTCGGAGCTCTGCAGACTCAGAGACGGTGGGTGACAGACCCGGGCTGTTTGCCCAGGAAGTACCTGGCCTGGCTGTTGAGAGACCCGTGAGTTGGGTCGTGTGCCTGTGCACACCAGGAAGGCTGTCCCTGGCCTCACTGTGAGCGCACTGTGGGGCACGCGCGGGTGTGGCCAGGTTCTGTTCCGATGCACCGGCATGTATGAAGCAGGCTGTATACCCAGCCGCCGGAGGTGCAAGCGCGAGTGGTCTCAGCGATCGGGGGGCTTTTGATCTTCACAGTCCCGGAGCCCGACAGGAGCCCCTTAGCTGAAGGGTGGGACAGGCCACGGGGCTGCGGACCCTCGCCCTGACTGTGACGGGGTTACATCTCCCCTTGACTAAAGCAGCAGGAAAACCACAGAAAGCTAAGCCCTGTTTGACTTGCCGGTAACGCGCGGCCCACGGATCACGGCCGCCGCCGCTCAGGCCCCTGCGGGACAGGCCCGGACAGCGCCGGGCCGGCCGGCTTGGCCCGCACCTCCGCGCTCCTCTCGTGGCCGCGGGCGTCACCGTCCCGGGTGACACTCCGGGCCGCAGCAGTGCTGGGAGGCCACCCCTGTGCAGGGGACCCAGAAGGAGCCGGAGCGAGAGGAGGAGCCGCAGAGCTCCAGCCAGCCGTCTGGGGGGGGCGGAGGGGACCCTCAGCCGCAGCCTGGTGGGGGCGTCCCGGAGGGGGTCGTCCTCGGCCCAGGCAGGCCCCGAGGTGGGCTGGCGGCTGACAGTCACCCCGCGGATGCGCTGCCTGCAGCTGGGGACTCAGCCTGGCCCCTGCACGGGCCCGGGGTGCACGTCACGGACCCGCGAGAACTAGTTTCCAAAGCACGAGCCCCATCCTGTTTTAGGGTGAGTTCAGCTCAAACTTCATACCGCAGCCTACGGGGCCCCCGCGCCGGTGCCTCCTGCCGCCCTGGCCTCACCCCGTCCGGCTCCGCGCTTCCTCCGCAGGCTCCCGCCGCACCTCCTGCGGATCCCTGTGTGTGCGCGACTGTCCATCCGCTTGTCTCAAAAGTCCCCTCCCAGGGGGTTCCGCGCCATCCTCCCTGGGTGTCCTCACGCGCTCCGCCCCTCCCCGCGAGCCCCGCCCCTGCCCCGCGTGCTCCGCCCCTGCCCGCGGGCTCCGCCCCTCCCGGCGAGCCCCGCCCACCCCGCGAGCCCCGCCCCTCCCCCGCGGGCTCCGCCCCTGCCCGCGAGCCCGCCCCTCCCCCACGAGCCCCGCCCCTCCCGGCGAGCCCCGCCCCTCCCGGCGAGCCGCCCCTCCTGGCGAGCCGCCTGTCCCCGCAAGCCGCCCCCTCCCCGCGGGCTCCGCCCCTGCCCGCGAGCCGCCCCTGCCCGCGGGCTCCGCCCTGCCCGCGGGCTCCTCCCTGCCCGCGAGCCCCGCCCCTCCCGGCGAGCCCCGCCCCTCCCGCGGGCTCCGCCCTGCCCGCGAGCCCCGCCCCTGCCCGGGTGCTCCGCGCCCTGGCCCGGGCTTGTCACAGGTGCACCGGGGACTCTGCTTGGCGATCGTCCCCACCCGGGGACCACCAAGGCCTTGACCCATTCAGCCGACGCAGTTTGCCAGCACTAAGGGTCTGTAAGCACTGCTGCGAAGAGAGAGGAGCCCGAGCCCCGGGGCCGCTCGGGCTTATTGGAGCCTAACCTCGGCCTACCCGCCCCGCGATGGGAGGCCAGCGGGGCAGATGCTCCCCCACGCTGCGCGGCGGGCTTAGACCGCGCCCTGGGGTCCGCTCCCTTCCTCGCGACTCAGGCCTGGCCCTGCCGGCAGCGCCCCTCTCCCAGCGGGGGCACCCCGGGTCACCCGCCGCGGCAGGCCCAGGGCACCCTGCGTGCCGGGGAAGCTGGGCCCCGCTGCGACGGACTGGCGTTTCCGTGGGCCCGTGTCCCCGCGCCCGGCCTCCCAGCTGGGCCTCCCGCCGCGCCCTCCGGGCTCCCGCGCCCTCCGGGCTCTGCCGCGTCTCCACTGCGCAGGGGGGCTTTGGCTCCACGCACTTTGTCTTCGCTTCCTGTTCATGATGTCTTGTTCCATTTCTGCGCCTGCACCCACCTCTCAGCTCCTACTGAGAAACATCATAAATCCTCCAACACACGTCAGAGAAAGACGTTTCCTGATTTTACGAGTGTTCCCTCCCATCGGCAGGAACTGCGGTGCCACTGGCTTGCCGGGTGTTGAAGCAATCCGCCCACGTGGGTCTGTAGTGGCTGCCCCTGCCCGGAGCCCCTCCCCCAAGTGTGAGTGGTGCTGAGCTGCAGGAAGGGTCCTGCGTGCGGCTGGCGCTATAGACGTTCAAACTGCTTCGGGCCCCTCTGCCTCTAGTTGAAATCCCTGGAGGCTTCCTGTGGACGGCAGGCCCTCTTCACGCATCTGTCCTCACACCAGACCTCCCCAGGCATGTGCCGTGGGTCATTTACGTGAGCCCAGCATTGGGGAGGCGTCCTTCAAAGGCCATCCTTGGGCCGCCGTCTTGCTCGGGAGTCCCACCTTCTTCCAACAGGCTTTGAATCCCCTTCCAGGTCGCTCTGCCCATCGGCTGCCCACGCAGAAGGAGCCTCGCGCAGCAGCCGCTGTGTCCATGACCACCTAGGTATCTGCTCACGGTTGAAGACCCTAAGTTGAATCAGACACACTCTTTGGCCTTATAAGGAAGAGACGTCTCTTCTAGTCTGTTCTCTCCACCAATTATTGAAAAAAAAATCCCCTGAGCTTAAGGGTGACGGACAAAGAACACCGCAGACATCAAGAGCGGTCGCCCGCCGAAGTGCCCTGTCATCTTCCAGCGGGTCCTGCACCCACTGACTCGGCTCGGTGATTACCAGACCCCGCAGCTGACTGTTCTGGTTCTGCAAAAGCCCCTCTCACCTTGTTCTGACTCCCTCCCTCCACTTACGACCCCTCTATGGATGCTCACTAATGATGCTGTCACAGTGGAAATCAGATGAATAGACGCCGTGCGGAAATGGCTTTTTATCATATTTACTCCTTTTTTTTTTTAAACAATGAAAGTAAGTATTTTCTCAATAGAGTAAAATGTGAAAAATGAGACCATCAGAAAGCGGAAATCCATCCCCAGGAGTGTTCCCTGGCCTCCTCTTCTTGCTCATGATTCCCACCGAAGGGAGACGCTGCATCAGGGTTTTGAGGCATGAATTCCAAGCCACCTCATTTCCCATTGAGAGGACATGGATTTTGGCTGCATGGGATTCTACTGAGCCTCTTTTTAATGTGAGAATATTCTTTTTTTTTTTTTTTTTTTTTACATTTATTTGCTTTTGAGAGACTGAGACAGAGCGCAAGCAGGTAGGGGCAGAGAGAGAAGGAGGCACAGAATCCGAAGCAGGCTCTGGGCTCTGAGCAAGCATTCAGCATGGAGCCCGACACGGGGTTTGAACCCACGAACTATGAGATCGTGACTTGAGCCGAAGTCGGACGCTCAACCAACTGAGCCCCCCGGGAGCCCCCGCTGTGCAAATATTCTTGACAGTAACTTGCTTCATCCAGATTTTTGGGAATGGAGGCCTACAGCACACGCACTGGTGGACCTCGTGTTATAAGAAGGTGTCCAAACGTGGCTCTCAACCCGACACCAGCTCCTTTCAATACAGATACCAGGCAAGGGTTGCACAAAGCGGGCTGCCAGGGAGGCAGGACTGTAAGCTTCATTTCCAGGGGGAAATGGCCACATTTACATCCACTCCTCGGAGGTCTGTGGGAAAGGCAGCTTGGGAGGGTGACTGATAGTCATGCCTGGTATGGAAGGCAGGTCCCTCCAGGCCCAGGACTGGGTGAAGCAGGAGAGCACAGCCCGGTAGGTCCTGTTTGAGTCCCTCACCTGGGTTATCTCCTGCTCATCACCCCGGTTTGTCAGGTTTTCCTGCTCCTGATCCTTTTCAGCAAAAGGGGCTTTAATTTAATAAACTCCTTCTAACACCATGAGTGCATTTCTGAGAAATGCCAGCACTGATGTATGCGACCACGTAAACACCAGTTGCTTTATTTATGTGCAAGCACGAGACAGAAGGTGAGGCCCTCTCCACCCCTCACCTTGATGACGAGCAAAGATGTATTTTGTTCATTCCTCTAACTGAGCATGACTTTTGTTCCTAGGCTGTGGCATGTTTTTATTAATTTTATCTTACTTTACACCTGTGGGGAAGGGGGTGGTATGAACTATTGCTGAAATTTATCCTTAATACGAGCAATTAAAAGACAACCATGAAGGCCAATGTCATGCATCACCGTGCGGTAAGAGGGGCTCAGGGCTTCTGTCATTCCGGTCGTGATGTGAGACCTGCACATCTGGCTTCTCCTTTCTCATCCCTCAGCCTGGCGCGCCTCCCGGGCACTGGGATCGGGCTGTGTGGAGCCGGGGAGAACGGGTTGGCTCTTGCTCTTCATTCTGGTGAAGGATGTAACCAAACAAAACACAGATGAGGAGCGAGTGGTGCTTGGTACCTACTCCATGTTCTGAGGCGCCTGAAAGGTGGGTCCTCTTCGAAGGGAAAGGGAGACGCTGTCTGAAAATCAGCTTCGTGTTGGTGCTGGAACGCGTTACAGACTTGCCCCCGTGAGGCCCACAAGCTCTGTGGGCAGACCTCAGTGTGCCCACTGCACAAAGGGACAAACTGAGGCTCGGAGATGTTTGGAGAAGTCATCGAATTGGTGGGTGTCAGAGCTGACATGAAAACCGGCCCTTTCCCCTCCACCCGCTGCGACGGGAGAGGAGGTGGAAAGAACACACTGAAGGATAAGCAGGCGCCCAGGTGAGCAACCGGGATGAGGAGGAGACAGAGCTGCTGCAGAGGAACTCTGTTCTCTCCGAGCGGAATCACATCTGCTGGAGGGAGGGAGACTGGAGATGTGCCTGTCACAGAAGACGTTAGAACACTCAGAACGCAAGCGCTGTGTTGTCGAGAAGGGACTGTCACCGCCGGACACAAGCAGCTGTGTGAGGCCCAGGTCCAGTGTGGGCAGAACTCTACAATAACGTTGTCAAAAGTATGAGTCGTGACACCATACAAGAAAGGGATAAAATGTGTTCACTGAGTACAAGTCAAACCAGACAGAACTTCTTTCTGTGAGGAAACAGCCACCAAATCCCTGGGCCCCCAAGGGGACATGAGAACCCACTTCCCACATACTGGTCAGGCATCAGTCCCCCAGAATGACCTGAATTTTTCCCTCTGAAGACCAGATTGGGGGGTCATGAGTGCATAGCTAGGAGAGGGACAACTGAAGAAGCTTGAAGAAATTATTTCAAAAGCTGAAAATGTTGCCATCTGGAAAAAAAATCAATTCACTCTTCAGAGCCCATTGACCAATGGGTAGAAATTACAGGAAAACAAATTTCCACCTTACTTAAGAAATACTTTTCTAGCAAACAGCAGTTGTTTCTTGCTAACAAGGAAATTCCTTCCATCACTGGAGATCAATCAGAGGATTAAAGACCATTGTTTTTCTGGGAAACAAAATTTGATGGGATATTGAGTTAACCTTGAAAAGTCCTTCTAAAATGAGATCTCAGACAAACAGAAGCACCCAAAGAATTACCAAATGTGGTGGAACCATGGGGATTATCTTGAGTTTTGAGGAGAAGATCCAAGACCCTTCCCACTGGAAAGAGTGTCAGAGGGACCCTAGGGGGTGAGAACTCAACTGGGCAAATGGCCCAGGGGCTCAGCAGACGGATTCTGGACCCAAACTGCTGTCCACATGTTTGCTGAGCAGATGTCTGAATCCAGGTCTGTTTTCATCTCTGTGCAGTGAGAAGGTTGGGAATGAGACCCTCTTCTCATGCATGTAGAAAATGACAGAGTGCCCGACAATCAATGGGCTCTCACAGACATGAAGAGCATTGGGGGGTTAGCAGATGGCATGAGTTTGGATGAAAGAGAACTGAAGGTGCAGAGTTGTCTTCAGCTGCCAGGATTGCAGAAAACCCACCAGAAATACAAATGGCACCTGGAAGGTATGTGGATACCTGCTGTTGCTCATGGAAGAGTAGGGCCTGTGACCAGAAGCTGAAGGCTTGTCTTTAGATGCATTGGACTTCTCTTAGAAGCGTTCACAGACTGGAGACTGCCCAGCCAGAAAGTCAAGGCTGAACTCAGAATAGTTGTCCAAAGAGAGCAGAGCCCAGGCCAGAACCCCTGGGACAGCCACAATGGTGACCTCTACAAAAGGCTGGTCCCCCAGCCTGCTGGAGTTAGGACCCACCTTCCTTTTGAATAAGGGTGGAACTTTTCCCCCTACCCCAGGCCATGTGGCCAGACCTGACTATCCACTCAGCTCTGCCAGCTGCTCCCAGAGCCTGCCTGACCCGCCATGCCCAGGCCTCACGCTTGCCTCACACCAATAACCTTTCCCACCTGCTCCCTGGGCTCTACAGGTCATCACAGGGGCTAGCTGGAGATGACCTTGGACATCACTGGGGAAGTGAAGGCCTCGTCATTGCGTATCTACGAGATGGGATTCCTGCAGCAGCAGCAGTTGAGTTTGGTCAACTCCCTCTTCCCTCCTTCTTCCCCAGGCAGTCTCCTTTAGACATTAGGAATGAGTGGCAACGCCTCCATTCTTGACTCTCCATCATTCCGGATTCCGGATGTTTGCAGAGCTGCTAAATCCTATGATGCCCTGTATCTTGGGCCTTACTTGTTTACACTGACAAGCTACAACTACTCACTTGTTCATTCCCCCATTCATCTCTCTCCTCCTCATTTTTTTTCTAGTAGCATTTAATACTTTCCGTACTTAATATTTCACTCACTAGTCCTCACCCTCCCCTTACATTCATGCAGAAGCTTCCCAAGGGCAGAGTCTCTGTTGATTTGTCAAGGGCCAAGAGCAGGGAATGGAACACGGGAAACATGGTAAGTCCTCAATAAATCAACGGTTGAATAATAAATACACTGAAAAGCAAAGCGTGTAGAAGTGGGTATGGTAGACTACCACTTGTGTAAGAGAGTGATATTGTAATATATTTTTATATATGCACGATGCTTCTGGAAACATCTTGGAAAGTCACCAGCAGCAGGTGTTGGGGGGCCCTGAACAGGAGACCTGGTCTTCAGAGACAGGGTGGAAGGGAGACTTCTCACTATATAGCCTTCTGAGTTTTTGTTTTTTGACGATATGAGTCTATGACCTAACCATCCAATTAAGTATATTTTAAAAAGAAAAACATAAGGCTTGTTTTGGGGAAAATACATGGTTACTGATTAATGAGCTCTCAGTTGCTTGAATGCAGATCATTCTGCAATGATCCTGATGTTGACCATTATCCTAATGGCCCAGCTTCTATCAACAAATAGCCTATTAACTTTCTGAGGACAGGGAGCCAGCCCAGAATCTGTTTCCCACAGGGCTTAGCGTCAAGCCCAAGCTTCTGAAACATTTGTGCTGGTAGTGATTATGAAGGCACAAAACTAGTTTGTATGGAGAAGTATATGGCCTCTTACTAGAACGGCACTCTTGGGTTCTGAGCCACAGAATGGTGCTGTGGGTGGCAGACCAGCTACTCAGGGACGAGCCCAGGTGTGGAGAGCCGTGGCACTCTAGCTCACCCCGCCCCCGGGGGGCCACACACCCGCTTTCAGGCTGCATGCGCCCAGCTATAAACTACAGGATCCACAGAATCTATTGTAACAGAATTCTGATCCAGGCACTTCAAGGCGCTATTTGGTTATATAGCTTCCAAATAAAACCAAACCTGGATCAAAATTTATTTTATGTCAGAATTTTATCATAGTTATAAACCCTATCAGGGCTGGAAAGCACTGTGACATTAAATCTATCCACTCGGCAAGACAGAACGTCAGGAAGGGGATGAGTCGCATTTGCTAGTTTTGTTTGATCACTGGTGTGCTGAGAAATTAAGTAGTCCCTATTTCCTAAATACACCAGGATACACGTTGAATTTTGTCATCTTGTGGGCCCATCAGGACAGTGAACTTAAATGCTTTTTCCAGAGCATTTCAAGTCATCATTCGATGGCCTGAACTTTTCTTGGTTTGGATATTATTTTTGAACTTGAATCAGAATTAAGAGGCTATTGATGATCGGTCTACACCTACAGTTCTCACCCCTGGTGAGACACAGGGCTTTTAAAACACCGATGGCTGGTTCCCCAAACCTTTCTGATGAGCAGCAGGCGTGGGGGTTTAAAAACAATTTCCCAAGTGATTCTGCTGCAGAGAGCATCTACCACAACCACAGACCTAAGCCAAAGCTTCTCATAGAAAATGGGCATCCAAGCTACCTGGGGACCTGGTTACTGTGTGCTTTCTGGGTCAGTAATCTGGATGGGGCTTGAGATTCTGCATTTCTCACCAGCTCCCAGTGATGGCTCCTTCAACAAGATGCACTGAGTAGCGAGACAGGCCTCTGCACTGAGGAAGGATGTCGTCACGCTTCCTGAGGGTACTGGGGCCACACAGGCCTCTCTTCGTGGCCACAGCATCCCTGCAGAGACACCAAGGTGAGAAGATGAGGCTCTACCCTGCCCCCAGGTCCCCATGCGAGTGTGTATTTCATGACTTTGGGATCTTTTTTTTTTTAATGTTTTATTTATTTTTGAGAGAGAGATAGAGACAGCGTGAGCAGAGGAGGGTCAGAGAGAGAGGGAGACACAGAATCCAAAGACAGGCTCCAGGCTCTGAGCTAGCTGTCAGCACAGAGCCCGAAGCGAGACTCGAACCCATGAACCATGTGATCATGACCTGAGCCAAAGTTGGACGCTTAACCAACTGAGCCACCCAGGCTCCCCATGGGATCTTCTTATAACCAGAACCACTCCAACTGGGAAAGCTAAATGGCAGGGCTTGAAAAAAAAATGTACTAATAATGATATGATCTCGAATCACGCTGGACAAATGGATTCCCCCCACCCTAGGCTTCCCGGCCAGCACCAGTCTTTACACTGAGCCTCCCACACCCTGCACAAAGGACTCACTTTGGATAACAAGCAGCTGGATGATCAGCTAGGGTACCTGATAAGAAAATTACATCTTAGGACACTTTGGCCAGTGCACAATTACAGGATATTTAACAACTCAGTGGTGCTGATATAAGTAGTGGCTGTGGAGTCAGTTAAAGTCTTGTTGCAAAGGCATGACTGGCTGGATACCAGTTTCTGTTGAGAGAGAAACAACGTGTTTTCCAGGCTTCTTCCACTTTGCAGTGTTGGCAAACTTCACCAAGCATTTGAAAAGCCAGAGAGCACTTAATGAAATAATCTTGAGGACTTATCAGCAAAACGGAGGGAGAGTAAGATCAGAACCACAATATATCAACTGTGTTCTCTGTGACTGCATGAGTGGGAAAGATGTGGTGTTTCCACTGAAGACAGCCAAGGGCGGTGGCTGACGGGGAGGGGACCCAGCACACAGCCGGAAGCCGCAGCCCTGTCCTTGTCTCCCCACGCACCCCGCACCCTGGTCACCACCCGCCGCCACAGCTCCGTGTAGAGCTAACCTCCAGGTTACCATAGACTTGCAGCCTTTCCGCACAGCTTCAAGGTCACAAACAGGCTCCCTCCCATAGGAACCCCCCCTGTGACCAGCAAATTAGAGCCGTGTGAGTCTCCAAAGAAGACAGAGTTGTCGAGGATTAGGGTCTTAAGAGAGTGCCAAATATTAGAAGAGCCCATTATTTTCTCATAGAAAATGTTCACCTTTTATTTCAATGTTATCAAGTGATGGATAGCAGTAAAATAAAATAAATAATGATATGAAAAGGATTCTCTTACACCCACATCACCAACATGACCATCTCTTCACCTTTCTGTCTTCTCAGCGAGAGGCCCTGGTATGTGGGGGACATTTCTCCTCTGTGTCTGCCACCCACCCGCCTGGGGCAGGCGTCTGGTCTGGGACTGGCCGAACCAAGCCGGAGAGGTGTCTGCCTCTTCCCAGAGAAAAAGGGGCTTTCCTAAGGGCCATGGCACAGAAGAGTGGTGAAAGGTGATGAGGCTTTTTCTAGGCATAGAGAAGGGTGAATCTCATTTCCAATAAGAGCAATCACCAATCTGGAGCTGTCATTCTGAGGAAGAATCTAGAACCATGTCAGCACAGAGTAGATCCTCAGTCAGCGTTCGGGGGAAAATTAAGGAGTAATTATGATCTAGAAAAGAATTTGAAGCATGAATCATGAACTTTTGATCAAAGAAAGCTATCCACAGGGAGGGGAAACTCCTAAAAGTCAAAGCATTTGATTCATCGAGATGTAGATAAGAGTCTTATTTATGAAGCTAAGAGTTAAAAATAAATATTTGACAACATACAATGGAAAACACATTCAGCAAAACAGCTGTGGTCTTTAATAATGTTGTTTCTTGAACATTTCTTGTTTTCTGCTGATGGGAATGTAAATTGTCAAAAAATCAGGAAGGTAATTTGGCAACTAGATTCGAAGAACTTAAAATATGTCCCAAACCATTTCACCCTTAGGGAGGCGTCCTAAATATGTAATCAGACCAGGACTTATGAGAATCCGTGCAGGTTGTGCTGACTACTAACTCTGATCACGCCACTGGTCGCGGAAGCTGATACATGGGGTAGGTTAGCAGAGAAGCGAGGTTCATGGTGAAGTGAGATCTCTGCAGCAGGCCACCTTCTGACCTTGTCAAGGAACAGAAGGCTCTGTGCTTCTTGCTTCCCGTCTGTACTAAGGGGTCAACTTCAATGACTACTTTGCAATATTATTAACAGACTTCATGGGGCCATGCTTGGGAAGCGCTTAGCAAGTACCTGCCTTGGCGGGCGGTTGGGGGGGGTTCGTATGTTAGGCTGTTCTTCATCCATGGGGGACAGCAAGTGGTGAGATCTCACTTATTCTAGAAGAGAATGTACCTTGCTAGGAGAATCCACCAGGATACAGGCCAGGGGTACCAGCCTATCCACGTACTTCAAGGCTTACACTTTGCAAATGGTACCTGAGACCATCTTCACAGGTGTCCCTTCCTATAGGACTCCATTTCCAGAGTCAAATAGCAAGCTTATGTTCACACTGAAGGTGACCATCAGAGCTGGGATTTGAATCCAGTTAGGCTGAATTCATTCAGCAAATATTTATTGAAAAACTGCTTTTGCCAGAGGATGTTATAGACCCTTGCAAAGCGCTAATGCACCAATCCCCTAGAGTGCTTCTCTGAACCAGAAGACAGACGATGAACAACAAATACATTAAATATGCAAATTATAAAGTATGTTAGAAGATGACAGATGCCGGGTGGGAAGAAAAATAGAGCAAGAGAGAGCGGTTGAGTGAGAACATGAAGGTAGACCTCACTGAGGAACTGACATTTGAAAAACATCCGATGCCAATAATGAAGTGAGCCAAGCAAATACCAAAGGGCAGGTTGCCCCAGGCAGAGGGAGGCCCCAAGCAGAGGCTGAAGCAGGAGTGAGCCTCGTGTGTTTGAGGACACAGGTGAGTGCGACCAGAGCTGCGTGAGACCTGAGGACTGTCCTAGGTGCTGATGGAAAAGTAACAGATCTCTGAAGGACCTTGTAGATGTTTGCAAACTTTGACTTTGACTTTGAGTAAAGCAAGGAGCTGTTATAGAGTTTAAGGTATCTCGGTGACAAGATTTGGCTTTTGTTAAAAATCTTCCTGACTCCTGTGTAGAGAAGGTATCACAGAGGGGTCAGGGGAAGTAAGCAGTGACGGCGTTTTGATACGTTTTGAAGGTTGAGCAAGTACAATTTGCTGATGGGTTAGATGTGGGTGTGGGAGAAAGCAGAGCCAATGATGACCACCGAGTTTTGGCCAGAGCGCGTGGAAGGGTAAGGGCGACTGTGGAGAGTGTGTGCAGTCTCCCAGCTGCCTGAGTGGAATGTCGAGCCAACCGCTGGATGTGTGCCTGGAGAGTACTGCAGATGGAAGAGAGGTCTGGTGCACTCTGGCCCCAGGAGGTCAGGGACAAGTGGAGAAGCCAGCAAAGGACACTGCAAGGAACGAGCAAGGGGGCAAATCCAACCAGAAAGACAGGCAGCGTTGGCTGGGAGGTGGTGTGTTAGGTGCTGTGATGCCCTCTGCCCACCTCTGCTCAACCCGAGAGAGACGCTTCTCGTCAGACTGGGGAGACACGCTCACCCGGACCCCTGGGGACAAGACAAAGCGGGAGGCAAGTGGTAACCACGAAGTCTGCTGGAACGGTGCAGCGTTAAGTTTTCTTGAATAATTGTAAAATCAGACATCTCAGTTGAGTATAATTTGACATGTATCAAAACTTCCTTTTTTACTGGGAGGAAAAACAGAATCTTCAAATCCCTTAGAAAAAAGTTTTGCCTGTGGCAAAGAACATTATATAAATGTTCACTCTGCCAGAAATTTAGATTGTTTTAGATGTGAAATGCAATTTATCAGCTTCAGTGTTCTTGTATCCAAGACAACAGCTTCCAGGACAGGAGAGGAAAACATCAAGGCAACATTACCAAGAAAATGTGCTCATTAAGGAAAGCTATAAAAGTGAATAAGTAAATAAGGCTGATTAGCTACAAGTCTCTCTACCCTTTTCCCAGGCATAGGAAATGCACTTAGGTATTGTAAAGAGTCAAAAAAAATCAGTTTGTCAACATCCATTAAATAAGTTGCTTGAATTGTTACTGCAATTGCACTGAGTCTACAGATCAGGTTGGAAGAACGGGCATCTTGACAGTATCGAATCTGCATGAACATGAAATCTTTCTCCTTTTATTTAGTTCTTCTTTGATTTTGCTAATCAGTTTTATAATTTTCCTCCTACAGATTTTGTACATGTTTTGTTAGAGTTATACCTATGTATTTCATTTTTTAAAGTAATAATGTAAATATTGTGGTTTTCATTTCACAAGTCACTTATTCATGAATGATATGTAGGAAAGCAATCGACTCCTGTAGATTAACCTTGTGTCCTGAAAACTTGCCATAATTACTTATGAGTTCCACGTGGGCTTCTTTTTGTTGACATGGTTAATTCTTTTGGATGATGTATGTGGATGATCATGTCATCTGCAAATAAAGACAATTTTATGTCTTCATTCACAATCTATATACTTTTTATTTCCTTTTCTTGCCTTATTGCATTAGCAAAGACTTGCAGTATAATGTTGAAAATCATACTGCTCCTGATCCTAGTGGGAGAGCTTTGAGTTCCTCACCTTTAAGTATGATGTGAGCCGTAGGGTTTTTTTGGGTATTTTTTAAAATCAAGTTTAGGAAGTTCCCCTCTACTCCTGGGTTACTGGGAATTTTAATGATGAATGGGTGTTGGATTTTATCAAATGCTTTGCCTGCATCTATTGATAGGATCATGAGCTTTTCCTTTCTTCGTCTGTTAGTGCGATGGATTACATCTAGATGACTTTTTCAGTGTGGACCCAGACTGTCATACTTGTGATAGATTATTCTTGGTCATGGTATATAATTCTTTCTATACATTGTTGGATTTGATTTGCCAATATTTGTTGAGGTTTGCGCCTATGTTCTGAGAGATATCGGTCCATCATTTTCTTGTAATGTCCTTGATTTTAGTGCAAGAACAGATTGAGTTAGGTAGTGTTCCCTGTGTTCCTATCGTCTGAGACATATTGTAAAGAATTGGTGTAATTTCTTCCTTAAGTGTTTGGTAGAATTTACTAGTGAACCCATCTGAAGCTTTCTGTTTTGGAAGGTAATTAATTATTAATTCAATTTCTTTGATAGATATAAACCTACTAAATATTCTACTTCTGCTTGTATGAATTTTGACCGATTGCTTTTTTTTCAAGAAATTGCTTCATTTCAAGTACGGTACCAAATTTATGGGCATAGAAATTTTTATAATGTCCCTGTATTATCCTTTCAATATCTATGGGCTCTGTAGTGATGTCCTCTCTTTTATTTTCGGTATTAGTAATTTGGGTTTTCTTTCTCTTCTTTGCTTTGTCTGACTAGCGGCTTACTGATTGTATTGATCTATTCAATAAACCATGTCTGGTTCTGATATTTGCTCTGCGTCTTCACATTGTGTTCTGTTTTTTGGTGTGCTTGTCATTTTTCTTGATAGCAGAACATGATGTACTGGGTACAAAGAGCCGCTGCAAACAGGCCGTTAGTGATGTGGTGGGGAACTAGCAAGGGAGGAGCGCTCCATAGTACCACGGTGAGGGCTCTGCCTCTGGACAGAGAACTTCCCAGTGTTTCGAAGCTTTTTCTTCTGGGGCGGGTTGGCTAGAGCAGGCTGGGGGCTTCCCTTCCCTGGGTCGGTGAGGCTCCGGCTAGCTAGTTTCCACTGGGGGCAGGCCTTGTTGAGAACAGAGTGCTCTCATATTTCAGAGTTGTCCCTTCTCTCCTCTCGATGCTGAAAGCCTGAGCAGGTTTCCTCTGATATTTATTGTCGGAATCTGGTGGAGTTCCTGGAGGTAAATCTCACAATCTGCGGGGGCCTATGACTGGACCCCTGTGACCAGGTCCCCCCAGACTTTTTACCTTCTAGAGTAGGAACTGCACTTTGCCTCTAGCAAGCGATTCATCAATTACGGTTCAGTTATTTCATGTACTTTTAAATTATTTTTCTATATCGACTACAAATTTCTTTCCTAATACAATTGAAAAATGCTGCAAACTCAACCACAATAAAACAGGACGTGCTTGTATCACACATGATCACTGCATCCAGAAGGCATGACAGCATGTTGTTGGGGCCCAAACTTCTTCCAGGGACGGAAGACCTTTGTCCAACATTCCAGAGCAGTCAGGACAGGATTGGGGCCAGACCCTGGGCCTCAGGATGAAAATATAGTGGAATCTGGCCAGCATGAGCTGGCCCGGGCGCAATACTGTATGGCTGGTAGGAGGTGAAGATGCCCTGGGATGGGGAGCTGATAGTCCTGAGGACTCAGGGGAGGTGGACATGGAGGGGAGGAGGGAGAGTCCTCCCACTGAGGATGCCTGGTACAGTTCTCACTCCCTGCTGCACTACTGAGGTCCTGGGCTTTGGGATTTCAAAGTGTAACGAGGGTGAAGAGAAACAGTGAGAACCCACATATTCCCAGTGGTTCTGTTAAGTTTCACTGAGTGATGGGGTCACAAGATGGCAAGTTATTATGGAAAAATGCAAATGCACTGTGTATATGTGCCATAAATATACCACCATGGAGCACAATCTGTGTGTTGTTTTCTTGAAATGGCTTTGTCGGGATCTATTTTGGACAATGAGGCCAGAGTGCAGCTCAGATATCTGATTCCTTCGGCATGTGCCTGGTCAAGTGTCAGAACTACAGCATCGGGTAAGTTTGTGGAGAGAAGTGGAGCATCTTTAACCTTACAGATGCCTTTCCATCCACGTTGGAGTGGACTGATAGTCAGGGGATGCTTGGTGATCCAGGCGTCAGGTAGAGAGTGTAAGGCCCCTCATGGGGCCAGGACCAGGCCAGGCTTCAGTGGCAGGTTGCAAATCCAGCTAGTGCACTGGAAAGGAGGCAACGGGACCATCACCCCCTAGACTGTCCTTGTCACTGAGCTGCTCGATGTCGGCCCTGGTCATCCTGTACAAATAGTCAAGACTTTTCTGACAAGTACAATCTAGAAAAACTATGGGGTCACCTTTGCCCTTCCACTATCAGAGCCCCCCAGCTCCATTTAGATTTCTTTTATAGTTTTAAATGCTTATTTATTTATTTTGAGAGAGAGAGAGAGAGAGGGCACATGAGTGAGGGAGGAACAGACAGAAGAAGAGAATCCCAAGCCAGCTCCGTGCTGACAGTGCACAGCCTGACTCAGGGCTCGATCTCACAAACCATGAACTCATGACCTGAGCTGAAATCCAGAGTCAGATGTTCAACTGACTGAGCCACTTGGACACCCCACTGTTAATAGTTTTAAGCATGCCAATCTTGAGTGAACCAGCTCCCACCCCCTTGCTGCATGTGAACGCCTGCTACCGTGGGCACATCACGGCACCCAGAGAGATGCTCTGGACACAGATGTTGCTGCGGAGGGAATCAGAGAAGGGAGGCTGCATTTGCAGCCTCAGCCACCAGCCAGACTGAGAAGGACAGCATCTCTGTGCCCTAGCATCCGCACCCACATCTGGTGTCAGAATATAAAGAAAGAAAAGGCAGATAATAAGAAAGGGTCTACAGACCCACCCCAGGGCCATGGGAGTGGAAAGCCAATCAGAGAGCAGCCAGGTAACGGAAAAGCCCAAGATCCCCACCAGGCAGCTGGGTTGGCTGCCCTCCTCGTCAGGCACCCCACATAGTTGGGGAGCCAGCTCGTCTCCACAGAAGAGACCTCGGAACACTTCACTGTCCACGCTAAACACAGGCTGGGTCTCTGTCGCGTGTCAGAAGTGAGGTTTCACGGAGCTGTCCTGATGCTCCCCAGACATGCCTCCCTAATTTCTGTAGCTCCCATCAACAGCAACTAAAGGAGAAAATACTGCCTTATAAATAAATCAGCCAGAAGAATTGCGAACACTATTTTGTATTCAAAGAGCCTTCTGCAACTTTTAAAAATAGACTGTTCCCTGCAATAAGAGCAATGACTATTTTACAGAAGGTTAGCAACTCCAGGCCCATAAATCCAGGGACCACTGAACACCATGGCCAGGCTCTCTCTCAGCCAAGCCTTCCGTTCCTCCATTAGGCTGCTAACTAGGTCCCAGAGCCGCCCAGAAGCCCCGTGCCTGCCTGCTCGCCAGCTGGATGGGGAAGCCGGCAGCTGGAATGATCGATAGCAGCCCTGCCAAGGGGCTCATCTTCTTTCCTGGGGCGCATTCTGGGGATGATATCTGGTGAGCCTGTCTAGGCCCACAATAAATAAGCACTTAGTAATTTTCTTTGGAAAGATGGATGTAGTAGATGCCCTCAGAGTTACTGGGGGGCTTACAGTGAACGGAGCCTCGTGAATCAGTCAAGCCAAGAGACAGGAACAAAAGACACTGATTGCGGCTAATCCCTAATTCAATTAGAGCGATGCAGTTACCCTAATAGTTATTGAAGACTGCTTGATATAACACGCACACATGCACACACATGCTCTCATGCACACACACACATGCACACGCACATGCATACACGTACACACACTGATGCATGCGCACACACTCTCATGTCCACATGCACATGCTCTCGTACACACATGCACACACACATGCACACACATTGTCATGCATAACATGCTCTAATGCACACACAAGCGCACACATGCTCACACACATGCACACATGTGTTCCACGCACACACATGCACACAGCACCCACGTGTACTCGCATGCATTCACACAGATGCACACACACACACTCTCACGTGCACGCACACACGCTCTCAGGACCCTCAGAGCCTGCTGTCCCACCTTCCCCGAGGACAGCTGGTAGGTGGAAGCCGGTTCATTGGAATCCCGGCAGCGCGAGCCAAGGCGTGGGCAGCTGTACTTGGCCACGGAGCAGGGTTTGCTGCCGGAAATGCCCACGACCCGACGTGCTCAGGTCTGACTTGCTTCTGGGCGGGGCTCGCGACCCTGCAGGCAGCGCAGCAAGCCACCCAACAGGACCAACGCGCAAGGGACCGTCCAGGGCTTGCGCTCCTCCCCACTGCCCGCCCCTGCGGCGGCCCCGCCCCCTCTGAGGCCCCGCCCCTGCTGGTGCCCCGCCCCTGCTCCGACCCCACCCCTCTGAGGGCCCGCCCCTCTGAGGCCCCGCCCCTCTGAGGCCCCGCCCCGCCCCTGCTGCGGCCCCACCCCCTGTGGCCCCGCCCCCATCCCTGAGCCCCCGCCCACCCCCCCACAGTCCCTGCTCCCCTCCCCCAGCCGCCGCCCTGTCCCACGGCTCCTATCGGCGTGCTCACACTGCCGACCACCGTGTCATTCAGGACACGGGCTGTCATGTGTCCTGTGGCCCCAACATGCCCTCAAATGTAACGAGTCACCACCTTCTGCCCCTTCTGAGTCCCAACACCGCTCCATCGCAGCCCCTCCCGGCGCGCGGCCGTGTCTTGTGGGTCCCAGGAGCTGCCTCTGCTAGGGTGCCGTCATGCCCCCCCGCCGGGTCACGTCCTCCCTTCTGGCACGTTCTCCGAACATCAGGAGACACCGGGGCGCCGGGGGGCCCAGTCCACGAGTGTCCGACTCCGGCTCTGAGTTCGGGCCCCGAGTGGCTCTGTGCTGACAGCTCCCTCTGCCCCTCCCCCGCTCGCGCTCTGTCTCTCTCGGAAATAAATCAATAAAGGAGCCGCAGCCGAGCCCCCCACGTGGGCTACGGGCTGTGGTCCCCGCAGTGGGTGGCGCCCTTGTGACGGAGCATGGCGTGCGGCCATGTAGTGATGACACTGAGAGCACGACCCTCCACTGAGACAGGCGCTGATGATGTCCCCGTGTGTCCACCAGAGCCTGGGGATTAGGGGAATCCACAGACACCTGCCGGGCCGACTCCGTGGTTGTTCCCTGAACCTCAGCCCACCTGGCCTGCTTGCTGGCCCAGCCCTGCCATGAGCCACGTCAGGCCCACGCTGCGGCTGTCCCCACCACTGGGTGCTCCCTCGGACCTCTGGAGCTTTGATCTTGAACTCTGCCCACAGTGTCCCTTTTGTTTGCTTGGAGAACTTGTATCTATCTGTTTCCGCCCAGCGTGGCATCACCTCCTCCAGGAAGCCTTCCTGGATCCCCAGACATGCTGTAGTAGCACTCCCTGGCACTTGCTATCCTTGAATGGGCCAGTGCACAGAAGGATTCTTCTCTGGCTTCCATAAACGCACAGAGGTCCCCAGCAGACGAGGACTGTCTCATTTGTATGCTGCTATCTTGGCAGACGAGATGAATGGCAATGACAATTGGGTCCTCAGTTCCGTTTGCCATGAAAAGTGAGAAGCATGTCCGATCAGCGCTGTAGGAGAAGGGGGTGCCCTCGAGAGAGGGAAAATTGAGGCACAACCCCACATTCCACCAGCATTTCGTTAAAATGTGGAGGTGCACCAGTCATTAGGGTCTCGGGTGAGTGTCCTCGGTGGCGGGATTGGGCAGGCCTGGTGGTTTGCACCTCTGCACATGGTCCCCTTTCCCCTTGGAGGCGGGAGGTGCCAAGGGGAGGGATGGGCAGATGCCGTCCTTTGCACATGAAACCTTTGGGTGCTACAGGAATTGAACAGAGGCGCTCTGCCTGCCGCCCGGAAAGCTTCCGAGCCTGTTCCCGTCTCCTCCCTGGGGTTCCGCTAATGACCTAAGGACGCGTGGGGCTGGGGATGGATGATGTGACAGCCTCTGGGAGGCGTTTGGAGAGCTCGCTTCTCTTAACGCACCCGTGACGCTCACATGTGGCTTTGGGGCAGTTCCGTCCGACACTCAGCTCCTGCTAAGGTCTAGCCTTCAGCTGAAGTCACCTCCTCGTCTCCAGAACGAGGCCCCACCTGGACCCTGTTCTCTGCAGGACTTCACACGGGACGCCGCCTGGCCCCGAGCTGGCCAAGCACAGGCCGCTGCCTCCCGCGGCCCGCCGTTTGTGGGGAACTGCGTGAAGGCGCCTCCTGACCATAAAGTTGGGGAGCGTCTCAAACCTTCCCGCCGACCTGGACCATCTTGGCGATGGCATTTGGCTTTTCCGTGGGCCACGGTCCTCAGCAGATGTGATGTCTGTCAACACTGGTCTGTCCCGTTTCTCTCCACAGAAGTAGGGAAGCTGGTGAGTCAGGCCCGTCCCCGTTTCTGCCCTGTTTTTGCCCTGCAGCCACCTGGTTCCAGATGAACAAATGCGGACAGTAACCGCTGTGTGTTTCTGCCCTGCTGACTTCTGACCATTTATCTATTTTGCCCTTTCTTTTGGCAGATCAGCTCCAAAACTCCAGGTGAGAAGCTGAGAACAGCCATCAGGCTTTCCGGGTGAGCGATGCCCGGGGTGGGGAGAGTCATCTGTAAGAGGCGCCCACTTCCTGAGCACATTTTTCAGAAAGAGTTACAGGTGCCCCATCGGTGACATGGTGCAAATGAACCACGTGTGTGTATCTGGAGGCACACGGGGTCAGCAACGATGCACGAGGGAACTGGGGAGGTAAGCAGCAGCGTGACTGATAGGTGTGTGACGTTCAGAGTGTGTCCAAGACACACGGCTAACAAAAATAAACACACACACCCAGGGGAGAATCAAATGCCACGGAAATTCCCCTAAAGACGAGCAGGGTGCAGGTGCAGGTAGCTGGGCCATCCGGGTGAGCAGAGGGCGCGACGGGCGCGTGGCCCAGCGCGGGGGTCTGCGGCCCCGGGGCTGAGCTCGGAAACAGCCCCCGGGGGAGCAAAGCCGTCTGCCTTGAAAGGAGGCACAGGTTCCGAGGTAGAAAGCTAGGTGCTTCCCCTCTGCCAGCCCGCCCTGACTCTCCCCCACCCCTGCCCATCCGTCCTCCACCCGGAGACGGCCCTCCCTGTGCTCTCCAATCTGGACTCCTCCTGTGATGCCCACCAGTGTCCCTGCAGAGGCAGGGTCTATTCTGTCCCCTCCACACCCTCCCCTAGACCCCAGCTCCGCCCTCGTCTCTGGGACCAGAGCCCTGCGCGCTCTCAGGCTCAGGTCCCTCCCAGCGCTGCCGGGAAGAACACACATCCTGATGCTGAGCAGTCCTGGAGGCTCAGGAGGCTGGGGAGAGGGTGATCGCGCAGGGGGGAAGGGAGCCGGCGCCCAGGCTCTGCTCCTGACAATGGGGACCCCCCTCACTTTTTTTCATGTTATTTCTTTATCTTTTCTTCTCTTTCCCTCTCCTTTCTCTTCTTTATTGAATATAATTAACACACCGCGTTATATTAATTGCAGGTGTACAATATGGTAACTCAGCAATTCTGTACGTTACTTGTGCATCCTAAGTGTGCTCTTTCCCACCAGCTCCTGCCCCCGGCGCCCCAGCACCTCCCCTCAGCTTCTTCTCTAGAGTTAAGAGTCTGCTGTTTTTGGTCTCGTATTTCTTTGTTCATTTGCTTTCTTTCTTAAATTGCACCTACGCATAACATCATACCATGTCTGTCTTTCTCTGACCCGTTGCGCTAGCATCACACTCGCGGGCCCCTGCAGGCGTCTCCCAGTGAGGCCGCCCCCTTCTCACGCTGGGGTAATATTCCCAGTACGTCATGATCTTTTTAAAGCAGTGTTTTCATTTTCTTTGGCTGAACACCTGTTTCTGAAGAGAGGCGCAACATGGGGATAAAAGCCCCCGTTTGTTTTGCGGCCCGTGGGGAACTCGCCCTTCTTACACGGGGGTCTCGCCTGCACCCCGTGCACCGGGGTGAGATTTTACCCTCGTTTCGCGTGAGTATTTGGGCTGCGGCACTAACTGCCCACATGGTCTCACAGCTTGAAATCTGGACCCGACTCTCTGATTCCAAATCCAGTGAGCTGCCTCCCCAGGAAAGAGGGGGAGATCCGTCTGGGGGCAGCAGGTGGCTGAGGACGGGGAAAGAAACATGGGTTTCCGGAAAGCAGCAAAATTAAGGGGGGCAGTGAGGACGGAGGAGGGCGACCCCCAAACAACCTAGGTTAAAACAACGCACGACTTGCAAACCCACATGAGGGAAGGGCCTCAGCTGGGTTCCCTGGAAGCCAGAACAAGGGCTCTTGGGCAAGGGCTGAAGGCAGGGTCTCGGGAGAAAACTTCCAGCAACTTCAGGCAGCGAGAAGGGGGGACGCTGGACGGGCGCAGGGCTCAGGGCGCGTCCAGCCTCCACCTGACCCCGCAGGGATCAGCGTCGCGTCTTCACAGCAGCACCTGCCCCTCCACGGGGCTCCGGGCCGCCCTGCGGGGCTGCAGGCACGAGACCCGGGACCTCCAGGCAGGGCAGCAGGTGGGGCTTTGGCACAGCCCTGCACCCGGCGTAAGTGGCGTCCCCGGGACCCAGATCGACCAGCAGTGTCTGTGCACGGGTGGGGGCGCTGCAAGAACCCAGTGACCCTGCCCCCTTCTCCCGAGCCTGCAGGTCAGGCTTAGCTGGGGAGCTGGGGTGTCACCAGCCTCCACAAACATGTGCAACGCTGCGGGGGTGCAGGAGGCGGCCCACCGGCTCCGGGAGACGAATGTCTTTGGGTGGAGGACCGGCACCACTTCCTTTCTAATCTTATGAAACGGTGGTTTTCTCCAGGCCGTGCGGATTTGGGGCAAAAAGTGAGCTTGGATGTCGCTGAGTGACAGGAGAGGCCTCGGAAGTTCTTTTGCAGGAAGGGCCTGGGTGATCTGGCCCTTGGTGGTGAGCACGTCTGACCCATGACGGAGGCCACCCAAATGGTCTGAGAGCCTGCTCGGTGAGTGGAGGGGCCCTGCCGAACAAGCTGGGTGGGGACGCAGGTGGGGGGCCGCGGGGGACAGACGGCGAGGGGCCCTGCTGCTGGGGGGTGGGGACCACAGCCTTTCCAGGAACCAGTGGCAAAGTCTGTCTCTAAGGACCGATGTTTGGAGTTTCTTCTTGCAGATGCGCGGCCAGGAACAGGGGCGCTAGACACGAGAGGGAAAGAAGGAGGGCTGGAGGTGGAGGGCCACACACCCGCTTGATGACTGGCCACCGGGTCCTCTCCGGCCGGCACACGCTCCGGGGAAGCTTAGGAGGCACCGGCCGTGCAGGTGAAGGCGGCGCTCCGTTCACACGCGCTTTGGGAGCACAAGTGCTGCGTGAGTGCAGTTAGCATGACCTCAAAGCACAATTTATTTCACAAATGCAGCCTGATGCCCGGGATGCTGGAAATGTCAGCGTGTGAGCTGTCTGTGACACGGTGGTCGTCTGAAGAGCACAGCCCTGCCTCCCCCACGCCGGCCAGGCCCAGAAGGACGCCGGATACACAGCAGGAAATTATGTATTCTCGCCAGCATCCAACAGTGGCCCCACACTGCTGAGGGAAAACCGGCTCGCCTCATTTTCCAGTCTGCAGCACAAGTGCATCTCGCAAGGTCTCCCGGGAGGGAGGACAGGCGTGGGGGTCGCTTGTGAAGCCCCACGGAGGGAAGACACAGCCTCCCTGCCCCTCGGATGCTCCCAACATCAGACACCTGGCCGCGTCCAGACCCCAGCCCATCTCAGAGCACCTGGCAGGCTGGCTGGCTCCGTAGCCCTGCCCCATAAACCCAACTTCCGGGGTCCCGGGTTTCTTCTTCATCCACCACTCATTTACTTGAAGCACTATTTCCTTCACAAGTTGAAATTCAAAGGCACTGAGATGTGTGCTCTTGAAAGGGACTCAGCATCCTTGGCAGAGGCAGACAGTACTAATCCAGGAATGCAGGGACCCAGCTCAGGGGCTTCAGCAGCCAAGGTTTGCTGGGAATACGCTCAGATTTAGAGTTCGTGATGGAATCACATGCTAGTCTCTAACAAAATTCCCCTCGAACTATGAGGGTAAGATCTCTTTTCATCTGACTGAAATATCGTCTGCATACATTTCTCCCCTATCATCTCACCCTCGTCCACGAGGTTGAAATCAACTGGTACCTGAAAAAGGGACTCACATTTTCGGTGTCAGTGTGTGCTGCCTCCTCTCATCTGCCTTCAGCCAAGGTTGCTGGGAGGCTCAGGTATTTCCTATTTTTACCGTTGTCATTTTGGGGCTGTCGGAGGGCTCCGAGTCCCATCTTGTTCTTCCCGAAGGTGGTCTTCTGAACCGTCAAAGCCAGGCCCACGCCCCACTCTCCCCGATATCCCCTTTGCACATCACTCAGTTCTTTCCAACGCGATGTCGCTGTAATCGAACGGCAGTCATTAAGTGACAGGTTATATCCACTCAAGTACCAGAGAGGAGTTTTATGTCCCCACCTGGCCCTGTCCCCAGCATCAGTGAAACTTGGGCACACTGCCTGCCCTATGCCCTCCCTGCCTTGATTTTCTAAGATAGACAAGTTCAAATGACAGGAAGACGGGGTCTGCAAAGCCCCATCCAGGCACATTGCTCATGATGGAAGCTGGCTTAGTCTTACTTAAATCATATTTTAAAAACCATTTTTAAAGTTTTTAAATTTTTAATTTAATTTTTAATTTTTTATTTGAGAGAGAGTGCAAGTGAGGTAGCAGGGCAGGAGGGGAGTTCGAAAGAGAGAGGAGGGGGAGGGAGAGAATATTAAGCACCTTCCATGTTCAATGCAGGGCTCAGCCTCAAGATCACTGAGATCATGACCTGAGCCAAAATCAAGAGTCCGACGCTCACCCAACTGACTCACCCAGGCACCCTTTCAAAAAATCACTTTTGAATTAACTAACTTCAGAAATAAGACATAGATCATGATTCTAAATATTTTGGTTCTTTAGCATTTATGCAATATGTTCTCTGATGGTCTGGAAGGTGTAGAAACCCTCAAACTACCAAATGTTTTCTCCAAGCACCTTGTTCTCTTACCCTCTTTTTCCACCAGAGGGAAATGGCCATTGACCCACAACACTCCTTACTGTGAGCTGGGAATTTTCCTTTAAAATATTTGTTTTGAATTATTTCATACTTTCAAAAAAATATACCTCGACTATCTAAGGTGTGAAGAACAACACAATTACCAGCAAAGTGTCCATCACCTTGTTTATGGAATAGAAATTCAGGAGCAGCCCCAGGCTATCCGCCCTTGATCACGTCTTCCCTGCCCTCCCGCCTCCTGGTTCACTATTCTGTCCATGGCCTTTCTAGACACATGTCCATAAATAAAAGATTATTGATAATGTTATGGTTTTAAATTATGGCATTGACTAAAAATGTGGCTAGTTCTCTATAGTGGCTGAGAGGCAACTTCAGCTTCTAAAAAATACGTGGGATCATTTGCGTCAGGACTGTTGAATGAAAATGTCCATTCCCTGCCCTCCCCACCCCCGCCTCCCCCGTGGGCTGGAGGGCCACCTGTCTGCTACACTGTTCCCACGATGTGCTTCTGGTTACTTCCTCCTGGGGGCGCCGTCTCTGCGCACCTGCACATTGTAGAGTTATTACAATGTGATAACTGCTGCTGTGTGACCGGCCAGGCCTAAGTACCTGGTTCTTCTTCAACAGTATCTTAGCTAATCTTTCTTCTTTGCTTTCTTCTTTAAATTTCAGATTCAGTTTATGAAGTGCCATGGAAAACTGTTGAGGGTTTGACTGGAATTGCATAAAGATTAGATTAATGTGGGGCATAATTTGGGTTTGCCACACAGCTGTATATCCGTGAACTTGGGATCTCTTCTACTTCTTTGTGTCTTCTTTAACGTCTTTAAGAAGAGTATAATCCTTTTCTTTTAGACGATGATTCGCTTCCTTGGCTAACTGAATTGGAGGCATTTTACATGTTTAGTGCTATTGTACACAGTACTGGTATTTGTCAGGGCAGGCTGTGTTATACTATAGTGACAAGCAGCCCCTGAACCTTGGTGGTTGGGGAAAAAAAGTTTAATCCTCATTCAAATGACATCTGCACAATAGAGAGTCTTTTTCTTTCAAAATACAGATACCCCCTTATAAGTAAGTTCTTCAAAGACCTCACACCAGACTTACCACCGGCCTCCCATTGCAGGGCGTCCACTGGCTTATTCTGAATCAAAAGACCAGAGACTTCAACGCCTTTGATGTATTTGCTAAGGTAATTTTACCCGAGGTCCCAAGAAGCCAACTATTTCAATGGACATTTGTCCTTTTCAAACTGAGCTAGTTTCCTGAAGCCAACCTCGTTGAAGCTGTGGAAATATGCATCAGCAGGAGGCCGTCCTATGCTTTTTGTTTCTCTGAGGCCTGTGTGGACATGTGCACACAGATGTGCAAAGGGAAACCAAGGCAGAGGGTAGAGAGGGTTTTGGCTGAGCCCCTGACAGCTCCCTGTGCTGACGGTTTTTGCTGGACCCAAAGTCCTGGGTGGGATTTGCCCAGAGACGCCCGTGAAGGTCCTCTAGAGAGGGACCAGCTCCCGCCAGTCTCCTTTCAGTGAACCTCTGGGCCACACGTGTCCCTTCCAGGGAGCCCGTGACGACTCTGGTCGCAGGGGACAGAGTGAGGGCCGGCCTCCTGAGACGCTGAATGGACTTTCCCCAGGGACAGAGCACCAGAGAATGAGGACATTTACTCCTGCCCCGAACTCAGTACACTGGCTGCATCGAAAGGAAGGGAGAGCACACACGTTAATCACAAGGCGCCATGCGGGCCGGCCGTTCCACTCCTTGCAACCTGCGGAAGAAAAACGAAAGCAGACGTCAGTGTCGGGCACAAACGTGAACGTGGATGGCAGCATTATTCGTAAGGGCCAGGCCTGGACACAATCCAAATGCCCATCAACCGGTGATGGATAATCAAAGTCATCCAGACCACAGAGCCCCGCTCAGCAATCAGAAGGAAGAAAGTTCTGGTACATGTCACAAACACGAATGAATTTCAAAAACACACTACAGGAAAGAAGCCAGAGGCAAAATCCACACGCGGTATGGTTCTCTGTAGCAGGAAGGTCCAGGGAAGGTAAATTTACAGACGCGGAGAGCAGAGTGGGGTTTGCTCAGGGAGGGAGCGGGTGAGGAGATGCACCTGCAAGCAGGGGTTGCTCTGAGCCCGCACCGTGGGGGTGGGGCACCCTCCGCACTTGAGCGAGACGCGGCTGCGTGGTCCTTCTGTGAGCTCTATTGAAATAAAGCTGGTAAACACACATGTACGTAATACAGCCCGTCATTCTCACACCTGTGCATTTGTCCAGAAATAAAAGGATAAAAAGAAACATTTACACAAAGACCCGTTTGTGAATGTTTATGGCAGCTTTATTCACAGGAGCCAAAAGTGGGAACAACCCAAGTACCACTGACCAGAAAATAAGTGGACAAATTGAGAGACAGCCACACTGTGGACAGCTCCCCGGACGGGCGAGGGACGCTTGCCGCAGCGTGAGAACATCTCCAGCACGTGCGAGGTGGAAGGGCTGCCACGTGTGTGTGGGCGTGTGTACAACCGTTGAGACATTCTGGACGAGACACAGCCCCGGGAGGGAATCGGTGTGGGCGGGCTGCGGCAGGGACTGGCAGGGGTGTGGCTGTGGGGGCCATGGGGACCCTCTGCGTCTGGTCTGTGCCGGTGGCATCTCACAACTGTGTCACTTTGTCCACATGTATCTGTCATCTTGAAAGGTGAGTTTTAATGTCCACAATGTGTCCCAAGTAAAGTTGACTTTAAAAACAGAATATCCAGTTATGTCATTTTTCCAATTTATTTTGTTATGTTTATTTGTTTTTGAGAAATGATGGAGACAGAGACAGAGAGACAGAGCACAAGCAGGGGAGGGGAAGAGAGAGGGAGACAGAATCCAAAGCAGGTTCCGGGCTCCGAGCTGTCAGCACAGAGCCTGATGCAGGGCTTGAACTCACGGACTTGAAATCATGACCTGAGCTGAAGCTGGATGCTTAACAGACAGAGCCACCCAGGTGCCCTTCTTTCTTTTTCTTTTTATTTATTTTGAGAGAGAGAGAGAGGGAGAATGAGAGAGAACAGGGGAGGGGCAGAGAGAGAGGGAGAGAAAATCTGAAGTAGGCTCTGCACGGCCAGCACAGAGCCCTCTGCGGGGCTCAAGCCTACAAACCGTGAGATCGTGACCTGAGCCGAAGTCAGAGGCTTAACGAACCGAGCCACCCAGGTGCCCCTAAAAACTAAATATCCAGTTATGTTTAAGGGCGCAAAGGCCCCGTGAGCCTGGTGACTCTGACCTGAGAGCCTGGAGCCTCCACCCCGGGGACGACGTGCAGCCCGGCGCTGTGGGGCCAGCAGCCTGCCTCCTGGTCCGTCTGTGACCTGGAACCATCTGCTCTTGGGCCGCAGTTCTGTCACCTGCTCCCAGGAGCCTGACAAGCCCTGCGCTGGTCATGGTCACTCACAGGAGGTGAGGGCAGAGAAGTGGCAAAGCTGGTCCAGAGGGGAGATGGGGACATAGGCTCCCCTGGACGGGCAGTGGAAGGGGCTGGGCTCCCAGGCCCCCGGGCCCCCGGGCCACACGCACTGCTCCCTTGCCCACCCCTCTGTTCCACGTGAGGCTGGGGCTCCTGGAGCCTCCCGCTGGCCTGACTGGTGACCACTACAGAGAAGGAAGGCACATCGATTCACGATTCAGTCAAATATTTTAAGCAGTACTGCGGGTGTGGGGTGAGGGAGACAAAGGGGCACATTTTATGGACCTCAGTCTGCAGCTGGGACGTGGGCAAATGGCAAGAAGTGGCAGAATAAAAAAGTCACCCCCTAAAAGTGATTTACTGAGCCATATGCATGCAGCTGCTCAGCGAGAGATTGAGTCCTGGTCTCCACTTGTATACTTTCCACCCAGCTGCTGTTGGACACAGAACCAGTGGAATAGAGACACAACTTCCCCATAAAGTTAGTTCTTTATATGACACAGTGTCCGTTCTGCAGCCACCGAGCCCCTGGGCGTGTGCATTTGGAAGGCCGGGGTCCTGTACTCCATCTTTTTCTAAAATGAGGCATAAGGCCCATTGCTGGTTTGTGGATGGGAAGGACACGCGGGAACAGATGGACATAATTCTGATGTACGTGGTGTCACGAGTTCACTTTCAATTTGAGGACAGGGGACCCTGCCTTGTGGACTGTCTGCATGCAGCGTGCTGGGCGGAGGCAGCCAGCGACATAAGCCTGCCCGTATTTATCAACGCTTTGGGGACTCAAACATCTGTGCAGATAGAATCTTGATAGAGTGTTTATCCAAAGATAGAGTGACGATACTACATTTATATATTTATTTCTGGATAAAATAAATCTGATCAAACAAAGCCAATGACTTAACCACACAGTGGTAGTTTTCATCAGGGAGATAAACCATATACGGGGTGTTCTTGGAAGCCCTCACAGTAAGCTGTCTCAGACAAGAAGCCAAAAGAATAATTACTTTTCATCCCTAACAAAATACGTATCTAACCCTTAATGGTTCAAGTTCTGTTTAACAAACATTTATTTCACAATCCCTCACTCAACTGAAGGGATTCAGAATCTTATTGACACAGACATTCATATTGGTGAATTCTGCCCAGTGCCCCAAGAATCAATAATTTCCATCCTCCTTAAAGTTATCCAGGGGGCGCCTGGGTGGCTTAGTCGGTTGAGCGTCCGACTTTTGCTTAGGTCATGATCTCGCGGTTCGTGGGTTCGAGTCCCGCATCGGGCTCTGTGCTGACAGCTCGGAGCCTGGAGCCTGTTTCAGTCTGTGACTCCCTCTCTCTCTGACCCTCCCCTGCTCACGCTGTCTCTCTCTCTCTCCTAGAAATAAATAAAAAATATTTCAAAAAAAAATAAAGTTATCCAGAACAGGGATACCATAGATTATTATATTATTTCTTTTTATAGTTTTGAATTTTATTTATTATTTTTCATATATTTACTTGGGACCTATCATGTGCCAGATATTCTTTTAGACAAGGGATAGAGCATAGAACAAGGCTTATAAATCTCTGTCCCCGTGAGACTGGGTTCCAGTGGATGGTAGGCAACAGAAGTCTAATACGGAAGCCTGTGTGTTAGATGGTAAGAACCAGGGAGACAAATATGGAAGGATGGCCCCGGATGCTGAGAAGTGGGAAAGGCCTGTCACTGCTACTGTTTGACATTTGATTACACTCTCCTTGTCGGTATGTAGAGGAATCTGGTGGTTTTGATTTGTATTTCCATGATAATTAGTGATGTTGGGCATTTTGTATGTGCTTGTAGACCATTTGTATGTCTTTTCTGGAGAGAAGTTTATTCAAGTTGTGTCACCAACTTTTAATTGTGTTACTTATCTTTTGATGATCGAGTTCTAAGAGTTCTTTATGTATTATGGATATAAACCCTTATCAGAGATATGGTTTGCTAATTTTCTCCCTTTCCATAGGCTGTCTTTACTCTTCCTTGATGGTATAATTTTCAGTACAAAACAAAACCCAGCTAATATTTTGATGGGAATGCTATTAAATCTATAGTTTAATTTAGTGAGTGTTGCCATCTTAACAATATTAAACCTTCTGATCCGTGAACATAGGACATCTCTTCATTTCTTTAGATCTTTAATTTATTTCAAGCATCATGTTCTCAGAGTATGTCATATGCTTATTTTATTAAGTTAATGCCTATTAATATTTTATTCTTTTTCATGCTATTGTAAATGGAATTGTTTTATTAAAGTCATTTTTAATTGCTTGTTGTTAGTGACTGGAAATACAAATAGGTTTGCATATTTCTTTTGTATCTTGCAATGTTGCAAACTTGTTCATTAGTTTTAATAGGTTTTATTAGCAGACACTGGAATATTTTTAAAAAATATTTTTATTTATTTCTAGGAGAGAGAGAAAGACAGCGTGAGCAGGGGAGGGTCAGAGTGAGGGAGACACCGACTCTGAAACAGGCTCCAGGCTCTGAGCTGGCAGTCAGCACAGAGCCCAACGCGGGGCTCGAACCCACAAACCGCGAGATCATGACCTAAGCGAAAGTCGGACGCTTAACCGACTAAGCCACCCAGGCGCCCCTGGAATTTTTAATATAAATTATCTTATGTGAAAATAGAGTTCGTCTTATGACTTCATTTCCAACATGGATGACTTTTATTGCATTTTGTGGCATGGTTGTCCTGGATAGGGTTTGCCACAGAAGAGAGCAGAGCAAGAACAAGCTTCCTTACCTCGTTCCAGGCCTTAAGGGAAAAGCGCGCGGTCTTTCATCATGAAATATTACATTAGCTGTGGATTTACTATAGATGTCCTTTATCAGTTAAGGGATTTCATTTTATTCTAATTTTATTGTATTTTTTAAATGTTTTTATTGATTTTTGAGAGAGAGAGAGACACACACAGAGTGCAAGTAGGAGAGGGGCAGAGAGAGAGGGAGACACAGAATTTGAAACAGGCTCCAGGCTCTGAGCTGTCATCACAGAGCCCGACGCCGGGCTGAAACCCAGGAGCAGTGAGATAATGACCTGAGCTGAAGTTGGTCACTTAACTGACTGAGCCACCCAGGCGCCCCTTATCATGTTGTTTTTTTTTTGTTTGTTTTGTTTTTTTTTAATCATAGGAGGGTATGGAACTTTGTCAAATGTTTTTTATGGAATGCTGACATGATCATGTGGATTTTGCCCTTGATTCTTTTGATATGGGGTATCATAGTCCTTGATTTTCAGATGTTAAACAAATCTCAAATTGCAGGGACACATCCCACTTCATCAGAGTGTCTAATTCTTTTCATGGGTTGTTAAATTTACTTTGTTATTATTTTACTTATTTACTTATGCTATTATATATTTTGGTATCATTATTCATAGGGCATTTTATATTTTTTATTTATCAAATAAATAAATGTCAGATGTTTGTCTGGTTTTGTAATCAAAGTCATGATAGCCTTATTGAATGACTTGAGAATGACTTGACTTCTTTGCTGTTTTCTGGAAGAGTTCAAGAAGAGGTTTAATTCTTTAATTAATAAAATTCATCAGTGAGGTATCTACATTGAGACCTTTTCTTTGTGTAAAGTCTCAGTTGCTAATTCAGTAACTTTACTGTTACAAGTCTGTTCAGATTTTCTCTTTCTTGTTTAGTCCATCTCAGCTTGTTTCTTTGTTTTTTTTTTTAAGTTGCTTCTTATGTTTAAATAAAACATATCAATCTCTTTGATTGCCTTAGGAAGTGCATTTTATATTGAGCTTCCTTTATTTTATTTTTAAGTAATCTCTACTGTATCTCTATAGGAATGCATTTCATTGGAGTTATCTAACTTACTGACATACACTTTTTCATGTCTTTACTTGTAATCTTTGTTAGTATAGTGAGGTCAGTAATGGACTTTTTTCTTTCATTCCTGTCTTCCTGATTGTACACTGTCAGAACAGAGCTTTTCTCACACTGGGGATGGGGTAGATGTGGGTGTGGCTCAAATGTCTTAAACTCACTGTTCACACTGAGACTTAGCAGATTCCTTCAAATAGATGTTTCTCTATTTGCTATGTGCTCTTGGGAAATTTCCAGAAACATTAGCTATTTTGTTGTTGTTGCTCTTTTGGTTAGGTTTCATTTTTTTATTTTTAGCATTTAGTAGTTAAGTGGCTGTTCCAGGGAGAAGGAAAAACACGGCGTGCCTTCTTCCCATTCTGGAAGTCAAGCTTCAGGCATCATTATATTTTGAGTTTATCCACTTTGACCCATACAGCCCATTCATTTCAATATTGTATAGTATTGAAAATATATGAAAAGTATTTTTACTCTGTTGATAAACACTGAAATTGTCTCCCTTTTTCTCCATACAATAATGTTATAAATACTCTTATATGAGTGTCTGGTATATATCCAAATATATATGTCTTAAACACAGACTTAGAGATGAAATTTCAGGACATGGGGGATTTGTATCTTTAGCTTTATTAGATACTGCTTGTTTGGTTGTAACACTTTAACCTACAGCTACATTTATTGCTTTATAGTTTTATTGATACTTGATATAGTATGACTTGAGAGTTTGTCAGTCTGAGGCCACTGTTTTTCTTTTTGATTGTAATTTTATTTCCTCTGATTGCTAGTGAAATTATGACTCATTTCATATTTTGGGGTCTTTGGATTTCTTTTCACACTAATATTTTTGTACATATTATTTGCCCATTCTTCTACTGCGTTGGTTTTCTTTAAAGACAAACTTTTAGAAGTTACTACTCAGGAGGCACCTGGGTGGCTCAGTTGGTTAAGCATCTGACTCTTGATTTTGGCTCAGGTCATGATCTCATAGTTTGTGAGTCTGAGTCCTGCATCAGGCCCCATGCTGACAGTATGGAGCTTGCTTCAGATTCTCTCTCTCTCTCTCCCTCTCTCTCTCCCTCTTTCTCTGCCCCTCCTCCCGTCACGCTCACTCTCTCTCTCTGTTTCTCTCTCTCTCTCTTTCTCTCTCAAATAAATAAATACACTTCTAAAAAAGAGAAGTTACCTATTCTGGATTCTGTTATTCTATGGTTATATTTATTTTTCTCTGTCTGTGACATGCCTCTTTGCTTGACTACCTTTTCTTCCGGATTAAAAACAAAATGTTCCCGGAATTAAATTAATCCTTTTCAAAGTGTTTGTTCTTTGCATCTTATTTTTAAAAAGCCTTCCTTATTTTCAAATCATAATGGAATTCTACATTTTCTAGCACTTAGTCTTTACCTGGAATTTATTTTACCAATTCTCTGAATCGTTAACTGAACAGTGCATTCTGTTCTCACTAGTTTTCAAGTCTTCTTGGCCAGACATGAAAGAATCTGTATTTGGACCCCAGAGATGTCCCTGTGGTCTTCTTGCCTATTCCTGTACCAATGTCACGTGAGTTTAATTATAGTCAGTCTCCGTAGCTCCCAGAGTAACGTTCTAACCCTTCCTTCATTATTTGAAGTTGCTTTGGCATTTTTCCCTTTCTACCTGCATATGAATTTTTAGCATTTGTTTGTCTAGATTTGTATCTCTGCCTATTTAAGCTGGCTTTTATGTTTATAAGGAGCTTTAATTTTTTTCCACAAGATCTTTTTTGTTAGATTTATTATTAGCTACATTATTTTCTGTGTTGTTTTGTGGCAAGATCGTCTTTAAAACTTTTCTTTCTAATTGATGTTGCTGTGTCTAGGAGAACTTTTGATCTTTGTGTTTTATCTTGTATCCAGCAACCTCAGTGAACTCTCCTATTCATTTGAAAACTTCATCGACAGAATCTCTTAAATCTACTTTACTGAGAAATGTACTTCATCCTTTATCAAAAGGATAAAAGGCCTTGAAACTTATTTTTCTTATTTCACTTTCCTCTTTAGAAACTCTACTGTAATGCTGAATAGCATTGAGTGATGACAACTATTCTTGTCTTATTCTTGACTAAAACAGCAAGAGAGAGTATTTTACATCTTTATTTAATATTTAGCATTTTGCAGATGCCATGTGTCACACGTCGTGTCATAGGTGGGAAGTAGGTGCTGAGATGGAGTCTGGGACCATCAGGACCCGTGAGGGGGCGGGGACGGTCGGGAAGAAGAAGTTGAATTGTGATCGGTCAGTCAGGGGGGTGGCTGTCGGGTAGGAGTTGTTCCTTGTCAGGCCCAAGTGGCCAAGATGGCGACTATCCCTCAGCTCAGTTACCAGATGGGATTCGCCCCAGATGGCATCACCTCAGCGAGGGGCACCTCTGCTCTGCCCTTGAGGCTAAACGCAAAAGCGCAGAGAGCAGGCGGCTCAGTGCGGGGTGTCCTCACGCAGGGAAGCGCGCCTTCCTTGTGGGGGAGGGTCAAGGACACCTCTCCTTCCAGGCCACTAGGGCGTGGCCTCTAGAATGCTTTTCCTGCAGCCACTGAAAACCATCCCCTGACTTCGTCTATTGTTGTAAGAAATTACTTTCAAAGAGTCCATTCGTATCTCATCTCTAAATGTGCTGGATAAATTCTACTTGGACAGGATGTACTTTTTATGCCATGTACATGATTGGACTTGGTTTGTAATATTTATGTATATTTTATAGAAATTCTGGCTCTGTTCTCACAAGTAAGGCTAGACTGACTGTTCTCTTTCTTGTCTTGTCTTTGTCTAATTTGGTATCTTGGCTCTGACAGCATAAAAAAAAATAACTGGGTCAGTACATTCCCCTGTTTTATTTATTGTGTAGACTCTGGGACAGTTTACATAATATAGGGATTATCTTGTTTCTGAAGTTTGGATGGAACTTTTAAATAACACCACATGGGCCTGGCAGTTTCCTTTGCTGGTAAAGTGATAGGGAAGAACACAAGTGATCTCTGTCATGGATTTGACTTAGGATTTCATTTTGTAGTAGTTTTCATTCTAAATATTGCAGCCACCCATCCCCACTCATTCCCCACACTCTTACTTATTATGTTGGTTTTATATAATTTATCATTGGCCTATAATTTTACTAATTTTCCCTTCATTTATTTTCTGTCTTCCCCAAGCAGAATGTAAGATTTTTTTTAAACTTTACTTTTTGAGGGGGGGGGGAGGGCAGGGAGAGAGGGGGACAGAGGATCTAAAGCAGACTCTCTGGTGTCAGTCCATGTAGGGCTCGAACTCACAAACTATGAGATCATGACCTGAGCTGAAGTCAGACGCTTAACAGACTGAGCTACTCAAGCACCCCCAGAATGTAAGTTCATTAGGGCTTTGCCCCTTTGCTACTATAAATCTAAATAATAGAAAAATCCTGCCACATCATAGGCACTCAATAAAAATTTAGGGGCGCCTGGGTGGTGTAGTTGGTTAAGCGTCCGACTTTCGCTTGGGTCATGATCTCGTGGTTCGTGGGTTCGAGCCCCGCGTCGGGCTCTGTGCTGACTGCCAGCTCAGAGCCTGGAGCCTGTTTCAGTCTGTGACACCCTCTCTCTCTGACCCTCCCCTGCTCACGCTGTCTCTCTCTCTCTCTCCTAGAAATAAATAAAACATTTAAAAAAAAAAGAAAGTTGACAGAAGAGACGGGAGATCTTAGGGAGCCAACATGACCACAGGTGTTCCTTCTGTAGGTCACTGTACATACATGTAAGCTGGGTGTTCGTCTTTATTTCTTCCCCGAAGGGAACAGCGCACAAGCTTTCAAGCGCAGAGGACTCAGGCTGGCGCCCTAGGCAGCCCCCGGCGCCCCCTGCTTCCCGGGGGCCTCGCCTCGGCAGCCATGTCGTGCGGCTCCTGCTTCTGAGTGACATACCTGTGCTGCTCCTTTTGACTCGTCATCTCAAGCCCTGGCCTGCTGACTGCCCTTCTGGCGGGTTCGGGCTGAGCACTGACGGGCCCCCCGCTCCCCCTTCCCCTCCCCTGTTCTCCAGCACAGTCGTCTTGCGTGATTTGTGCCCAGCTCGCGGTCAGCGTTGCCATACAGGCCCGAGGGTCCCCCGCCTCCTGGCCCCGCCTGGCCAGACGCTCCGCTTCCTTCTCGTTTCCCCCTAGTTGTCTTGCTGTTCCTGTGGCAGAGCTTTCCTCAGTGGCCCGCTCTCGTCCCCGCGTGCCCCACAGCCTCCCTGCCTGCCTTTGTCAAGGTCAGCCGTGTTACGTAAGCTGCCCCGTCCATCTGTTGCCTAGATGTGTGAAAGATTTTTCAGAGCAATCAGCTATGGTGGGAATGTTGTTACGGTTTTATTATAATCTCGTGGGCAAGGGGAGAGGCCCCAGGAGGCCAAGCCACAGGCTCATTCTCAGTCTGGAATTTTGCATTTTACAGGGAAATAATGAAGGTTGGATCATTGCTTAAAAAAAAATTTTTTTAATGTTTATTATTGAGACAGAAACAGAGCACGAGTGTAGGAGGGGCAGAGAGAGAGGGGGGCACAGAATCCAAAGCAGGCTCCAGGCTCCCAGCTGTCAGCACAGAGCCCGACCCAGGGCCTGAACCCATGAACCGTGAGATCATGACCTGAGCTGAAGTCGGGGGCTTACCCAACTGAACCCCCCAGGTGCTCCATGATTATTGTTAGAGTAAATAAAAAAAAAAAGAGTCCCAGGGGCGCCTGGGTGGCTTAGTCGGTTAAGCGTCCGACTTTCGCTTGGGTCATGATCTCGCGGTCGTGGGTTCAAGCCCCGCGTCGGGCTCTGTGCTGACTGCCAGCTCGGAGCCTGGAGCCTGTTTCAGTCTGTGACTCCCTCTCTCTCTGACCCTCCCCTGCTCACGCTGTCTCTCTTTCCCCTAGAAATAAATAAAAAAAAAAAAAAAGAGTCCCAGCTAAAGGTCTTCAAACGGTCATCTGGGTGGGTAGGTAACTGGTTTCCTAAGAAATTCCTTACAAATTATATCAGGGAGGCCAATCTTCCCAGAAGGAGGCTATGAATTTTATCAGCTGTCAAAAATCAGAGCTGGATTAAAGTGGTAAAAACATTTTATTCAGAAAAAGGCTCTGCCCCAAGACATGTTTAGACTAATTTGGGGGGGGGCGGTAAGACTTTATTTTTTAAGTAATCTCTACACCCAAGTGAGGCTCAAACTCATGACCCCGATAGTGAGAGTTGCACACCCCACCGCCTGAGCCCGCCAGGCAGCCCTAGACCAGTTTTTTATACCCTCTCCTTGCCCTGGACATCACGCCTGACTTGCTCAGCGATGCATCTTGCTGCATTTTCGTTCTAAGAACATAAATGAAAGTGTTGCCCAGTTCAACAAACGACCTGGGCACGAACCCCCTGCCCCCCAGGGAGCTGTCAAATGCAGATCCTGGTGCAGCAGGGCTGAGGTGGGGCCTGGGACCCTGCATTTCTTACCCGCTCCCTGGGGCTGCTGGTCTGGGGGCCACACTTTGAAAGACAGAGGGCAGTTTTGGTTGCTGGGTACCTCTCGTTGATGGCACGCTTGGGTGTGGCTCGTGCCCAGTTGTGGTCACAGGCAGTGTCTACACACATATACTAGCCAGTTTCCCCTATTAGGGAAGACGTCCCGGTGCAGCTCGTAGCGGAAATGATTTCTTACAGTCTGTGCACCCGGGCCTAGGATCTGACCCTGAACTCCCTCCTTCTATACGCCCGGCTCCGTGAGGCTCTTACACAGACGGCTACTGTGAGAGGCAGTGATAAACATCTTAGTGTTGGCCTAATAAAACAAAGGTCACGTGAAATATAATATTAAAAAACCCTCCCAGGTGTCAAAAATTAAAAAAAAAAATCAGCACTGGATTGAAGTGGTAAAAATAGATTTTATTCCGAACTATTACAATAAAGGAAAAGAGACATCAGTGTAGAACGGGGCTCGATTCCAAATGCATGGGGGACAGGTGGGGACTTGCGGTGCGGGAGCAGGGCAGTGGCTGGAAGGTCACGAAGAGGACACGCCGCGGGGCAGGGGGGGGCTCCTGGCCGATCCGACGTGGCGGGATTCTGGCTGGAGGTGGCCGGGGTGTCAGGCCTCCCCTGGGGGCCGGTGGGGGACCAGGAACCCCATCAGGTATGTGGGAAGCGACGATGGTTCCCTGAAACTGACTCAGCAGGGTTCTTGCTAACACTGGCCTGACGAGGAAGTACGCGGGTGGGCCTGCCGGAAGGTTCGGGACCCTGACAAAGAATCTTTGTCCCAACCTTACCCTCGTTAATCCTTCTGAGGTTAATTTGAACGCTGTCCAGAATTTGAGAGAAAAGGACGTATTCTATGATGGAGAATGGGGAGCGAAAGTTCTTACGGGTCTGGTCGGTTCCAAGTAAATTGCAAATGTTCCCTCCTCGAACTTCTTATTTCACGTGGGGGAAGTGGGCTCAGCGAGTCACCCCTGGTGACTGCAGGGCCACAGGCTAGTGTCTGCTTCCTCATTCACCAATGCGGGCGACACTTGGGCACTGTGCTAGGCCCTGGGGATACGGGGGGACAAGATGGTCACCACAGCCCAGGAGCACACCTTCTAGTTGAGGGCAGGCCACCGCCGCCCCCACAGAAATCAGACCACGTAGAACACAAAGGAGTTGCCTTCGGGGAAGGTCCCTGCTCTGCTCAGCGCAGCTGGGGCTCCCGCTTGGCTTGGAGGAGAGGGAAGGCCTCCCCGCTGGTGTCTGCACGGAAAGCTGAATCACAAGAAGCCATGGGCCGGGAATGGAGGGGGAAGGGCATTCCAGGTGGCAGGAACAGCAAGTGCAAGGGCCACACGGCAAGTCACAGCTAGCGGTGGCCCTGGGAGCTGAACCCTGTGCTTCCCTCCTCCGGAGTCCCTGGTCTCCCCACCGAGGCCCCTGCCATTTTGCTTTCCCAGTGTCAAAAAAGACATCCCAACCTAGGAAACAGAGACTGTCTGGTTAGGGATGATTGAGGGGGCGGCTCTCTCCCACCAGGGAGAATTCTCTGACTGGGGGTCTGCCCCCAGAAGAGTTTAGCAAAAAAGGAAACTTCCTTACTGGGAGGAGGGGTGTGGGGAAGGGGTGAGTGGACCAGAGAAGGTGTTAAGCTGAGGTCACCCTGTGAAGCTGCAGGGGCGGAAGAAATTTCCTTCTGCCCTTTACTGCTCTTTGGCTGGGCTGATACTTAAAGTGGCATGAGGCAGATTTCCAGGAGAGAGACAGAAGTTTAATAATAAAATGCCTACCTTCTGTGAACATGGCAGAAAAGATGGACTAACTCCCCCAAATGGCCAAAGCCATCACCTTAAATACCACCTCCAGCTAAAGACATAGGAGACGTTGGGGTGGGGCGTTAGTCGTGGGAGGGGCCAGGAAAAGCACCACAAACCAGGTGAGGCTGTGGTGCGGATCTAAGTCCACACCTTCCCCACTGATGAGTTTCTAGAGATCTCTGGACACACCTGCATCCGTGAAGATTTCTCTTAGAATGAAATGCCTCTCACTAAAGGGTGCCTTTCCCCCATCTTCAGAGCTTTTGTGACTGCGGTTTCTTAAAAATGACCAATTTAAGATAATATGCCAAAGAGGCATATCTAGGGGTCCGTTCTGCCCTTCACAGCCGTTTTGACTCATGTCAACTCGTTCTCGGAGCAGAGGCTGGGCCCACAGGACACATGCCTGCGGACTGGAGTTTCCTTCCAGTGGAAATGCTTAGCATTGCCGCTCAGGCAGCCGACACAGCCCAGTGCTTTCTGGAGCGCCCTCCCCCCCCTCCCCCCCCCGCCATGTGGTTGCCTCTCGGTAATGGCGGGAGGTAGACACGGAGCCCAGCGGACACTCCAGTTCAGCAGCTTGTTCTGAGCTGGTTCTGGAGCAGACCCCAAGATCTGACCTTCGTATGTAAGTTTGCAGAGTGTGTCACAACCTGCTACAAACGTAACGTATGTACACGGGCCTGGTCCGCGAACTGGTCCTGGCAACTATGAGGTGGTGCCGCGAGGCCTCGCGAAGTCGCCCTTCTCTTCCCAGCTAAGGAGCTACATGTGTGGCTTCGGGGAGTTGTCTTTCTTCCTATCAGGAGATGACTAGATGTGCCTCACCCAGCGCCAATGCCAGAGGTGTCACATTTGGGAACTCTACTTCCCACGGGAAAGCGTGAGCCGGGCGCGGAAGCCTAAGAGGTAGTGCTGTCATTTCCGGCAGGCCAGGCACAGCGCCTGGAACCTCAGGAAAAGAGGGGCGGCCCCACGCCCAGCTGCTGGTGATGGTCCTTATTCCCTGCCCTCTGAGAACACAGGCAATTAAAAGCATTTGGGAAAAAAAAAAAGAATTCCAGGACATTCCTGGTGTTCCGGGGTGTGGCTTCAAGAACCCTGCACTGCGTGAAAGGCAAATACAGCTGAAAAATTGGAGCTTTCGTTCTTCCTGTTGAACACAAGGTCAGAGTGACAGGTGTGCTGATCGTTTTGCAACAGGTACAAATACCGAATCATGGCGCTGGACACCTGAAGCTAACATAATGTTCTGTGTCAATTACATATCAATTAAATAAAAGGATCTGAAACCCTATAAATATAAGCCATTGTTTAAAAGTAAAGGAACAAGGAAAGAGCCTCCCGCACCCTTACT
>JAESUZ010004590.1:0-24535 GCA_017311185.1 Proteles cristata cristata
CCAGCTCAGGAGCTGGAGCCTGTTTCAGTCTGTGACTCTCCCTCTCTCTGACCCTCCCCTGCTCACGCTGTCTCTCTCTCTCTCTCACCTAGAAATAAATAAAACATTAAAAAAAAATTTTAAAGAACTGCTTTTGCAGGGGTGCCTGGGTGGCCCAGTCGATTGAGCTTGTGACTTCGCCTCAGGTCATGATCTTGTGGTTTGTGGGTTTAAGCCCCACATTGGGCTCTGTGCTGACAGCTCAGAGCCTAGAGTCTGCTTCAGATTCTATGTATCCCTCTCTCTCTCTGCCCCTCCCTTGCTTACACTCTGTCTCTCTCTCTCTCAAAAATAAAACTAAAAAAATTAATAAAAAAAGAACTGCTTTTGCTGAGTCCCAAAGATTTTGGACCATTGTATTTTCATTTTCATCTGTCTGTATGTATTTTTTGATTTCCTCTTTGATTTCTTGGTTGACCTGTTTGTGGCTTAGTAGCATGTTGTGTAGACTCCATGTGTTTGTGTTCTCTCCAGAGTTTTTCTACTTGATTTCTAGTTTCATAGCTTATGGTTTTTTAAGGTTTTTTTTAATATTAAATTTCATGACCCTCTATGGTTCTTGTATATTTTTGTGAATAATTTTTGCCACTGTGTAATTTGAAATTTGAAATTAGTTTTCAGTTCTATTTGTAAGTGGTAAAGTGTGTCAGATGTGTCTGTAAGTCATATTTTATTTTATATTTTTAGTGTTTATTTTATTTTTCTTTTCTTTTCTTAATTTTTATTTATTTTTGAGAGAGAGAAAGACAGAGTGTGAGTGGGGGAGGGGCAGAGAGAGAGGGAGACACAGAATCTGAAGCAGGCTCCAGGCTCTGTCAGCACAGAGCCTGATGTGGGGCTTGAACCCACAAACCACAGGATAATGACCTGAGCTGAAGTTGGAAGCTTAACCAACTGAGCCATCCAGGAGCCCCTACTTAACACATGTTTTTAAATTTGTTTTCTTCCATTATAACCCAGTGCAGTTACTATAATGACCTGGATTTTTTAGTTTAAAGTTCCTCTGGATTTTGATTCCCCCTTTAATGCCAGCGGATTGGCTCCAGAATACCCTTCCTTTCAGGAACAAGCTCTTTTTATTTTTTTATATGTTTGTTTATTTTTGAGAGAGAGAGATTGAGCACCTGAGCATGAGTAGGGGAGGGGCAGAGGGAGAGAGAGACAGAAGCTGAAGCAGGCTGTGCACTGACAGCAGAGAGCCCGAGGTAGAGCTTAAACTTACAAACCCCGTGAGGTCATGACCTGAGCTGAAGTCAGATGCTTAACCGACTGAGCCACCAAGGTGCTCCGAATGTTTATGTCTTATAGAGAAAGAGAGACAGTCAGAGCACGAGCAGGGGAGGGCCAGAAAGAGAGGGAGACACAGAATCTGAAGCAGGCTCCAGGCTCTGAGCTGTCAGCACAGGGCCTGATGCAGGGCTCGAACCCACGAACCGCGAGATCATGACCTGAGCTGGTTGGTCGCTTAACAAACTGAGCCACCCAGGTCTAAGTAGTCTTTTAGAAATGGCTCTTTCTTTCTTTGTTTCTGCCAGATTCCACCTCCCTGTAGGCAAACATTCTTCATCTTTTCAATGCATTCAATTTTTTTTTAATGTTTTGGCTTAAATTACCTGTTGACTTTCTGTTATGGAAGGTGGAGACTTCGCTTTTCCATACACCCGCACCAACATAAACATTCACCTCTAAATATTGTTTTGATAAGGTTCATCATAAGTGTTTATTACTATGACTGTTTAGAGTTGAGTTACATAGTGTGCACGCCGTGATTACTGTTTCAGCACTATTCTTTCTTTTCCCTGGAGTTAATAATTTTCTGATTTAGTCATTTCTTTGCTTTACTAAATACATATCAATGATTCAAATCCAGATTCTTCACAGTTGTTTAAATCACTCCGCATATTCAAACATATTAGGTAATAATCATAATGACAATAATTATAAAACAAGAGTGTTTTATATGTGCCATGTTTACTCCCTCTCATGTTTACTATGTGCCAGCAGTGTTATATGCATACAACATATACTAACTCATCTTCACAACAACCTTCAGAAGTAGGTGCCGTTGTTATTCCCATTTTATAGAGGGGAAAACTGAGGGATAGAGAGGGAGACACAGAATCCGAAGCAGGCTCCAGGCTCTGAGCTGTCAGCACAGAGCCTGATGCAGGGCTTGAACCCACAAACCGTGAGATCATGACCTGAGCTGAAGTCGGACGCTTAACCAACTGAACCACCCAGGTGCCCCAATTGAGCAGAATTTTAAAAGCCTAGTTTCCAGTCTAGTCCTTTTCTACTCACACACACAGTTTTCTTAGCTTAAAAAAACTGTTCTTATTTGGTTGTGGATGCTCCATTTTTAAAAATTCTTTGTTCTGATTTTCATTTCTTTTTCTTTTGTTCTCTTTCCTAGTAGTTTTTTTTTATATCTTCCAGTTCTTCTTTTGTGTTGCTCATTAAAACTTATATTTTTATTTCATATAGCTTTTTTTATTTTCAGAATTTTTTTAACTTGAGAGAGAGAGAAAGAGAGAGCAAGGGAGAAAGGCAGGGAGAGAGAGAGAATCTTAAGCAAGCTCCACGCTCAGTGTGGAGTCCAACACAGGGCTCAATCCCATGATCCTGGGATCGGAACCTAAGCTGAAATCAAAAGTCGATACTCAACCAACTGAGCCACCCAGATGCCCTCTGTTTTCAGAATTTTATAATAGCATATTGTTTTTGCTTTATGGGTATAACGTCTTACCACTCTAGTGATATTAGTAATAGTTTTTACTTTAACTTTTTTTGAATAATGGTATAGACACATGGCTCAAAAGTTAAAAAACATTAAACTATATAAAGTTCAAAAATGTAAAAGTATGCAGTCTAAATTCTCTTACCATCTTTCTCCTCTCAGCTTAGTTCTAATATATTTTAACCAATTTAGTTAGTTTTCTCTGCATGATTAGAGATTTTTATGTACAGAAGCAGCTGAGAACATGTTCTTACTTAATCCTTTTATTTCACAAATGGTGGCCCACTAAATAAATTCATATCAGTTTTGTTAATTTGCTTTTGGTGAAATATAATATGAATTACAAACAATGCTGCCATGAACATTGTTTATCATGTCTCCTCATGTACATGAATACCCCGTCTCTTAACTATATACATAGGGGTGGAGTTAATGGGTCATAGCTTAAGTCTATATTTAAAATTTTTTATTGTAAAATACATCATACATACATACAGTAAAGTGTACCAAACACACATGTATAGCTCAGTGATTTTCCACTATGTAGGCCTAGACAGTATCCTTACTCAGCATTCCAGAATCTCCCTACTCCTAAAGATAACTACTACCCTGACTTTTACAATAATCCCTTCCATTAAGAAGAAGATCACAAGCTGCAGGGTGGGAGAAGACATAGACAAGACAGGACTTCTACCCAAAATACATAAGGAACAACAAAATAATAAGAAAAAGCAGACTCCCCAGTAGTTCAGAGGCTTTATTTGAACAGACACGTAACCAAAGAAGATATCCAAGTAGCTAATAAACACCTGAGATGGGACTCAATCTCATTAGTCATCAGGGAAATGGCAGTTTCAACCACAGTGTTAATACCACTACACTTTCACCAGGATGGCTAAGATTAGGAAGACTGACAATGACAAGTGTTGAGTGTGTAAGGAGCCATACCAGTGGCTCATATGCTCATGTCAGCGCATACAGCTGTTGATAGATTAGCTCCCATCTTCAGTTCTGTGCCGCTCGTGGGGCTGTGAATTGGCACAGTCTCTTTGGAAAACATTTTAGCCTTCTTCCTCCAAGCATGTGTAGCTCATCCGACGAAACAGTTCTCCCAGGAAAAGGTGCAACAGAAGCCCTTGGCTGATGTACCAGGACACGTGTATAAATGGTCATTGTAGCATTACTTGTAACAGCCAGAACCTAGAAATAACTTAAATGTCCATTAACAGTAGACTGGTTAAATAAGGTGAACACAATATTGAGTAAAAGAAGCCAGACACAAATGAATTTGTGTTATTTCAATTTGCATAAAGTTTAAGGCAGACCAAACAAATCTGTATTGGACAGGGGCATATGGTGAGGTTGTCAAACTAGAAAGCAAACACTTTTGAGAGAGAGAGAAAGAGGGGGAGGGAGGGAGAGAGGGAGGGAGAGGGAGAGAGAATCTTAAGCAGGCTCCACACTCAGCGCAGAGCTCAGCTTGAGCCCATGACATTCAGATCATGACCTGAGCTGAAATCAAGAGTCCAGTGCTCAGCTGACTGAGCCACCCAGGCGCCCCAGCATTTTGGCCTTCCTTGTGGGTTTTAGCAGTTACAGAAGAGTGCCTGTTTTTACCATACCCAGTGGAACACAGGGTCTTTTCATATTTGTTTTTTCTTTTTGGCACATTAGGTGAAAATATGATACCTCCATATGGATTTAATTTGCATTTCTCTTAGTATGGCCAAGGTTAAATATATTTGACTGTGTTAAAAGAGCCATTTATATTATTTTTCCTGTGCTATTTTTAAATTTTCTTTGCCCATTTTTCTATTAGGTTGTTGATATTTTTTAAAAAACGTTTATTTTGAGAAAGTGCGAGCAGGGGAGAGGCAGAGAGAGAGGGAGAGAGAGAGAATCCCAAGCAGGCTCCTTTTTGTCAGCCTAGAACTTGATGCAGGGTTCGATCTCACAACCATGAGATCATGACCTGAGCCAAAATCAAGAGTTGGACCCTTAAGCGACTGAGCCACCCAGGCACCCCTAGGTTGTGCTATTTGTATCTTAAGGAGAGTAACTCTGTCTGTTATAGGGGACCCAAATATTTGTCCTCATGTGTCTCTTAAATGAAAATTTTGGTGTTTTATCCATGCATTTATTTCACATAATTGTGTTTATGGATCTTTTATGTCCTCCAGGTTTTTTTTTTTTTTTTAATATTTTTTATTTATTTCTAGAGAGAAGACAGCGTGAGCAGGGAGGTCAGAGAGAGGGAGTCACAGACTGAAACAGGCTCCAGGCTCTGAGCTGGCAGTCAGCACAGAGCCCGATGCAGGAACCCAGGAACCGCGAGATCATGACCTAAGCGAAAGTCGGACGCGCAACCGACTAAGCCACCCAGGCGGCCCTATGCCCTCCAGGTTTTGTATCATAACTAGAAAGACCTTCCCCAATGCTCAGCTGTGCTTGGAAAAAAAAAAAAAAAACTCCTGTTTTGTTGTGTTGTTTTATTTTGTTGTTTTTTAGTATTTTGATGTTTTTAGCTTTTACCTCTACTTCTCTGACAGTCTAGATTGCTTTTTATTTCTTTCTTTTTTTTAATAGTTTATTGTCAAGTTGGTTTCCATGTAACACCCAGTGCTCATCCCCACAGGTGCCCTCCTCCATGCCCCTCACCCCCCTTCCCCTCTCCCCTGGCCCCCATCAGCCCTCAGTTTGTTCTCAGCAGTCAAGAGTCTCTCATGGTTTGCCTCTGTCCCTCCCCTGCCCCACTGTTTTTCCCCTTCTTCTCCCCCATGGTCCTCCATTAAACTCCTCCTAATCCTCCTATACGTGCAAACATATGGTATCTGCCCTTCTTTGCCTTCTGACAGTCTAGATTTTGGGTGGCTATTTTATAGCCTTAGGTAGGGATCCATTTTTTTTAATGTTTATTTTTGAGAGAGATCGAGAAAGACAAAGTGTGAGCAGAGGAGAAGCAGAGGGAGAGGGAGACACAGAATCTGAAGCAGGCTCCAGGCTCTGAGCTAGCTGTCAGCACAGAGCCTGATGGGAGGCTCAAACCCACGAACCGTGAGATCATGACTTCATCTAATGTTAGACACTTAACTGCCTGAGCTACCCAGGTGCTCCAAGGTTGAGATCCATTTTCATTTTCTTCAAGATGCCTACTGATCTGTCCCAACACCATTTATCGAATAACCTATATTTTCACCACCAACATACAATACTACATTAGTGTATATATACCTTCTAATGTATAACTCTGGGTATATTTATGGACCTTATTCTGTTTCATTGATCTAATAATAGTCATAATCTTTGTGATCCTAATTCCTCTATATTTATAATTTATTCTAATAGATTGTAGGACTAAGTCTCTGATTACCTTTCTTTATCAGAAATTTACTATTTTCTTGATTGTTTTAATTTCTGTAGACAGTTTATAATCAGCTTGCCAAATTTAAAAATAAATCTTCTTGCTGTTGTCAGTGAGCTTGCATTACATTTATATTTCAAGATGGAATCATTTGTCTATGACAATTCAGATTTCCTGCTAATAAATAAGTTATGTCGCCTATATTTTTTAAGTAATCTTTGCATTTCCCATTAGTGTGTTAACATTTTCCTCAAATATATTTTTGACATTAGTTTTTGTTTCTATTATCTAAAGGAAAAAATAACAATGCAAATATATGAGATTATATTATCACAAATTGGACCTGAAATTATAATTATATATACAAGAGGTAGTTGGAGAGCAAGTAAAAGGAAAAACAAAGAATACTGTTTTTCTTTTGTTTTTTAATGTTTGTTTATTTTTGAGAGAGAGAAAGCATAAGTGAGGGAGGTGCAGAGAGAGAGGTGGACAGTGGATCTGAAGTGGGCCCCGATGTGGAGCTTGAGCTCATGAACCGTGAGATCATGGCCTGAGCCAAAGTCAGACACTCAACTGACTGAGCCACCCGGGTGCTCCTTATTTATTCTTATTTAGGAGAAAGATACAGATATTGATAGAGCTTGTTAGAGAAACATGCATATAACTATGGTCTTATGCTGGAATAAGCGAGCAGAAAAATGAAAATAGAATGGGTAATTTTCAAATGAGCATTAAATGAGAAAACAGCCAAAATTTCATTTGTCAAGGATATTAAAAGAAACAAAAAGAACTATATAAATAGCAGAAATCAGTCCTAGTGTTATAGTAATCACATATTACTATGTGATATGTAATATGTGATATTACTATATCACAAAAGAAAGAGATTCTCGTACTGGATGGAAAAGAAAAGCAAAAACTGCCCAAGGTCAAGCATTATTTTATAAACTCTAGTTACACTTAAAATGAAAAGACCAAGGAAGTGTAAAAATAAAGGAATAGAAAATGATATACTTGGCAAACAAGAACCAGTGAAAACTTGGGGCTGCATTTTTAATATCAGACCAGAGGGAATGGAAGGTGAAAAACATCACAAGAGATAAAGGTAAATGGTTCAAACTATTAAATACTAAGATATAAAAATAATCAACACCCTTATACCTAATGATATATATCCTCAAACTATGTAAAATTGAAACTAGCAGAAGTAGTTAATTCTACCCTTAGCCATTTTAACCTACCCTTGATCATGTGAAGCAAAGTAATCTAAAGCTTTGCTATAATGTAGGTGATAATATTCTACAACCACAGAGAATTAAATGAAAATTTAAAAGCAGAAAGCAAAAATAAATCGTATCTGCAAACATTAAAATATTTTACATGAATATTTAAAAAATTCTTTTTTAACATTTATTTATTTTTGAGAGACTGAGAGAGAAAGAGTATGAGCAGGGTAGGAGCAGAGAGAAAGAGAAACACAGCACCCCAAGCAGGCTCCAGGCTCCGAGCTGTCAGCACAGAGCCCAGTCTGGGGCTCGAAGCCGTGAACTGTGAGATCATGACCTGAGTGGAAGTCAGATATTTAACCGACTGAGCCACCCAGGCGCCTCTACATGAATATGTTTTAAATAGAAAACAGTCTTACAAGAGTCATAGAGGATGACTTAGCTCAAGCTGCCATAACAAAATACCTTAGACTGAGTGGCTTACGCAACAGTTTTTTTCCCTCACGATTCTGGAGGCTGGAAGTCTGAGATTCTGATGCCAGCAGGGTCGGGTTCTGGTTAAGGACCTTGTTCCTGGCTGGTAGGTAACCATCATCTCACTTTCTTCACATGATCTCTTCTTTGTGTGCACGCGAAGATGGGACATTGCAGAGAGCCAGCAGTTCTTTGGTGTTTCTTCCCATAAGGGCAGTTACACGAAGGCCCCAGTCTCATCTCATCATGAGGGCCCCATCCTCATAAGGTCATGCATTCATTACCTTCCGAAGGCCACATCTCTGCATACCATCTCACTGGGGTCAGGGCTTCAACATAGGAATTTTAGGGGGACACAAGCATCCAGTTCATAACAGAGGTGAGCTTCAAGTGGCACAGTTCAAAGTTTATGTGATAAAGCAAAACTCTCAGGTAGAGGGAAAGTGATAGGGTTGAATGCCTTTACATCTTCCCTGCCTGTGCCCATGAACTTTCCTTCCTGTTAAAAAGGAATGAGCTCTCCACTGAACCCCTTCCCAGCCCCCAACCACCCCCATTTAGGTACCTCCTCTCTTTCCTATATCATCACCTTTCTTCTTCTGTGCTGGTACCTTCCCAAAGCATATAACATGCAGTCACATTTTTCATGTCAAAAAATCTCCCCTTGATCCCTGATTCACTTCCAGCCAAGATGTTTCACTAGATAAACAATTCCTGTAAGCCTTCTGACTTGTATATGTTTAATGTCCTCTCCTATTGGTTGGGTTTTTGGCCAAGGACTTGCTTCCTCAAACTGGAATGGAAGGGTCTCCCCCTATCCCCCTCCCCACTCCCCAACCTAGGAGTCTCAGTTAACCCAACCTCCCAGCTCTCAGCTCTTCGTTCCTTGTGCTCTAAGCTTCCATTCCCCCTATATACTCTACATCCCTGCAAGAATCCTGCTTTCCCAAGTGTCTCTTATACTTTCTGTTAAATGTTTTGGTACAGAAGCCTGACAAAGGGAACACCCGTTACAGATCAGTCTCGCTTGTGCATAGTGACGGGGCAATTATAAATGAAATATTATCAAACAGAATCTAGCAGTTCCTTAAAAAAAGCTTTCATTCTGAGCACATGGTTCAATATTAACGAAACCTCTAGGTAATTCACCATATTAACATTCCATTGGAAAAAAGTGATTTGTTAGAATTCAACATCCATTCCTTCATCAAGACAGTATGGTATTGGCACAAAAACAGACACATAGACCAATGGAACAGAATTGAGAACTCAGAAGTGGACCCAAAAGTATACAGCCAACTGATCTTTGACAAAGCAGGAAAGAATATCCAATGGAAAAAAGACAGCCTTTTTAACAGATGGTGTTGGGAGAACTGGACAGCAACATGCAGAAGAATGAAACTAGATCATTTTCTCACACCATGCACAAAAATAAACTCAAAATGGATAAAGGACCTGAACGTGAGACAGGAAACCATCAAAACCCTAGAGAGAAAGCAGGAAACAACCTCCTTGACCTCCACCGCAGCAACTTCTTACTTGACACATCCCCAAAAGCAAGGGAATCAAGAGCAAAAATAAACTGTTGGGACCTCCTCAAGATTAAAAGCTTCTGCACAGCCAAGGAAACAACCCAGAAAATTAATAGGCAACCAACGGAATGGGAAAAGATAGTTGCAAATGACATATCAGATAAAGGGTTGATATCCAGAATCTACAAGGAACTCACCAAACTACACGCCGAAAAACAAACAACCCAGTGAAGAAATGGGCAGAAGATATGAACAGACACTTCTCCAAAGAGGACATCCAGATGGCCAACAGACACATGAAACGATGCTCAGCATCGCTCCTCATCAGGGAAATACAAATCAAAACCACACTGAGATACCACCTCACGCCAGTCAGAGTGGCTAAAATGAGCCAATCAGAGAACTCTAGATGCTGGCGAGGATGTGGAGAAACGGGCACCCTCCTACACTGTTGGTGGGAATGTAAACTGGTACAGCCCCTCTGGAAAACAGTGTGGAGGTTCCTAAGGAAACTAACAATAGAACTCCCCTATGACCCAGCAATAGCACTGCTAGAATTTACCCAAGGGATACAGAAATGCTGATGCATAGGAGCACATGTACCCCAATGTTCATAGCAGCACTCTCCACAATAGCTAAAACCTGGAAAGAGCCTAAGTGTCCATCAACAGATGAATGGATCAAGAAGATGTGGTTTATCTATACCATGGAATACTACATGGCAATGAGAAACAATGAAATCTGGCCATGTGTAGCAACATGGATGGACCTTGAGGGTGTTATGCTGAGCGAAATAAGTCAGGCAGAGAAGGACAAATATCATACGTGTGCACGTATAGGAGGATTAGGAGGAACTTAACAGAGGACCAAGGGGAGAAGAAGGGCGGAAATGGTGGGGGAAAGGGGGAGAGGCAAACCATGAGAGACTCTTGAATGCTGACAAAAACTGAGGACTGGTGGATGTGGGGGAGGAGGGGTGGGCATGGAGGAGGGCACTTGTGGGGATGAGCACTGGGTGTTATGTGGAAACTAATTTGACAATAAACTATTTGTAAAAAATAAAAAAATAATTAAAAAAAAAAAAAAAGAATTCAACATCCATTCTTGATTTTAAAAAATATCAAAGTTGAGCATTTCACACTTCAGGTCCTTGCCCAAACTCACAGTAGCAATTGTCACTGATGCAATGGGGTTTGATTAATGCCATCCAGAATTCTTCATTTTGAAGTGAGTCCTTTATCTTTATAAATTGCCTTCCTTTGTCTTATTTCATACTTTTCCAGAATTCTTCTCTGATTGATATTAAAATGGAGACATTGCTTCCTTTCTGCTGGCATTTCCTGATACACCTTTGCTCATCCTTTTTATTATCATCACTCTGAATCGTTTTTGTATAGCATTTTTGCTATACAATATATGAAAAGTATATTTTATATGTCTTCTAATTTAAAAAAAATGTTTATTTATTTATTTTTGAGAGAAATAGAGACAGAGAGAGAGAGAGAGAGGGAGAAAATTCCAAGCAGGCACCACACTGTCAGCACAGAACCTGACGCGGGGCTCGAACCCACAAACTGTGAGATCATGATCTGAGCCGAAGTCAAGACTCAGATGCTTCACTGAGTGAGCTGCCCAGGTGCCCCTGACGTCTTCTAATTTTAATGCTGCTTTTAAAAATATCTTTCACTACATGAGAGCCTAAGTGTCCATCAACAGATGAATGGATCAAGAAGATGTGGTTTATCTGTACCATGGAATACTACATGGCAATGAGAAACAATGAAATCTGGCCATGTGTAGCAACATGGATGGACCTTGAGGGTGTTATGCTGAGCGAAATAAGTCAGGCAGAGAAGGACAAATATCATATGTTTGCACGTATAGGAAGATTAGGAGGAACTTGACGGAGGAACAAGGGGGAGAAGAAGGGGGAAATGGTGGGGGAAAGGGAGAGAGGCAAACCATGAGAGACTCTTGAATGCTGACAAAAACTGTGGACTGATGGATGGGGGGGGGAGGGGGGATCGGCATAGAGGAGGACACTTATGGGGATGAGCACTGAGTGTTATGTGGAAACTAATTTGACAATAAACTATTTGTAAAAATATATATATATATCTTTCACTACATGGTCTATTTTTGCTTTGTTTTAGGTTCCTTCTAGTAATTTGGTAGGGTTGAATTCTTTTTTGGTTCTTTCAGTGGTTAATATTATAACATTAACTTTCCAAAATATAACTAATATTCCAATTATTGAAACAGTGTCTGTTAACTGTCCAGTATGAGTAATGACAAGATTTGTATACTGCTATTTCAAGAGTTCTTTTATTTGTTGTAAGCTTTCCTTGAATTCTATTTGAGAGCTTGTCTGCTCAATTTGTTTGGGTCTGTCTAGGAATACAAATTATATGTATATTGAATTTCCTATCTTTCCTATTTTTGTTGCTTTTTTTTCTCTAGTATATTATAAAGTCTTTATTCATTTCCACCTCACTTTGTTTACTAGTCATAATTCTTTGTCCCCTGCTCTCTGGGCAGGGATTGTACAAGACATCATTTCTGTATTGTTTCTTGGTTGGTTGTTTGTTTATTTTTTTACTTTTTTTATTGAGGTTTGCCAACATATTACACCAATTTTTTTAAAAACTTTTTTCATGTTTATTTTTTTTGAGAGAGAGAAAGACAGAGCATGAGTGGGGGAGGAGCAGAGAGTGAGGGAGACACAGAATCCGAAAAAGGCTCTAGGCTCTGAGCTGTCAGCACAGAGCCCGATGGGGCTCGAACTCATGAACCGTGAGATTATGACCTGAGCCGGAGTCGGACACTTAACCGACTGAGCCGCCCAGGCGCCCCAATATTATACCGATTTTTAAGGCAGCTCAAGCAAGCTAACAGGTGAGCCTGCCACAGTGGCCTGGATGCTGGCAGAAGACGGGAGACTCCTGGGTCAGAGAAATTGGACTTGATATGCTTCCTCTACATTCATCTGTTTTATTTCTTAAATTAAAGAAAAAATTCCACATAGGAGAAAAGTCATATGGTATTTGTCTTTTTCTGACTTATTTTACTTAGTGTCCTACTCTGTAGCTCCATCCATGCCATTGCATTTTGTTCCTGTGTCTCTGGGTTAGAGAAAGAGGACTTAATACCCTTGGCAGTAGTAGCCAGTGTCTTAACATTTGTGCCAGTTCCCTAAGTCCCAGTTCCTACAGGGTGACATAAAAAGGCCATGTGACACTTGGACACACAGTGGGTTACTTTGATTCCCTGAATCTTTTTTTAATGTTTATTTTTTGAGAGAGCGAGAGAGCGTGCACATGTGTGCAAGCCGAGGAGAAGCAAATAGAGAGCGGAATAGAGGATCTGCAGTGGGTTCTGCGCTGACAGCAGTGAGCCCAATGCAGGGCTCGAACCCTTGAAATGTGAGATCATGACCTGAGCGGAAGTCAGACGCTTAACCCACTGAGCCACCCAGGCACGCCCGCCCCCTGCCCGCGAGTCTTTTATAATGAGTAGTAAGCAAACCTGCCCTTTGCTCTGGAGCGGGGCACAAGTATGTTCCAAGACTGTTTGCAGTGAGAAAATCCTTGAAATGATACTCCAGAACAAAAGGTCAGTCGGTGCCTGTGCTCACAAGACATGCAGAAGTGTGAGCCCCATGAAGAACTATCTCCCAACAATGTCCACCCCTTATTTCTCTACTGGCTTGCCTTCTGCAAGTTTCCTCATGAGTACGCTCTTCCATTGGCCACTCTGATTAATCTGACTGAGGGAGGCTAGGGCCAAACCTGTTGTTTGGCTCATGCAGCACTTAGCTGAAGTTATTATCAACGGGACCCCAAGTGGCAGAATGAGTCACGGTATTTTGCTCAACTGTGACTTCCAGGGTTCCAGATTCAATCAGCTGAACATACCCTACAAGTCCTTAAGGTTTACCTTTCAAAGCCAGGTGCTTTTCTCCTTAAGTTTCTATATTAACCCTTCCGCTTGGCCTGAGACACTAATCCCGGTGCCACAGCATGTATTAGCAATTGCACACATTCTGCCTTGGCAATTTCATCATCTGTGACAACCTTGGACAGTAAGTTGAGGCTGACTGGAACGCTTTCCGGGGCCAAGGTAGTATGATTGATCACCTCAGCTAAAATCAGGGACAGATTTCTTAACCACCTTTTCCGTGGATGATCCCTGTTATAGGAACAGCGTCGCTCAGTGTACACCTAAATACCAAGCCATTTATCCCTATAGGAAGCTCCTCCTACCAAACCAAGGGTATAGCCTCCTTTTGGAGAGATCTCCAGAATCATTTAAGGCTCCCTGAACCACCCGTCCCTACCAGAAACACTTACAGGGCACTTATGGTCACCACTAACGTGCAAGGCACTATGATTTTTGGAGGGGGAGGGGGAGGCAAGTTAATGTCTGGCTTCCACACATAAAGTACAATTCCAGGATGTCCCTCCCGGATGAGCGTGGTGTTTACAATGGGTGGAGCCCTCTAAGTAGGACCCCTAGCAGGCAGGGGACACAGGTTGAGATTGCCTCCAATGTGACCTGTCAGCCAGCTCACAGTCTTTAACTGTTGGAGACAAAACCAAGCAAGGAAGGAGATTGATTTCTGTTCAGGCTGTGGTAGTCAGGAGAGCCCACCCTGCCAGATCTGAAAATCAGACTGCCTCAGGAGGGTGATTTTACCTTTTACTCTCATAGGGAGAGGTAGACAAGTTATAGGAGGGTGATTTACAGTTGGGGTTGTTTCTGCGTTGAGGGGAAGTCTCCGCTGAAAAGAAAATGTTTTATCTCTGTGTCTGGCTAGTTTAATTGGGACAGACTGCCAATCTCAGTTAATCATTCACAAGACAAAGAATGGGGAACTGGAGGATCTGTGTTTGGCCTTTCAGCAGGTTCAACAAAAAGAGAAAGATCTGTGTTTGACTTTGTCACAGGTAAACTCAGTAGTTGGTGGGGGTCATGAGAAAAGAGGGGGGACAGGAAGTCTTAACTAAAGCAGATGGGGCAAAGTGTTCTTTGCCATAAGTTATTTCCAAGAATACAAAAGGGTGAGCTGATTTCCTAACGGTTGCTGTTTTCAGGGCTCAGGTAAAATTTAACATTCAACATTGCCAGACCCCCTCTTGTTCAAGATAACCATCAGGTTGTCCTTAAACAACTCTGTCTGGAAACAAGGCGATGTGAGTAACGCCCGGGTCTATATGATTTTCAGTCCAGATCTGGTCTCCACAGGTAAAGGTATCAGTTCAGATCTGGCCTCTGTATGCAAAGTCATCTGGAGGCATAGTTGTTCTCAGGTCTATTGTTATTGAATCATTTGTCAAGACTGGCTGAATAGTAGCATGTTAAGACTCTGGGAAGGATGCACGCCCAACCGCAAGGTGTAAGATTATAAGCAGGAGAAGGATTAATAATCCTTGGAATATACTTTAAAGCTAGGATCCTATATTCTGGCCAGGAGAACATGTTTCATAAGCCATTCATACCAACCTTAGAAAGCCAAGTAGCCTTCTTGAATTTAGTGACTGTTTGACCTGTGGGGTGTACCCTGACTAGGAAGGAGGTCAAGAGCTACATCATTCTCCATAATGACTTGGGCCAGTGAATTTAAATGTACTTACTGCGGTGCCTGGGTGGCTTAGTCGGTTAAGCGTCCGACTTTGGCTTAGGTCATGATCTCGCGGTTCGTGGGTTCGGGCCCCGCATCGGGCTCTGTGCTGACTGCCAGCTCAGAGCCTGGATCCTGTTTCAGAGTCTGTGACTCCCTCTCTCTCTGACCCTCCCCTGCTCACGCTGTCTCTCTCTCTCTCTCCTAGAAATAAATAAAACATTAAAAAAAATAAATAAATGTACTTACTGTGCTCCTAAGGTAGAAGTGGTATCACTTATTACTTCTGCAAGGGTTAAGGAGGAATTTTGTTTTCTAGTTGTATAATTCCCTTGGTGGGTAAAATGGCTCTCGTAAAGACATGGTGCACAGGGATGCCTGGGTGGCTCAGTGGGTTAAGCGTCCGAATTCGGCTCAGGTCATGATCTCACCATTCGTGAGTTCAAGCCCTGCGTTGGGCTCTCTGCTCTCAGCATAGAGCCCGCTTCGGATCCTCTGTCTCTCTCTCCCTCTGCCCCTCCCTTGCTTGTGTGCTCTCTCTTTCTCAAAAATAAATAGACATTTAAAAAAGAGATGGTGCATAGAGAATTGCTGATTTCCCAGGGAAGTTCAAGGACACCCTGTAGTCACCTCATTGTGGAGTGATTGCTTAAGTCTCCAAAGGGACATGTGGTCAGCACGTGGGGTGGTAGTTTTCAACATTTGAAGGTCCCAGACAGGGATTATAAAGACACAGGAAAGATCCGTGTGAGGAAGGCAGGGGTAGGCTGGCAGCCACACACACACAAAAGTAGTTTCATAGAGGTCACAGACAGTGTTTGTATTTTGGGAACCTTTACCTTTTTTTAATGTTTATTTATTTTTGGGAGACGGAGACAGAGTGCGGATGGAGGAAGGGCAGAGAGCGGGAGACACAGAATCCAAAGTAGGCTCCAAGCTCTGAGCTGTCAGCATAGAGTCTGACACAGGGCTTGAACTCATGAACTGTGAGATCATGACCAGAGCTGAAGTCGGACTCTTAACTGACTGAGCCACCCAGGCACTCCTGGGAACCATTCTTAATAAATGGTTGTGGTTAACCTTGGCATGGCCCCTCAGGAGGGAAGAGTCTTAAGGTGGAACTAAGCCACGTCTGTAAGACTGATCGGAAAGTGGTAGAGAAGAAAATGTTGGTTATCAGGGATGAAGAAGGCTCCTATATATTTTTTTATACCTGATTCTGAGGAAGTGGAGTTGTGGAGTTTGGAGATTTCAAGAGAAGCATTAATTATGTTGGGGAATAAGGTATAGTTAGCATATGCTGAAAGGTTGGGGTTGATGGTGTTGGGGTGGTTTAAATACCAGTATGCACCACTAAGGGCAAATGGGATGTGCTGAGGGGAATGGTTGATTAGATTTTCGGTCCTGAGAGTCTGATGAAGGATGAGACATACAACAACCAGTGAATTGAGTGCAGTATAACAGCTGAAAATCAAACAAGGGAATTTCATCCCCTTTGTTCATATGTCAGGAAAGTAAAGTGGGGAGAGAACCACCATGAGGGGCAAATTCATCTTATAGGGTTGGATCAAGAGATGGTTGGGTGAGAGGTCAATGGAAGAAAGGGAGAAATACAGCAAGATGCACAATGCCGGGGGTTAAGTAATTTTAATTGAAACAAACCCAGATTCTAATTTTGCATCAAGATAATGTTTGGTGCTAAAACACTTCTTAGACGTCCTATAAATAAACTTGTTCAACCTTAGCCAAGTTTGATCACAGCAAATAAAATTCCCTTTTTTGTGAACTTTCTACAACTTTCTGCGTTCATTCAGGTTTTGTCCTGCATTTTCCTCTTTCTCATTCTGGAACAGCCAGTCATTTTACTTTAGGACAAAACTGCTTTCTTTTTCCTTAACAAAAGCATATCCTGCATAACAGAGGTATCCCTCTCTGCCACTCTTGCTCCCAGAAGAATCTTATTCACATATCATTGATTACGACTTTTTCTGAGAGAGAGAGAAAGAGAGTGCACACAAGTGAACAAGGGGAATTAAGAGAGTGATTAAGAGATGTGATTAAGAGAGAGAGAGAGAAGTGGGGAAAAAAGAGAGGCAAACCAGAAAACAGACTCTCAAGTATAGAGAAGTTGCTGGAAAACAGACTCTCAAGTATAGAGAAGTTGCTGGAGGAGGTGGGGGGATGGGCTAAATGGGGATGAGTATCAAGGAGTGCACTTATGATGAGCACTGGGTGTTGTATGTAAGTGATGAATCACTAAATTCCACTCCTGAAACTAATATTACACTAACTGGAATTTAAACAAAAACTTGAAAAAGGAAGAAGAGAGTGGACGTGGCTGTAGCATTAAAAAGCTGAAATCCATGAGTGATCTAAGAGCTTCCTTTCAAAAGATTCTCTACGTCAAACATTGAGATTGAACAGGAACAAATATACATTTTTATTCTGCTTGGGTAATTCTTTCTAAATTTACCCAAGTTTACTAGGTAACCTTTGAGCTCACCCAATGCAGGGCTCGTGCTCACCCGATCTGGGTTTCGTGCTTCCCCAGTGCAGGGCAGGAGATCACCCAATATGGGACTTGAACTTACAAACTGAGATCATGACCTGAGCCAAGGTCAAATGCTTAACCACTGAACCACCCAGGAGCCCTGATTACAGCTTTTAACTACAATAACTTGTGTTTCACAGAGAAAATGAGGGGCTATGAATAACTGAATTGTCTGCTCCGCATCAACATTTTGTAGCTGAATACATCTCACAGTTGTCATAGCCATTCACATCCCTTGTAATACAACTTCTCACGGTGGCAAAACCAAACATGTTCATTAACAGAATCAATATATGTAGCCTCCCTGTATCATATAAAAATAGGCTGCAAAAGGTATATAAACTTAAAATTAATGTTTCAGTTTTCTCTCTTACCTAGAAACAGTACAAGTTCTATGCATATCCATTAATTTAACATAAGTCCAAGGTTATAATAAATTACCTAAAGATATTGGAAACTATCTTTAAGCCAACACACTACAAAACATAATTACTGTTGAAATACAGTTTGTCAGAAAGGTGGTTCAATTTGGTTAAATGCATATTTATGTATCTCATAACCTTAATTATACCTCTGATAGGTGTAATGCTAGCTTATGCACTCAGTAAACCTGGGTAAATTTAGAAAGAATTACCCAGGCAGAATAAAAATGTATGTTCCTGGTCAATTTCAATGTTTGACGTAGAGAATCTTTTGAAAGGAAGCTCTTAGATCACTCATGGATTCCAGCTTTTTAATGCTATAGCCATTTCCAGTCTTTCTTTTCCCTTTTTCAACTTTTTGTTTAAATCCCAGTTAGTTAACACGGTGTAATATCAGTATCAGGTGTAGAATTTAGTGATTCATTGCTTACATATAACACCCAGTGCTCATCACAAGTGCCCTCCTTAATACCCATCCCCTATTTAGCCCATCCCCCCCCACTTCTCCTCCAGCAACCCTGTTTGTTCCGTATAGTTGAGAGTCTGTTTTCTGGTTTGCCTGTCTTCCCACCACCCCACCCCTCCGCCACCATGTTCATCTGTTTTGTTTCTTAAATTCCATGTATGAGTGAAATCATGTAGTGTTTATCTTTGACTTCAGTATTTTGCTTAGCATTATACTCTCTAGCTCCGTTCACATTGTTGCAAATGGCAAGATTTCATTCTTTTTTATGGCTGAGTAGTATTCCATTATGCATATACCACATCTTTATCCATTCATCATTCGATGGACATTTGGGCTTTCTCCATAGTTTGGCTGTTGTTGATAATACTGCTATAAACATGGGGGTGCATGTTCCCTTTGGAATCAGTATTTTTGTATCCTTTGGGTAAATACAAGTGCGATTGCTGGATCATAGAGTAGTTCTATTTTTAACTTTTTGAGGAAGCTCCATATTGTTCACTAGAGTGGCTGTATCAGTTTGCATTCCCACCGACGGTACAAGAGCGCTCCCCTTTCTCTGCATCCTCGCGAGTGGACCTGTTGTTTCCTGTGTTGTCAATTTTAGCCATTCTGACAGGTATGAGGTGGTATCTCATTGTACTTTCAATTTGTATTTCCCTGATGATGAGTGATGTGGAGCATATTTTTCATGGGTCTGTTAGTCATCTGGATGTCTTTGGGAAAATGTCTATTTATATCTTCTGCCTAGCTATGTCCATTCTTTTTTTTTTTTTTAAGTTTATCTTTGAGAGGGAGAGAAAATGAGCGCATAAGCAGGAGAGGGGCAGAGAGAGAGAGGGAGACACAGAATTTGAAGCAGGCTCCAGGCTCAGAGCTGTCAGCACAGAGCCCAACGAGGGGCTCAAACTACCAACGGTAAGATCGTGACCTGAGCCAAAGTCGGACACTCAACTGACTGAACCACCCAGGTGCCCTGCCTGTGTCCATTCTTAACAGAAGTGACAGTTGCTTAGCCTCCAGGGGACTACAGAGAATTCAGTGATCCACTGATTGACAGTAATTTGGAATGAAAAGGAAGGTGGCAACTTTCTATGAAGCACTGCTGTGCTGAGAATCTCCCCAGTGATGTTGCTTGATGGACAGAGCTTTCTGTGTTCACTGAGTTCATGCTCATTTTGTAGACTTCAGTCAGACATTCTGGATTCTTCAGGCAAATATTTTATCTAATGGAAAATGACATTGCAGTCTGTTGCTTTGCTTGTCCTTCAAGGCAATCTAGCGCATAGAGCTAAGGCTTTCAACCATGTTTTAAAAGGTTCGTTGAGCCTTTTCCCAAACATTTTGAACTGTGAGGCAGGAGGAGAAGTACATTTTACATGGTGACTGGTATATACATCCTGACTGTATATACACACATGTTCACACTGTACACACACACACATGTAATAAACCAAAGTTTTAGAAGCAGTACCCCTTAGAAATAATGTGCTGAGATATTTTCTCTTCTTTTCTCCTCTACTCTATTTCATTAAAAATAAAAGCTGCTTGGGGCGCCTGGGTGGCTCAGTCGGTTAAGTGTCCGACTTCGGCTCAAGTCATGATCTCACAGTTTGTGGGTTCGAGCCCCGCGTCGGGCTCTTTGCTGACAGCTCAGAGCCTGGAACCTGCTTCCAATTCTGTGTCTCCCTCTCTCTGACCCTCCCCTGCTCATGCTGTCTTTCTCTCAGAAATAAATTTTAAAAAATTTAAAAATAAATAAAAGCTGCTTGTAATTTTAGACAAGTATGCTTGTGTTATACTTGATGCTGGTAATGCAGAAGACATAGCTGTGTTTTATTAACCAACAATATTAAACTAGTCCCATTTGCCCAAGATCTACCTCAGTTATTTGAACTTGAGCTCTTAAAATATTTAAGTTCATTTCTGTAAGAATACCTTGTTGTAAGCACACTGAAAATATTTGAGTTCAAAGTTATTTAATTTGGTGGACTTTTAGGACTCTTCATTTTTCCCTCGAGCTAGGAAAACATTACTTCCTCGTAGACACGGAAACACAGGTACGGACACAAATAGAGCTGGTTCATGTGAAAGATTTGTTTTTTTCCCCCGGGGGGCTTACCTTGGTAGTAGAACTAAACAGAACCCTTTGGTGGGTGCTGAGAGAACATAGTAAGACAGAAGGTTTAGATGGGAGAAAGTCAGGTGGCGCGTTATCCAGATCCACCACAGGTATGGTGTGTATATTCTGAGGGAGGGCGGTAGGAAAATAAGAGGTGTTAGTAGTGGAATGTGTTGCCTCGCATCCACTAGCAAAGTGATGGGATGTCCATGGCCGGGGGATGATTATTTCCCCTCACATATTAAGTCAGGTGTGGGCACAAGTGGGAGGGCCCCTTTGAAGAAAGCCACTGAGGAGATGGAATTTTAGACTCTTGTTCCCCTTTTTAAAAAATGTTTATTTATTTATTTTTACAGAGAGAGGGAGAAAGAGAGCATGAGCAGGGGAGGGGCAGAGAGAGAGGAGGAAGAGAATCCCAAACAGGCTCCACACTGTCAGTGCAGAGGCCAATGCAGGGCTCGAACTCCCGAACTGCGAGGTTATGACCTGAGCCAAAATTAAGAGTCAGATGCTTAACGGACTGAGCCACGCAGGTGCCCCTAGAATCTTGTTCCCTTTTGTGTTTTTAGGCCAAGAAATCCCAAGTCTAGTACCCTTTTCCTTTTTTAAAATAACGATATCTGCAAATATCCCTGTCTGTGGAGGTTTGGGGTGGAGCACATTGCCCTGACTTGTTTCCTTCTAATTATTTAAGTTGAAAAGCCTTGGGCTTGCATTGTGTTGACTTGGGGAGTCCTTATGGTGCTGAGCTAGTTAGTGTAAGTATTTAGGAGAGAAGAGTAGTTTGCCAGTTTACATTATGTTTTTGGATAATGTCTTTAATTTCCGGTGGTAAGCCATCAACAGTTAGTGACCAAGGTGGATGCCGTTTGATTGTTGAGAATGAGAGCAGAGTCATCTTTTCAGATGTTTTCTAATCTGTCTGTAGTTACAAGTCAGTTCACCTCTCTGTTGTCTGCAGTCTTGTACCTTTGACGAATAAATTTTTGAGGGGAATTCGGTGGGAATGGATTCTAAAAGACTCTCCCCCACAGTGTGATCCAACTTCTCTATACAGTATGCTGAGCTCACCACAAGTGCAGCGACCATCTGTCGCCATGCAATGCTATTACAATACCGTTGACTGTATCCCCTTATGCTGTGCCTTTTATTCCTGTGACTTATTCATTCCATAACTGGAAGTCTGCATCTCCTACTCCCCTTCTCCCATTTTGCCCATCCCCTCACTCCCTGCCCCTCTGGCAACCATCTGTTCTCTGTATTCATGGATCTGATTCTGCCTTTTGTTTATCCAGTTTTTTAAGATTCCACATATGAGTGAAAGCATATGGTATTTGTCTTTCTCTGACTTATTTCCCTTTGCATAATAATACTCTCTGGGTCCACCCATGTTGTTGCAAATGGCATGATCTTATCCTTTTTTATAGCTGTGTACTATTCCTGTGTGTGTGTGTGTGTGTGTGTGTGTGTGTGTGTGTGTGTGTGTGTTTATATATATACCACATCTTCCTTATCCATTTACTTATCAGTGGGCATTCAGGTTGCTTCCATATCTTGGCTATTATAAATAATGCTGCAGTAAACATAGAGGCGCATGTATCTTTTTGAATTAGTGTTTTTGTTTTCTTGGGGTAAATACCCAGTAGTGGAATTACTGGTTCATGTGGTATTTCTTTTTTGTTTAATGTTTTTTGGGGTTTTTTTGAGAGAGAGAGAGAGAGAGAACGAGAGAGAGCTAGAGAGAGAGAGAGCACAAGCTGGGGGTGGTGGTGCAGAGAGAGAAGGAGACACAGAGAGAGAGGGAGACACAGAATCGAAAGCAGGCTCCAGACTCTGAGTTGTCAGCACAGAACCCGACGTGGGGCTCGAACCCATGGACTGTGAGATCATGACTCAAGCTGAAGACAGACTCTTAACTGACTGAGCCACGCAGGTGCCCCTGTGGTATTTCTATTTTTAATTTTTTGAGGAACCTCTATGCAGTTTTCCACAGTGGCTGCACCAGCTTGCATTTCCACTGATAGTGCATGAGGGTTCTTTTTTCTCCACATCCTTGCCAACACCTGTTATTTCTTGTCTTTTGAGTCTAAACATTCTGGCAAGTGTAAGGTGGTATCTCATTGTGATTTTGATTTGCATTTCTCTGATGATTAGTGAGGCTGCGTATCTTTTCATGTGTCTGTTGGCCAGCTGTCTTCTATTCAGGTTCTCTGCCCTGTTTTTAATTGGACTATTTGTGGTTTTTTGTGTTGATTTGTATATGTTCTTTATGTGTTCTGATATTAACCCCTTATTGGATAAATCATTTGCGATACCTTCTTCCATTCAGTAGGTTAGCTTTTTGTTTTGTTGATGGTTTCCTTTGCGTGCAAAGGCTTTTTATTTTGCTGTAGTCCCAAAAGTTTTTGTTTTTGTCTCCCTTACCTAAAGAGACATACCTAGAAAAACATTGCTACAGCTAATGTTAGAGAAATTATTGCCTGTGTTCTCTTCTAGGCTTTTATGGTTTCAGGTCTTATATTTAGGGTTTTAATCCATCTTAAGTTTATTTTTGTGAATGGTGTCAGAGTGTGGTCCAGTTTCATTCTTTTGCATGTAGCTGTCCAGTTTTCCCAACACCATTTATTGAAGAGACTGTCTTTTGCCCCTTGTATATTCTTGCCTCCTTTGCTACAAATTAATTGGCCATATAATCGTGGGTTTATTTCTGGGCTCTCTCTCTACATGTCTGTTTTTGTGCCAGTGCCATACTGTTTTGATTACTGCAGCTTTGTAGTAAATCTTGAAATCTGGGATTGTGATCCCTCCAGCTTTGTTCTTCTTTCTCAAGATTGCTGTGGCCATTCAGGGTCTTTGGTGATTCTATATGAATTTTGGGATTATTTGTTCTACTTTTGTGAAAAGTGCTATTGGTGCTTTGCTCTCCCTTATGGTTTTAACTTGCATGTTAGCCTCAGAGGCGTTGTGATTTTTTGAAGGTCTATCTTCAGGGCCCACTAGCAGTTACATTAGTTGACATAAATAAGGGAGCCCAGGAGACTATGCCAAAGGCCAGTCTGAATGGATTACTAAATTCTTCTCTGTTCTTACAGGGGTCTAGAAAGTCTTTAACAATCGCATGTAAATCTGAACAAGACCCAGGCCTTGTTCAGCTAGGCACTCAAGTTGTTGACCTTCCACCGCAGTTGGAGAATGGCAGTAATCCAGGTGAGGGTGGGTACTGGGGAGCAGAAGAGTACAGTGGAGCCACAGAGGGTAAAAGAGGGGGAGTAGGGGCTGAAGGGGGGGATAAAAGGAATCTACAGAATAAGGAATAATTGTAAGTAGGAGAAAGGACTGGGGTGGTGCGCAGGGAGGGTTCTGGTGAGGAAAAGGTTGTAAGGAAATGAAAGAGAAACAGGAGGGGTAGGCTGGTCGTGAGAGAGAGAGAGTCCTTAAGGGATTATACTGTTTGGGATAGATTGGTGGCATTTTCTCATTTTTCAGCCTCTTTGTACCAAACAAAATAAGCTGCCCATTGGTGAAAAGAGATCTTAGAGCCCCAAGATTTGAAGGTGCTTCATAAATGAACAGGTTTAGGGAGATCTCAAATGCCCCAAAGGGGACAATGGAGTTCTAAGTTGTCCTTAGTTATCAAAGTATGCTGTTTTTGGAGGCATTGAGTTGTCACCGTAGTGATGAGACATATAATCAGCAGGAGTTTTATGAAGGGGCTGAGAACCGGATGGAGAGTTTCCAATGGATACCAAGGTTAAGCAAAGTCCAGCAACAAAATAAAACCAGAAGAGCGCCCAAAGAATGAAAATCACATCCTTACTACCATGGACAGTGTACAAGCCCAGGGATCAGGAGCTGAACTCCTCATAGGATCCATGAATCACCAGAGAAGGAGCACAGTGTGCTGCAGGGGCCTCGGTACCCGGGTGGGGAAGATGGGGTTCCCGGGGTGGGCTTCCAGTCCTAATTCAAGTCGCGGCACCAAACTGTC
>JAESUZ010004591.1:0-24240 GCA_017311185.1 Proteles cristata cristata
GGGGGAAAAGAAAGGGAAACATATTTGTGGAGAGGGAGGGAGGCAAACCATGAGAAACTCTTGAATGCTGAAAACAAACTGAGGACTGATGGGGGTGGGGGGGAGCTAAAGAGGGGTAATGGGCACAGAGGACGGCACTTGTGGGGATGAGCACTGGGTGTTATATGGAAACCAACTTGACAATAAAATATTTTTTAAAAAATACTAAAGAAAAGAAGGAAGACCTATTTGAGCTGGGAGCAGCTAGGCACATCACAAAACTGGGCCCTAGTGAAGACCCCTAGAGTTTTTCTTTTTCCCATTTTGTAAAAACAGCCTGAAAATGGTGATGTCGAAAGGGAATGAATAACTTAGGTTTGGGTGTGAGCAGCCCAACATCTGGAGACCTAAGAGAAATTGAGATCATGTGCAACCCCTTCCACTGGCCATGAAGGGGTGAGGAGTGGAGGCACTGACCCATCTAGTTCTAACTCCTTGTCTGTGGGATTATTAACCAGGCAATCCTGTTTGACTTAACACCCATAAACCCACTTACATTACTTTGTTCTTTTCTCTAATCTATCATGTTTTTCAAACTTTAGTATTCACAAGAATTTTCCTACAGGCTTACATACACAAAATAAAAAAGTTCACTGGATATAACTGAAAAACATGGGTGGTGAGAATGCACACAAACTCAATTAGACATCATTTAAGTAGTACCAAATACCATGTTTATCTCATTGCTGTTACCTCACCAACTGAATTTTTATTAGCTTGTCCAGGTCACATCACTAGTGACATGGCAGGAATTTGAAACAGGTCCACATAATTTGAAAGCCCAATCTCTTTCTGGTTTCTACTTTTCCTAGGCAGATAATGGCCTCAAAGAAGTGGCTTCAATAAAAGGAAAGGAAAAAGATCTGCTTGGGGATAGTAGATAATCAGGTGTTACATAAAAACAAGATGTCTGAATTTAAATTTCACCTCATAATTTTGCCTTAAGTGGTCTTCACTATCAACAATCATCTCCTATGACACATTTGGAACAGTTTGCTCTAGACAAGTTTTCTATCTATAAAGTATCAAGATAGATATATAAAATCGTCTCCCCCACTACATTTCTCAAATAGTAACAAGCTATTATAATAGTAATGAAATTTTTTTTTGATTCTCAACAGGCCACACCAGAGTTTTGTATGTGCCTGTTTAATCAGAGTAATAATTGTATGGCATTAAGCATGTATTAGCAGTTGTGCTTTCATATCATTGCAGTTCAAGACGGAAAACATTCATACTGGTAGAAGGCTTTTAAAATGTGATCTAAATTTTCCATATTGCAAAGTTAAAAGAGAAAAATTTCAAAAGGCTAATAAAATAATGACTCTCTCAGAAACCTTAAAATGAACATATCAAAGATTGTAATTCATGAAATAAAGAGGGTACCAGACCAATGTTGCAGCTTGTTCAAAGAAGTCAAAGAAACATTAATTTATATGGAGGAAGAGAATGTTGTAATGAAATTACCAATGGACTCAAAAGTAGCCTTCTCTACCAGATACCTGATAGCAATACAATAATTTTTGTAATTCTATCTACCATTTAGAAAGCTTGAAAATAGTTCTAAATAACAAAAGGTACAGAGCTCTTTAAGAATCTGATAATCTGCTGGAGGCTCCAGCATGCTACTGAAAGGGTATCCAGTAGTCTCTTTAGTTTATTACAAAGTCTTAAATCTTTCCTTACAAATGATACCTGGTAATTGCAATAAAACATATTTTCTAAAAATAGAAAGTTTTTAAAAGACCAGTTCTAAAAAGAATATTCTATTTTTGCCTAACTGTTGTTGTGTTGCTTGGTTTCTTCTAGCAGCTAAAAATACACCAAATAATTAGAAAGTATCCATGAAGAGTATTTGTTTAATGCCTATTTAAACCTAATTGTATCAGTCTGTTTGAAGTTCCTATACTTGCATAGAAATGTAGAAGAATACTTGGCCACTGGGGGATGGGGTAGAGAAAGACAAGATTCCAAGTCCCTATCTGTGACATAAATTCACTGGAAAGGCACAATTTAAGAGGCATGTAAATATAGAGGCACCGGGTCGCTCAGTCCATTAAGCAGCCCAATTCAGCTCAGGTCATGACCTCGTGATTCATGGGTTAGAGCTCTGCATCCGGTTCTGTGCTGACAGCTAAGAGTCTGGAGCCTGTTTCCGTTCCTTGTCTTCCCTCCATCTCTGGCCCTCCCTTACTCACATACTGTCTCTCTTTTTCAAATTAGAAAAAAAAGATGTGTAAATATATAAAATATGGTGATGTTTCACGAAGAACTGTTTGGTGTGGACGAAATGATTTGGGCATAAGCAGACATGTGCAGCCTCAAAACAGTGATTCACATAGTGATTCAATTCTAGAAAAGCTTTAGAAATGCCATCAGATTTCATTACATTAAAAAGACTAAGTTACAGGGTTGACATTGAGGATGAAATAGGATTGGTTGGATGGATTTGGGGATCAAATGGCAGGCAGACTGTGTGGAGAGGAAATGTGAGAGTGTGGTTGTATGCATGTATGCACGTGTATAAGAGAACGAAGGAGATAGAGACAGCGTGCACAGCAGAGGGCTCACTAATGCAAAACTATGGACTGTGATTATCCATGAGAAAAGAATTTCTCTTAACCTTGAATTTGTCTTGTCTTCCCTGAATATATCCACAGAACATACCAATCAGCACAGCTAGGGTATACAAGAGGCAGCATTTGGGTATTATATTTATAGGCTTTTTTAAATACAAGTTTCAAATATCAAAACATATATAACTATTTCAAAATGGCACAGTGGTTATATTTTATCATTTGACTTTTTTTTTTAACAATAATTTGTTTTGTGCCTTATGCCTTTGAGTAATTCTACCCAAATCTGCTTAATCTTTATAAGATGACACACTTTTGGATTATTCTTCTTTCTGAGTAATTATCAACAGAATTGGCGTTGGATTTATTGTCACCCACCAAACCTGCTAAGGCTTTTCCTTAGGAGTTGTTTCTGTGCATGCCACGTTTAGTAGACTTAGTGTCATTTATCTAAAGTAATAAGTGTGCAACATGGGAATTTTACCACAATGCTTATCTAAATATAGCAGAGAGTTGAAGAATAAATGGTATGGGCAAGAATAATCTAGACTATGAATTGTATTTAGACTTTCAAAAAATGTGATGTTTCCCGAATTAAGATTTCCTGTGAAAATCAGCATTAGGATGTTTTAATCATGAACTCATCATATTGTCTAAGAAACGGGGGGAAAGAAACAACTGAGTACTTTTCTAAAAGCTGTAATATTTTTGTTTTGTTTTTTAACATTTATTTCTGAGAGACAGAGCAAAAACAAGGGAGTGGGAGAGAAAGAGGGAGACACAGAATCTGAAGCAGGTTCCAAGCTCTGAGCTGTTGGCACAGAGCCCACTGCAGGGCTCGAATCCATCAACCGTGAGATCATGACCTGAGCCAAAGTCAATGCTCATTAACCGAGTCACCCAAGTGTGCCTAAAAGCTGTAATGTTAATAGCAGAGTCTGCCAGTTCCACCTGGGGCCATTTCCATGAAGCATTTGTATAAATGGCCTAGAAAAAAAAATCATGATGTCTATAAGCTTGAAGATGACACTAAGTCCTGAGAAAGTAAAGAACTATCAAATGCCAAATAGGTAAACCATAAAGCTAAATGAATCTTTATGAGAGGAAGGTATATTTCAAATAACCAATATTTTTGGTTTAGGCATTATTCTAATTATAGAACTAGGGAACAGTAAAAGATAGATAAATTAGGCCACCCTAATTATCTGTAAATTCTACAGTGACTGTGACAGTCCCAGTTTAAGTTTACCTAGTAAGTGGTAATTATAATTAGTGTTTTTGATAATGCAGGTTATATAAAGTCTTTTTAGTAGTACAGAATTTTATACTGTGGCATCTAGGATCTTCTCTAGAAGAAGATACAAAAGACAAATGGCCATTATTATGGCAAAGTAGCAAGAAAATGAAATCCTTAGGAGATTCATATTAAAGATTGGAATGAAAAATGTTTGTCTCCATTGGGGAAAAAAAAAAGCTTCTAACTGAAATATAACAATAGTTTAACCTGTGAGTGATATAATGGCAACCTGTAGGAAAGACAAATGTAGAAGAAAGTGCTGTGAGAGGTGAAATGATTGAAGAGTAGGAAGGAAATACACAAGATTACCAACACATATGCAGTTATGAGTTTCTACCATGTTGGAAGCAAAATATATGTCAGGAATAATCTTGTAATTGTTAGAGTAAAAATAAGAATATCATTAGTTTTATATACTTGCCTAAAACTGAAGAAATTTGAGTGAGCTGCTTCTATGGATGGCCAGTGATCAGCTAGAATATCAAGAAACATGGCTTTCCAAAGCCACAGATGACCCTAGATGACTAAGTAGGCAGTGGTCCTCTTCTAACCATCTTTCCTCAGTTCTTAGGAAGCTTGAACAAGTTTCTCTTCCTGTTTCTTTTCTCCAGAAGAAGGGTTCCATGAGGCTGGCTTTCCCCAGATTTCTGTAGTGTAGGTCTGTGGCTATGTCTTTTGTCATATAATCGCTAGAAACACTAAAGGTGTTTTAAAACAAAACAAAACCTTTATGCCCTCAATTTACTCATTCTAATAATAGTGGTAGAGAGGATTCTTCTTACCATCAATGATATGGCCCATTTTTAAAAATTCAAAATATAACTAACATACAGCATTGTATTAGTTTCAGGTATACTGTATGATGATTCAATAATTCTATACATTACTTAGTGCTCATTATAACATTTGTACTTTTAATCCCCTTAACCTATTTCACCCATCTCCCTGTCTATCTCCCCTCTGGCAAGCCACTAGAGTCCTCTATAGTTCAGCATCTAATGTGCTTTTTCTTCTTGTTGTGTCTTTTTTGTTGCTGCTGTTGTTCTCTTGTTTTGTTTCTTAAATTCCACATATGAGTGATATTATGCAGTATTTGTCTTTCCTCTGTCTTATTTCACTTCGCACAAGTCTCTAGGTTCATTCCTGTCATTGAAAATGGTAAGATCTCACTTTTTGTAGCTACATAATATTCCACTGTATGTATATATATGTGTGTGTGAGTGTGTGTGTGTGTGTGTGTGTGTGTGTGTGTGTGTGTGTGTAAGTTTTTTTATCTACTCATCAATGTTTGGACACTTGGGTTGGGTTACTTCCATATCTTGGCTATTGTAAATAATGCTGAAATAAATATGGAAGTGCATATATCTTTTCAAATTGTTTTTGTTTTCTTTGGGTATATACCAAGTAGTTCTATTACTGGATCATAGGGTAATTCTATTTTTTTATTTTTGAGGAACCTCCATGCTATTTTCCACAGTGGCTGCACTAGCTTGCATTCCTACCAATAGTGCATGAGGGTTCCATTTTCCCCACATGTTTACCAATGTTTTTAATTTCTTGTGGAGTTTTTTGTTGTTTTTGTTTTTTTGTTTCTGGTATTTTTTTGCTATTCACAGGAGTGAAATGATATTTCATTTTGGTTTTAATTTGAATTTCCCTAATGATTAGTGATTCTGAGCATTTATTTATGTTATCCTTAGACATTTTTCTCAAGAAGACCTACAGATGGCCATTCATGTATTCTGTCCATATTTTGGATTATTGAGGGCTTTTTTGATTTTAAGTGTATGTATGAGTTCTTTATTAATCCCTTTATCACTTATATCTTTTGCAAATATCTTCTCCCATTGGGTACCTACCTACAAATGTCTTTGTGTTTTTTGATGGTTTCCTTCATTACGCAAAACCTTTTTATGTAGTCCCAAAAGTTTAATTTTGCTTTTGCTTCCTCTGCCAAAAGATAGATCTAGAAAAGAATGTTTCTATGGCTCAGATGAAGGAACTTAGGGCCTACATTTTTTTTCTCAGAATTTTATGGTTTCAGGATTCACATTTAGGTCTTGAAGACAACTTGAGTTTGGTTTCATGTTTGGTTAAGAAAGTGGTCCAATTTCATTCTTTTGCATGTAGCTATCCAGTTTTCTCAACACCATTTAATAAACAGATGGCCTTTTTCTCATTGTATATTCATTCCTCTTTTACTGTAGACTAACTGATCATATAATTGTGAGTTTATTTCTGAGCTTTCTTTTCTGTTCTATTGGTCTATTTTGGTGTGACTTCTATACTGTTTAGATTACTACAGCTTTGTGGTATATCTTAAAATCTGGGATTGTGATATCTCCTGTTTTTTTCTTTTTCAGGATTCCTTTGGCTATTTGGAGTGTTTTGTGTTTCCATACAAATATTAGGATTATTCTACTCTGTGAGAAATACAGAGTATTTTAATACAGATTACATTAAATCTGTAGATTGCTTTGGGTAGCATGGACATTTTAACAATATTCGTCTTCCCAATCCATGAACACAAAACACTCTCCCATTTATTTGTTTCCTCTTCAATTTCTTTCAACATTTTATGGTTTTCAGTGTATAGGTTTCTCACCTCTTAAGTTTATTCCTAGGTATTTTGTTATTTTTGGTGCAGTTATAAATGTGATTTCCTTAATTTCTTTCTGCTGTTTCATTATTAGTGTACAGAGATTCAATAGATTTCTGTATATTAATTTTTTTAGTCTGTGATATTAATGAATTCATTTATTCTAGTAATTTTTTGGTGGAGTCTTTAGGGTTTTCTATGTATAGTATCATCTCATCTGCAAATAGTGAAACTTTTACTTCTTCCTTACCAATTTAGATGTCTTTTATTTGTTTTTCTTGTTTGATTGCTGGAGCTAGGTCTTCCAGTACTATGTTGAATAAAAGTGGTGAGAGTGGACATTGTTATCTTGCTCCTGATCTTAGAGGAAATGGTTTCAGTGTTTAACCATTGAGTTTGTTAGCAGTGAGTTTTTAAATATATAGCCTTTATTATGTTGAAGTATATTCCCTAGTCCAAAACTACTTTCTTGAGAGTTTTGATCATAAAAGGATGATGTACATTGTCAAAATACTTCTTTTGCATCTATTGAAATGATGATATGGCTTTTATCCTTGTTAATGTGATGTATCATGATTGACTCACTAATATTGAACCATCCTTGCATCCCTGATGTAAATCCCACTTGATCATGGTGAATGATTTTTTTTTTTATGTATTGAGTTTGATTTGCTAAATTTGGTTAAGGATTTTTGCATCTACATTTATTAGACCTAGTGGTCTGTAGCTTTCTGTGATAGCTTTATCTGGTTTTGGTATCAGGGACAATGCTGGCCTCATAGAATGAATTTGGAAGATTTCCTCTACTTTTTGGAATAGTTTGAGAAGAGTAGGTATTAACTCTTCTTTAAATGTTTTGTAGAATTCACATGTGAAATTACCTGGTCATGAACTTTTGTTGTTGGGAGTTTTTTCATTATTGATTCAATTGCACTTCTAGTAATTGTGTAAATTTTCTATGTCTTAATGATTTATTTTGGGGAAGTTATATGTTTCTAGGACTCATTCATTTCTTCTAGGTTGTTTGATTTTTTGGCATATACTTTTTCATGACATTACAATCCTGTGTATTTCTGTAGTGTCACTTATCTCTCCTCATTCATTTCTGATTTTATTTATTTGAGTCCTTTTTATTTGTTTGTTTTTGCTTTGGCCAAAGGTTTAACAATTTTGTTGATCTTTTTAAAGAACCAGCTCCTGGTTTCATTGATCTGTTCTATATTTTTTAGTCTCTATTTCATTTATCCCTAATCTTTATTACTTTGTTCTACTGGTTTTGGGCTTTGTTCTTTTCTTCACTCCTTAAGGTGTAAGGGTAGTTGTTTATTTGAAATTCTTGTTTTTTGAAATTTTTGTTTTTAAAGTAAGGCTATATTGTATAATCTTCACTCTTAAAACAGCTTTTTGCTGAATTTCAACAATATTGGGCTATTTCATTCTCCTTTTCATTTGTCTCCATGTAGTCTTAATTTCCTCTTTGATTTCTTGGTTGACCCATTCATTGTTTAGTAGTAGGATTTTTAATACCCATGTATTTGTATTCTTTCCAGATTAAAAAAAAAAATTAATGTTTTATTTATTTCTGAGAGAGAGACAGCATGAGAGGGGAGGGTCAGAGAGAGAGGGAGACACAGAATCTGAAACAGTCTCCAGGCTCTTAGCTAGCTGTCAGCACAGAGCCCGATGCAGAGCTTGAACCCACAAACCATGAGATAATGACCTGAGCCGAAGTCAGACACTTAACTGACTGAGCCACCCAGGTTCCCCCAGACATTTTTCTTCTGACTGATATCTAGTTTCATACCGTTGTGGTCAGAAAAGATGTATGATATGATATCAATCTTTATTGAATTTGTTCAGACTTGTTTTGTGGCCTAATATGGGACCAAGTTTGGAGAACATTCAATGTGCACTTGAAAGGAATGTGTATTTAATTGTTTGAGAATGAAATGTACTGAGTATATCTATTCGATCCATCTGGTCCAATGTGTCATTCAAATCCACTGTTACCTTGTTGATTTTTAAATGATTTCTCCATTGATATAAGTGGGGTATTAAATTCCCCTACTACTTTTGTATTACTACTGATTTTTTTCATTTATGTCTGTTAATTGTTGCTTTATGTATGAGTGTGCTTTCATGTGGGATCCATAAATATTTAGTTATATCTTCTTGTTGAATTCATTCCTACATGATTATATAGTATCTTTTTTGTCTCTTTTAAAGTCTTTGTTTTAAAGTCTATTTTGACTGATCTAAGTATTGCTACCCAGCTTTCTTTTCACTTCCATTTGCATGATAAATGTTTTTCTATCCCTTCACTTTTAATCTGTGTGTCTCCAGGTTTGAAGTCTGTTGTAGCAGGTTATAGATAGGTCTTGTTTTTTATCCATTCAGTCACTCCATGTCTTTTGATTGGAACATTTAGTCCATTTACATCCACAGTAATTATTGATAGGTATTTTTTCCATCTTGTTACTTATTTTACAGTTGTTTCTGTAGTTCCTCCCTTCCTTTCTTCTCTTACTTTCTTCCCTACTGGTTTGATGGCTTTCTTTAGTGAAAAGCTTAGATTTCTTTCTCTTTATTTTTTTGCATGTCAATTACTACTTTTTGATTTGTGGTTACCACTAGTTTATATAGAATATCTTATGCATATAGAAGTCTATATTAAGTTGATGGTTACTTAAGTTTCAACCTATTCTACAAGTATTAAATTTTCACTCATTCCCCCCACACATGCATATACACACCTTATGTATACGATGTCACACTTTTATTTTGTGAATTCCTTAACTGAGTTTTATAGATACAATTGATTTTTTAAGGCTTCTGTGCTTTAACCTACCTACTGGTTTATAGCTGATTAATCCTTTACTAATTTTCTTACTCCTAATTAAAGCCTTTCCTTTCCACTCAAAGAATTCCCTTTAACATTTCTCTTGTGGCTGTATTAGTGATGATGAATTTCTTTAACTTTTGTCTTTCTGATAAATTTTATCTCTCCTATTCTGAATGATATCCTTGCTGGATAGGGTATCCTTGGTTGCAGGTTTTTTCTTGTCAGCATATTGAAGATATCCTGCCACTCCTTGTTAACCTACAAAGTTACTTCTGAAAAATCAGCTGATAGCCATATGTGTGTAACTGTTTCCCTTTTTCTAACTGCTTTTAAAATCCATTTACTTTATATTACTTAAATTATTATGTGTCTTAGATGTACACCTCCTTGGGTTGATTTTGAGACTCTCTGTGTATAATGGGTCTGGATTTCTATTTCCTTTCCATGATTAGGGAAGTTTTCTGTTACTATTTCTTCAAATTTTCTGCCCTTTGTTCTCTCTATTCTCTTTCTGGAATCTCTCTAATGTGAATGTTTTCACATTTGATGAGATTACTGAGTTCCCTTAAGTATTCTCATTTTTTCATTTTTCTTTTCTCTTTTTTTTATTAATTTATCTTCAAGCTAGTTAACATACAGTGTAGTCTTGGCTTCAGGAATGGAACCCAGTGATTCATCACTTACATATGACACCTCATCCTCATCCCAAAAGGTGCCCTCCTTAACTGGCTCCTTTTTGACTGTTGAGTTTGATAAGAAAAGATTTTGGATACTAAACCTTTATCTGCTATGTCATTTGCAAACCTCTTCTCCCATTCTGTCAGATGTCTTTTAGTTTTGTTGAATGTTTCCTTTACTGTGCAGAAGCGTTTTATCTTAATGAGGTCCAATAGTTCATTTTTGCTTTTATTTTCCTTGCCTCCAGAGACATGTCAAGTATGAAGTTGCTGTTCCTGAGGTCAAAGAGGTTGTTCCTATTTTCTCCTCTATGGATTTTAATGGATTTTAATGTCTCATATTTAGGTCTTTCACCCATTTTGAACTTATTTTTGGTATGGTGTAAGAAAGTGGTCCAGTTTCATTCTCCTGCATATTGCTGTCCCATTCACCCAGGACCATTTACTGAAGAGACTGTCTTTTTTCAAATTGGATACTCTTCCCTGCTTTGCCAAAGATTAGTCAACAAGAGATTTGTGGGTCTATTCCTGGGTTCCCTATTCCACCAATCTATGTGTGCTTTTGTAATAGTACCATACTGTCTTCATGATTACAGCTTTGTAATACAGCTTAAAGACAGAATTGTGATGTCTCTAGCTTTGGTTTTCTTTTTCAGTGTTACTTTGGCTATTCAGGTCTTTTCTTATTCCATACAAATTTTAGGATTGTTTTTTCTAGCTCTGTGCAGAATGTTGGTGTTATTTTGATGGGGTTGAATTGAGTGTGTAGATTACTTTGGGTAGTATTGACATTTTAACATTTTTTGTTCTTCCAACCCATCACCATGGAATGATTTTCAAATTCTTTTTGTCTTCCTCATTTTCTTTTATAAGCTCTCTAGTTTTCAGGGCACAGATCTTTTACCTCTGTGATTAGGTTTATTCCTAGGTATTTTATGGTTTGGGTTGCAATTATAAAATGGGATCAATTCTTTGATACCTCTTTCTTTTGCTTCATCATTGGTATATAGAAATGCAACCAATTTCTGTACTTTGATTTTATGTCCTACAACTTTGCTGATTTCATGTATCATGCATTTTTTTTTTTTTTTGGTAGAGTCTTTCAGGTTTCCATGTAGCATATCATGTCATCTGCCAAGAGTGAAAGTTTGACCACTTTTTTGTCAATTTAGATGCATTTTATTTCATTTTGTTTTCTGATTGCTGAAGCTACGAATTCCAACACTTTGTTGAATAACACTGGTGAGAGTGGACATCCCTGTCACATTCCTGATTAGGGGGCAGGCTCTGTTTTTCCCCATTGAGAATGATATTAGCTGTGGGTCTTTCATACATGGATTTTATGATAAGGTATGTTCTTTCTAACCCAACTTTCCTGAGGGTTTTTCTCAAGAAAGATGCTATATTTTGTCAAATTCTTTTTCTGTATGTATAGACAGGATCATATCTTATCCTTCTGTTAATGTGGTGTATCACGTTGATAGATCTGCAAATATTGAACCAGCCCTGCAGCCCTGGAATGAATCCCACTTGGTCGTGGTGAGTAATTCTTTTAATGTGCTGTTTAATTTGATTTGCTAGTATCTTGCTGAGAATTTTTACATCCAGGTTCATAAGGGATCTTGGCCTGTAATTCTCCTTTTTAGTGGTATCTTTGGTTTTAGACCATACTGTTCAGGCAGCCCCCACAGAATAGTGAAGGCAATTAACTTGCCTTGTTTCACAGTCTCCAACACCTTCTAAGTATTCAGCTAGGATTCAAAACCCAATGTCTTAAAGAACCCAGCACTGTGTGGCATCTGTACTTATGTAGAGCCACTCTGCTCCAATAAAAGGCCTTTGGCTAGCACCTGCAGGATCTTTTGTCCTTGGAGAGTTAATAAACCCTCTTCTCACAGTACTCAAGGAAGGGACCTGTTTCTCCCATTGCAACCCTCAGATTGCTACACTGTGCTCTGTGCTCCAGGGCCAGCTCCTTCCTCCCTAGGAGTGTGTACACAGCTCCTAGCTTCATTCAGGAGAAAGTCACACACTTTTCAAACCTCCAATTTTCAGCTCCTAAGGCTGTTTGCAAAATAGAAACTGACACTTTCCATAGTTCTCATTCCCCAGCCCATGATCTAGAGGGATTTTCCTCTTGTGATAACTTGATGCCGACTTTAACAGCCCTCTCTTTTTCTCTCCCTTTGGTTTCTGCACAGGAGGGGTTCCCTACTCTCTGTACCTATGCCATTTTATCTCCCCCAATTCAGATACATGCACCTTGGTCCTGCCAAGCTGTCTCCCTCCAACTATGGAGATCTTTCTTCCACTCCACAGATTGATTTCCTGGTTGTTCCAAGTGACCTGACCTCAATATGGCTATGCCTAAGTGATGAGGAAAATCCTGATTCCCCTATTTTTCTGCCAACTTAATCCCCCTCCATTTTTCTTATCTTTTTATTCAGCTTGGTTTCTTTCCAGTATTGTCTTCCAGCTTATTGATCCATTATTATGCTTCCTCTAGTTTACTATTAATTAATTTGCTCTAGTATATTTTTAATTTCAGTTATTATTGAGTGCTTCATCTCTGATTCACTCTTTATGTTTTCTATCATTTTGTTGAAGGTTTCACTGAGATTCTCTGTTTTTTCCTCAAGTCCAGTGAGTATTTTTATGACCATTACTTTGAAATCTCTATCAGGGGTATTGCTATCTCTCTTTTATGTGGCTCTTGCTGTGATATTGTCCTGTTCCTTCATTTGGGACATATTCCTCTGTCTCTTCATTTTGTCTTACTCTCTGTGTCTGTTTCTATGTATTAGGAAAGTTAGCTACATATCCTGATCTTGAAAATAGTGGCCTTATGAGGGACAGGTCCTATGGTGCAATGTCTCCTGTTCTCCAGAACCTAGGGCTTCAGGAATGTCTCCTCTTTGTATATATACACTCTAGTGTTGTGGTTGAGCCTCATTTGCCTTCAGTCCAATAATTTACAATAGTCCTCTTTGCCTGTTGAGGGCAGGGCTTGGTCCCTTGCTGTTAAATAAAAATAGACTGGACTGCCTTGGGCCTGAGTTGAGTCAGACAAGATGCCTTCCTTCAGCTCATCTGCTAGAACTTCAGTCTCACTGAACTGTAGAGTGCTCTCCTGTGTTGTTCATTGAGAGGCTTTCATTGGTAGACAAGGCTTGTGGCCAGACCAGATGTCTGACTGTTGGGTTTGCTGGACTCTGAGGTTTTTTCAGTGGCCATGTCCAGCTGTCAGATCAGATATCTGCCCCCAGTCCATTGCTGGGCTTCAGTGAAATTGGTTTCTGTTGTTATCTTCCCCTCTCCTCATTGTGAGTCATTTGGAGTGGTTTTAGACACTGCTGGGACTGTTTGCAGAATGAAATTCATCTGGCACAGCTTTGAAGGCACTCCTCTGGGTAGGATGGATTTGATGGGGCAATTTGCAGGAGAACATGTTGTGGGGGGGGTGTGGTGTTGGCAAGTTAGACGGCAAGTGTTTGTGCAAGTGTCTGAGTGTCTAGGCTTGGGAGCAGAGGAGGGACATGATGTCCAACAGCTCTTTCATTCTTGGTTAATTCTCCCAAAGATCCCTGTCCCTTCAGTGTACATTGTGAGATTAGTAAGTATATCTCCTTCCAGTATACCCCAGGTACTTTTCAAACTGCTGCTTCTATGCTGTATCTCAGTGGGGTTAGTTACTATCATGTCTCTTTAAGGGCAGGAACTGTTTGTTATTACCCTCTGGCTCTCTCAGAGCCAAGCCCACTGATTTTTACATTCTCACTGTTAAGTCTGACTGGTTGTAAAAACTCATGAAATTGAGCCCCTCTAGTTTTTAAAGTAAAATATTATGGGGATTTCTCTTCCCACTGTAGAACTTTATATCAAGGGTGCCTGGTGGGAGTCTGTTCCTCTCCCTACTACATGATTGAAGAGTCCTTCCCATCCGTGGTTACTTTGGTTCTTGACCATGTCTCCACCCCTCCTAACATTTTTGATGTGACCTCCTCTGTATTTTAATCTGTTCTGCCAGTCTTCAGGTCATTTTCTGGGTTAGTTACATTGATGTGGCTGGTATATAGGTCTATTGGAGGAAGTGAGTTTAGGGTCCTCCTCCTCGGGCCTTGTTTCCAGGCTATGGCTTATTTTGAAGCTGTTCCTAATCTCTTTCCTATTGCCTTCTGTGATATTGCACATTTTCCCCCTTTTCACCACTCTGTTTATTCCATTTCATTTTAGTAGTTTTCTCCTCTAAAGCATCATAAATTGTTTTCTCTCCGGGTTTGCCCTAGGCAACTTTGTCAGTCAAAATTCATTGCAGAAAACAATTTTCTCTAGCCAGCATAAACAGGAAGGGATTTATTACAAGGCATTAAAGTACCTAAAAAATTATTGTGAAAGTTCAAGAGACACTCAAATTTGAGTTTTCAAGAACCTGTTCAAGGACACAAAAGGAAGGACACACTGTCTCTTACAACTATAAAGCCATTTTTCAAATTGTTAAAGTGTCACTCCATCTGCTGGCTCCAGAATTAAGCCCCACCACCACAGTCAAAAAGCTAATGATACAAATGACACATGAAGGGGCCCGATGGGGAAGACATCACTGCCAGATAGTGCTTAAAACTGAAACCACACAAACAGCAATAGAATTGCCCTCATCTTACTTCTACTTTCTAAATATCACAGAAGGGTATCCAGTTGGTATAACCTAAATCATATCCAGAATCCTAATTACACCGGGAAAATAGGGAATGTAATTTTGACCTTTGCACTTCAGCCTCTGAAACAAGGACAGGATACTAAACTAAAATCTATACTCCATTGGCTACTCCACACCCAGACACTTTCTTCTATCCACACTTAACACTAGCAATAGTAAAAGAGCAAAAAGGAGATAATCTGATTTAAAAATGGACAGAGGACCTGAATAGACATTTCTCAAAAGACCTATAAATGACCAACAGGTACATGAAAAATGTTTCAACATCCCTATGGAACCATCAGGAAAATGTAAATCAAAACCACAATGAGATAGCACCTCACTCTTGTTAGAATGTCTATTATCGGGGCGCCTGGGTGGCTTAGTCGGTTAAGCGTCCGACTTTCGCTTGGGTCATGATCTCGCGGTTCGTGGGTTCGAGCCCCGCGTCGGGCTCTGTGCTGACTGCCAGCTCAGAGCCTGGAGCCTGTTTCAGAGTTTGTCACTCCCTCTCTCTCTGACCCTCCCCTGCTCACGCTCTCTCTCTCTCTCCTAGAAATAAATAAAAAACATTAAAAAAAAAAAAAAAAGACTGTCTATTATCAAAAAGACAAAGGATAAAAATACTGGCAAGGTGGAGGATGATGGAGAAAAGGGAATGCTTGTGCACTGTTGGTGGGAATGTAAATTAACGTAACCATGCGGAAAACAGCATGGAGGTTCCTCAAAAAATTAAAAAATAGATCCAGCAATATGCACCCCTTCTGAGTGTGTGTATATATACATATATATATATATTTTTTAATATCCTGAAGAGAGATGTCTGCATTTCCATGTTCCTTGCAACATTGTCTATAGTCACCAAGATATGGAATCAATCTAAGTTCCTATTGACAGATGAATGGATAAAGAAAATAAGGGTATATATACAGAATATAACTTTACTCAGCCTCAAAAAGGAAATCCTGTCAATTCTTGTCATCAACTTTGTGACAGGTTGATGAACCTGGAGGACATAAAGTTAAGTGAAATAAGTGAGGCACAGGTAGATAAATACTGCATGATCTCACTTATATTGTGAAATATAAAAAGGTCGAACTTATAGAAGCAGAGAGTTGACTATGGCAGTGGTTAGGGGAAATGAGGAGATGTTGGTTAAAGTGTACAGACTTTTAGTTGTGCATTAGGTCTCTAGAACTTACTCATTCTGCATATTATGTTGACTAGAGTTAATGCTGTATTATATACTTGAAATTTGCTAAGCAAGTAGATCTGAAGTGTTCTCACTACACATACACACACAAAAGGTAATGAGGTGATGAATATGTTAATTAACTTGATTGCAGTAATCAGTTCACAATGTACATCAAAATGTCCAGTTGTATACCATAAATATGTATAATTTTTATTTGTCAATTATTCCTCAAAGCTGGGAAGAAACCCTGGCAGCAACAGAATACTAACATTAAACATGAAAAATCTCTGTTTCATGTATATGAAAGCAAGTTTATTTTCCTTCACAAAGGGGAGACCCAGAGTCCCATCAGTAACTGTATCAATCCTGGGGTTATTCTCAATCTGTTTTTAGTTCAAAATACTATGTTAATATCCTATACCAACAGGCAAAATTTTAGTTGTATTAAATGAGAGTTGTATTAAAAGAGAACATAAGAAAAAGTATATATAAATTGTATGTTTTATACTTTATTATGTTTAATTATACATTAATGAGTAGCTACCACAGGTCTTATTTCTACAACTGTTTATGAGGTTCTAGCTGATATTTATAACTTTCCACTACAAGAGTCAGGAACTCCTGTGAACAACACATTCAAGGCACTAACATGGAAACCAGACTCTACCTACCCTCTGTTAGCATGGTCACCAGAACCAGCTGGTGAACCAGCTGCTGGAGTGTAGCCTTCACTTTCATCATCTAAATCTTGCAGAAATACTTCTGCTTTATGAAATTAGATCCCAAGTGGCAGCTTCCAGGGAGAAAATGGGCTTATTCTTCATATAGTGTTATATTAGTTTCAGATGTACAATATAATGATTCAACAATATTATATATTACTCAGTGCTCATCACAATACACGTGCTCTTCAGTACACTTAAGAGAGTACACTTAGGAGAAAATAGTTTTAACTTTCAAGTTTCTGCAGATCAGGATGGAGTTTGAAATGGATATGGAGTGACATTTCACCATATCCATCACAGAACTCTCATACTCTCTCAGGGAAGTTACTTACACGTAAGACTTCAAATATAGTCCACAGACACTTAGTCTCAACTGTCCTGTCTTTTCTTTTTGGATTTTAGAAATCTGAAACACTTGTATATACTATATATTACTAACACAAACAGTAGGATGTGGGCAGCAAGTCATTAACATTTCTATAGCCAATGAATATATTAACATTTCTACAGCAAAAGGTATAAATCATACTAATGGGAGAAAGATTAAAAAGTTTGTCAGTTTGTGCAGTGCCTGGGTGCCTCAATTGGTTGCGTGTCTGACTCTGGATTTCGGCTCAGGTCATAACACACAGTTAGTGAGATCAAGCCCCACATCTGCTGTCAGTGCAGAGTCTGGGATTCTCTCTCTCTGTCTCAAATAAAGACAGAGTTTGCCAGTTTATCAAGCTTTGCTTACAAATATATTTGCATGAGACTTCAAAATAAAAACACTTCCAGGTTTTAGAGTTTGAGATTTGAACTTGTGGGTCTGTACCAATTATTGATAATTCCCAAATCTATATTTCCACTTCTGAGCTCCAGATCTTTATACACTTATCTCCACTTCCATCCGTCCTACAAATAAACCTCAACATTTTTCAAACTGAATTCAAAATCCACTTTTCCTAGTTCTTCTGACTCCGTGAAAGGCATCAACATCTGCTTGTTTGTTGAAGCCAGAACCTACATCCAGAATTAGTCACTAGTTCTGTCGACCTTAGACTAAAATCTCTGCAGTATACTTGCCGTTTCCCAGCATCACTACTATCTTTCAGTTCAGACAACCAGGACTTCTAAACTAGAGTATTTAACTCAGCTTCTTGTTTTCTTATCTCCCACACCCAATATCCATTCTCATAACTCGGTGATCTTATCACTTTCCCTCTTTACTAGAGACTGTTTCCCTCAAGAAAAAGTCCCACCTTCTGAACAGTTGCTTATGATACCTTCCTTCTTTGCTTACCACCCCACCCTCAAAACCTGTACTCCAGTCACACTGCACTCCTTTCAGAAGTTTGAGTTCATCATCAAATCTCTTTCTTCTAGAACAAGCCTTTTGACTTCACCAACCTAACTCCTACTCTGCCCTAGGGTTTTCACTTATATGTCACTCCCACTGAATAGTGTTCTCTCACTCCCAGAGCCTGATTATAGGTCTGTGTTTTTAAAACAACTTACACATCCCTTCCTAGTTACTAAACTGTATTCACATTGATTTTTAAAAATGTCTGATAAACTTGAATTTAATCTCAAAAAAAGCAGAAATAGAACATCACAACAATCTGGGACAAATCAGTTACCAAAGTAGTCACTTCTCCCGCTGAGACATATGAAGCACATAGATAAAAGTTTTCTTGACAGAACACAGAAAAAAATCTGAGAAGCAGCCACAGAGTATGTTTGGAATCTCAAAAGAGCATGGAGTACAGGAAGACAGTGAAGGAAACTGCAGGGAGTCATATCACTTTTTAAATATCACTTATTAGACAAAGACCAGCCTTTGTACAACAAAGAGGAGCCAGGGCTCAGAGTGGCTGCTCAGAGGCTGAGAACAGACCTGCATGCCACAGTCTGGCCCCAGGCAACTCCTTCACAAGTGTGGCTGAGTAACTATGAAGAAAAATATTTACATGTGGGTGGTTTAAAAAAAATGTCAGAAGGTGTCTTTCATATCTTTGAGAGCTAGAAATTGAGAAAGTCTTCAAATAAATTATCTTATGTGAAGATGACTCTGCAAATTAATATTCTAATCAAAGCACATCTTGATCCACGTCTTCATTTTCTTTTCACACCTCTTTCTGTGTTTAATAACCTGTTACAGAGGCACTAAAAGCAGCACTGGATGCTAACCTGGGCAAATGAAAACAATGCTTTTAACTTAGAATGAGATATATGGTAATTTTTATTTTGATTTCCCTTATCTTAAGTATTTTCAACAGAATAATATTTTTAACAAGAAAGAACATTATGCTTTAATGTTTCCTACTTTTATTAACAGATTTTAATTCTGACAGGTTAGTTAAATAAGATACTATAATCATGTTCACAAAAAAGGTGACTTATTGGAAAGGCATTTTATTCCTGTCATATAAATTAACAGGCAGTTATTTATCTCAATGTAGAAAGGAGGTCCCAGCTGAGACTGACAGACAGCACCTACCCCACCCAGAGCCTATCCACATCCCTTGATAACATGCACTCAGGCAAGGCCTATGTTGTTTCCTGTGATGGAGAGACCAAGAAATGGAGAAAGCTGATCATTTCTATTCTTCAACACCACAGGGCAAAAGAGAGCTTGCTAGAGAAAAAGTGGAAGCTAACAGCCTTTTCGGGAACTTAAACAAATGTTGCTTTGGGGATTAAAAAAACATAATAGACTTGACGATGGGAGAGAGGCTTTTCCCAACCCTTCTTCTCTGAGAAGAAACCACAGTGGAGAAGCACATCTGAGATCCACCCTGGACAAGGACCAGGAATTGATGCAGAGGTGGCCTCAGGGATGGGATGGAGTCCTAGGCAGCAGATGGAGATTAATGAATGAAGGAAATTTTGCCTCGTTTGTAACCTCTGTTTGAGGAACTCTGGGGACATTCTGGTTATATAAAGTACTTTAAATAATCTCAAATTTAGGAAGTTGACATTTCTGAGATGAGTATTAAAGAATGTATGATTTCTCTCAGTAAACAACAGAATGCTGCCAGTTTGCCTTACCAGTTAAGAAAAGTTTGGATGTTATTTTAACTAACAACTAGGTGGAACTTTATCAAAATTAAAAATATATATATATAATCATTTATGTAAAAGAAGCGTTACAGAGAATAATTGCTGGTTTACCAAACGATGGTGGAAGCAATAATAATTTAAAGAATAATTGATTCTTCTAAGTCAGACCTGTGGAATAAATTTAACTGTGAAAATACCATGTCCCTTTTAAATAATTATTTCATCAGTCCTAAATAAGAGAATCCCTGAATTTTAGAAACTAGCACTAATTCTCATCTATTTACTATGAAACTAAAGTTCTAATACACAAATTTAATTGCCTGCCACTTAAATGCAGACATTAGATGTGAAGTAAGTCAGAGGTACCATGGCTTAGCAGTTAGAGCACCTGAGTAGGGTGTCAGGTCAGATTCTGGTTATAGCTCGAATGATGCCTATGTGACATTCGGCAGGTTAGTCACTCTGTGGGTTTATTTATCTATAAATTATCATGATTGGATTAAGAAGAATGTCTAAAATTCCTCCATCTCTTACAGTCTAAAGGCACAGTCTCTATAGTGAGCCAACATTCAGTGAGTTAACATGTGTAATCTACAGAACAAATCAAACAGCAGGGGAACAAATCTTTTCAAACATAAGGGAACGTCTGACCTGTGATGAAACACAGCCATGCGGTCCCCATGAAATTTAGTCTCTGCTTTTTGGATATAATTGATGTTCACCAGATTCCTTGTGACATTTGCTCACATGATAATAGATTTGTGTTGTAAACCACTAAGTTTGTGATAAATTATTAGAGCAGCAATAGGAATCTTGTATACTCCCTAAAAACAATATAGAAAACATCAACTCTTCCCATTTCATGGACAGAAAACAGAATGAGCAATGATGGGCAGATCATAGTTTAATAGGTTTCCCCAAAGCTCAATTTTAGCTTTGAAGGAGAAACAAACCTGTTTATATTAAAGCCTCATGGATCAGACAAACTGTGTGGAGGTGTTGGATGTTTCCATGAAAGGATGACGATCTTCCCATAAGTCCTGTCCTTTAATGTGTGTTCTGTGGAGACCTTTTTCTAAATTAATATTAAATAAAGGGATCCCCATGAAAACAAACAAGAGCTACTATCAAAACAAGCTGTAACCCAAATCTTTCTCTATAGAACAGACATTTCTCTCTTGTAGACACATAAAGAAAAAGAGCTATGGAGAAAATACAAATACTCACAAGATGTACATTATTGCTCTTTAAATAGCTCTTGTGAGGAAACAGATCTCAAATATCTGTCTTTGGTAAAACAGCAGAGGCAGTACTTATAATTACTTCATCCTGACATAATTTGAGGAAGTTATTCTGAACAGTTCTTGACCAGATGACTAGAATCTTCCCTGGGAAAGCCATTATCAGGTTAAGTGCTCTGCCAGAAGTCTGGGCAGGAGCTGCTGAGCACTTAGGTAATTGGCGTGAAATAGATTTTCTGAAGAACATTTAAAATCAGAATCAGATTTTTTGTTTCATGAGAAGTAAAAATCTGAAATTAAAGCACAGATTAACAAAGTTTAAATATAGCTTATTAAGAGGGGATATTTAGGGGCACCTGGATGGCTTAGTCGGTTAAGCGTCCGACTTTCGCTTAGGTCATGATCTCGCGGTTCGTGGGTTCGAGCCCCGCGTCGGGCTCTGTGCTGACTGCCAGCTCAGAGCCTGGAGCCTGTTTCAGTCTGTGACTCCCTCTCTCTCTGACCCTCCCCTGCTCACGCTGTCTCTCTCTCTCTCTCTCTTTCTCTCTCTCTCTCTCTCTCTCCTAGAAATAAATAAAACATTAAAAAAAATTTTTTTAAATGGGGATATTTAGCATGACATCTGTACAAAATATTTCCTACACTACTTGTAACTTAAGTTACATTAAAAATTTCCTTCTAGAACATCTTTTTTGTTCTTAGACCAGGGGATTCATGACTGAATCTCAGGCATTACATTTCAAAGGGCACACACACCAATATTGCCTCAGTCTAATTAAGGAACTTGATTATATTATATATCTTCTCATCTTCAAGGAGCCCATAATTAAAAGGGCTATTGGTTTTCTTTCACAAACTTTTAAAACTTTCCATTTTGCTGTTACTTGTTTTGTCCCTTACACTTCTTTACCAGGTTCTGTGTGCAAAATCTCCTATCATCTGAATAACTTGGAGCAAACCACTTTAACATACGTTGTCTTACCTGTGAAAAGGGGATTATTAGAATATCAGTTCCATAGGGTTATTGTGACGGTTAAATATGATAATTACATTGTTATTTAGCATGACGATTTCATGTTAGAATGTGCTATAATCTACATCTGAGAAAATATTTAGAAATATTTCCTAAATTAGAAAGAACAAAGAAAGACATTAATATTCATGTTCGTCAACTACACACCAGACAAGATATGCACATCTGATTTATTGCTAACAAATGATGAGATAAAATTATTTTTTCCAGCTCTATTGAGATATGAGTGATATATAACATTGTGTAAATTTTAGGTGTATGATGTGATGATTTGAAATATGTGTTGCAAAATGATTATCACAATAAGGCTAGTTAATACATCCATCACCTCACTTAAACATAACTCTTATTTTTTATGGTGAGAACACTTAAGATCTACTTGCTTCACAACTTTCAAATATTTAATACATACTTGTTAGCCAGAGTCACCATGCTATACATTAGATTTCCAGAACTTATTCATCTCATACCTGGAAATTCCTATACTTTGACCAACATCTCCTCATTTTTCCCCACTCTCCCACTCAGCCCTCACAACCTTCATTCTCTTCTGTTCTATGAGTTAGGCTGGGTTTTTTTCTTTTCTTTTTTTAGATTCCACTTATAAGTGAGGTCATACAGCATCTGTCTTTCACTGACTTATTTCACTTACCATAATGTCCTCAAAGTCCATCCAGGCTGTTACAAATGACAGAATTTTCTTTTTTATGGATGGATAATATTCATATACATACACATATATATATGTGAGTATGTATGCATAAATGGATAAAAGATGGATATATATGCATATATTACATTTTCTTTATCCATTCGTCAGTGAACACTTATATAGTTGGCATATCTTGGTTATTATGAAGATAATAATTAATTATTGTGATTTGCATTTCCCTGATGATTAAGTGTTGAATACCTTTTCCTGTACCTGTTGGCTGCTTGTATGTCTGCCTTGGAAAACTACTCTGTTTCTTTCCTCATTTTTAAATTCATGTTGTTAGTTTTTGTTTATATTTGCTTTTGAGTTGTATGAGTCCTTTACATATTTTGGGTGTTAACCCCTTGTCAGATATAAAATTTGAAGTAATTTCTCTCATTCTGAAGGTTGTATTTTAACTTTGTTAATTGTTTCTTTTGCTCTGTGAAAGTTTTTTAGCTTGATGGAGTCCCACTTTTTAAATTTTGCTTTTTTTTTTAAATTTTTTTAAATGTTTTATTTATTTCTAGGAGAGAGAGAGAGAGAGAGCGTGAGCAGGGGAGGGTCAGAGAGAGAGGGAGTCACAGACTCTGAAACAGATTCCAGGCTCTGAGCTGGCAGTCAGCACAGAGCCCGACGCAGAGCTCCAACCCACAAACCGCGAGATCATGACCTAAGCGAAAGTCGGACGCTTAACCGACTAAGCCACCCAGGCGGCCCAAATTTTGCTTTTATTATTTGTGCTTTGCTGTCATATCCAAGATATCACTGTCGATAACGTTGTCAAGGAGATTTTTCCTGTTTTCCTCTAGGAGTTCTATGGTTTTGGTTTCAGTCTATTTTGAGTTTGTTTATATGAGTAGTATAAGATTAGGGTCCAATTTTATTCTGCATGTGGTTATCCATTTCTCCCAACACAATTTATTGAAGAAACTATTTTTTCCCCGTTGAGTATTCTTGATCCTTTGTCAAATATTAGTTGACTGTATGTGCAAGGTTTATTTCTTATCTCAATTCTGTTCCATTGTCCTATTTTTATGCAAGTGCCATCCTGTTTTGATTATTATAGCTATACAGTAGAGCTTGAAATCAAGAATTGTGATGTATTCGGCTTTGTTCTTCTTTTCAAGATTATTTTGGTTATTTAGGATCTTTTGTTACTCCATACAAATTTTAGGATTATTTTTTCTATTTTTGTGAGATTAGTCCTAACATTTAATTTTTTTTATTGGCATCTTTAGGAATTTTTATTTTTTTTTATTCTTTTAATGCTTATATTTTAGAGAGAGACAGACAGACCATGAGTGCATGAGGGGCAGAGAGAAAAGGGGACACAGAATCTTAAGCAGGCTCCAAGCTGTCAGCCCAGAGCCCACCATGGGGCTCAAACTCATGAGCTGTGAGATCATGACCTGAGCCAAAGTCAGATGTCTAACTGACTGAGCACCTGGAGCCCCAGGAATATTTATATATAAGATCATATCATCTCCAAGCAAAGATAATTTTCCTTCTTCCTTTCCAGTTTTACTGGGTTTTCTTTCTTTTTCTTGCCTGATTGCTCTCACTAGCATTTTCAGTAGTACC